>VXAK01003231.1:90055-113781 GCA_013399435.1 Arenaria interpres
CCTTTCTTTTACTGTTTTCACTTCCTTTTCTTTCTCTTCAGACAGACAGGTGAACACTTAATGCAGAGAAAGATTTCTCTTATTTTGATGCAGTTCATGAAGAGAAAGGAATGGACATTTTTCCTTGGAGCCTTTCTGTGAAAAAGCTGAGAAGCAGAGGAAAAGATGACTGACTGGAAAAATTTCTTCTCATAGGTTTACAATTATGGTATTTGAGCATTTTCCCAGTCTGACATTGGTACCAGATTTTTAATTATTGACCTTCAAGGCATCACATATATTTGTATGGTAAAGTTCTGATGAGTAAGGTTTGTAGTTAGGCTCACATTTTACTTGGGATCCTATGTATATATAATTTATATCACTCACACACTTGGGAACGTTTATTATATAAAAGTCTCTGTGAAGAGACACTGAGTGCATGATCAGGGTATAAATGTTGTCATGTCTCTGAATTTATGTCTTCAGGTTCATTAAGAAATTTCCCAAATTATCAGTGAGAAATGTCAGAAATGCCAACAGCATATCTTTAGAGTTCTTTGTCCCATTTAATGACACTGTTGCTCCAGCATCCTCCCAAGTTCAGTGCTATCATATGACTTTGCCATTTGTCTTTAAGTACTTTAACGTGACTCATAGTGAAGAAATGGGGGGCTATCACAAGTGCTTCTGAATCACAGCCTTGAGAGAGAAACAGGGGAAGTCCTGTGGTTACTGAGTATATCTACACTTTGAGGACCACTGCACTGTAAAGATAATTCTTATATGTTGCACATTTCCAAGCCATATATTCAGAGGACTTTTTCTGCTGCACGCATTATAACCTTCAGATTATTGTAGGTGCTCCTGTGAGCTTGTCTAACTTTGCCTATGAAGCAAAACAAAGTTAGGAAGGAGTTTAATGGCAGGCCTCAATTACTGATTTATCAACCTAAGGCTCAACTGTTAATCTCACAAATAATAAATATCAAAGTAAGAGTTAAAAACTATTATCCTTCTGACAGTTCCTTTCATTTCCTAGAAACTGTGCCTTCAAACTTTTAACACACTTTTTGAGATCTAAGAAAAATTTCAGCCATTGCATGATTTCTGGTTTATCATTTCAAAGCATTGAACATTACAATTTCAAAACACTGCTTATGTGTAGAAAACCAGATTGCTTTTTGTCCAAGTGAGGTATCAAAAAACCTGGGCTAGGTAAGTGATAGGATGCTTTTTCTCTTAAGCCTCACTTACTTCTGCCATTTAAAAAATATTTTAAATATCTCTATATCCTTTCTAATGCAGCCAAGACATGTATTATTCTATGGAAAGAGTGAATTTAATGGCAAGCCATAATAACATGTATATACATTAACGGGAACCATGAGCCAGCAGCGTGCCTTTGTGGCAAAGGCAGACACCAGCATCGCACACCACATTAAGAAAAAGGGTCACCAGACCATAGAGGGAGGTAGTCCCTCTTCTCTACTCAGCACTGGTGACACACACCTGGAGTTCTGGGTTGAGTTCTGAGCTACCAGTACAAGAGAGACATGGATTTCCTGGTGCAAGTACAAGAAGGTGTTTAAGGAGCATCTTTGATATGAGGCTGAGGGAGCTAGGACTGTTCTACCTGGAGAAGAGAAGGTTCAGGGGGATCTCATCAATATGTCTAAATACCTGATGGGAAGGAATGAAGATGACAGAGCCAAGCTCTTCTCAGTTGTGCCCAGTGACAGGACAAGAGGAAGCGGGCACAAAGTAAAAAAATAAAATAAAATTAAAAGGAAAGAAATTCCATCTGAACGCAAGAAGACACTTCTTTTTTTTACTGTGAAAGGGGGGTCAATACTGAAAGTGGTAGTCTAGAGAGGTTGCGGAGTTTCCATCTTTGGAGACATTAGAAAGCCGTTGGGACATAGTCCTGGGCAACCTGCTCTGGCCCTGCTTGAGCAGGGAGGTTGCACCAGATAATCTCAAGATTTCCCTTCCAACCAGAATGATTCTGTAATTTCAGAAAGTGTTTTACATTAATGTATGTCTTACCTTCAACTTGTATTAGAAGTTCTGACAAGTTGTCTCAAGCACTTTATTTTTTAAATATATGTCATTAGCAATGTGCTGCTTGTAAGCTATCTGAGCAATGTAAAAGATGTGAGGATGTCTCAACACCTTTGACTTTTAAAATGAGACAGTTTAAAACTAACTGCCACTTTCCAATACAAGTCACATTCATATCCCAGAAGAGATGGAAAAACTTGGTCTGCCAATGGAAGAGAAGAACATTGTTCAGCACCTCTCCAAAGAGACTATGACCTTTGCATGACTAAGCCGACAGGAGAATCCTGTCCATTTGTGTGATGATTTCACATAGAAGATGCCAACATAGCTGATTTTAAATGCATTAGAAGTGAAAAGGTGGAGGAGAAAATACAGCATGAATATTAATTTCAGTTCCTAATCATAATCAGATAGAATCAAACCCATTATCATTTTGGCAGAGTCCCATCAGTTCCTCTTCTTCTACATCTTCCTGTGTCTTGAATGTGCCAATAATTAAAAACAAAAAAATTTGGCATCAGCACAGTGATTGAAAAGTGTCTTCCACCCCAGATATTTAGCTTATAGCAGGAGATCAGTGTAGCATCATTTTCAAGGAAAACAATTTCTCTTTAACAGCCTAAAAGTTATGAATCTGAAAAATAGCTGAACAACGGTATTTTTTGACATTTCTGGACAATTTCAGTTCAAGCTGAACTTTTGCTTTTCTAACCACATCTCTGCATACTCTGGCAATGCCCTTGTAGTTCTCAACTGGTATTCATCCACTTTTTCATCTCTGGTATGATTCTTTTCTGGATTTGAGCAGACTCAGAAGCTCACAGAGCCAAGGGAGTCTCTTACGGCACCTACTCCCCTTACCTGTAAAAAGAATGAACTTGTTTTGTTCTTCTAGGAGAGCATTCTTGAAAAACTCCCAGCACTCACTAGCTCCATGATCCTCTATGGAAGTTTCCCACAGAATCCCTTCCAATGGACCTATGAGGGAGCTGAAGTTTGGTCTTCTAAAGTCTAAAACCTTTGTCCTACTAATAAACTTCAGCATGCTCAGTAGGATCCCAGACTTCACAATTTTGTGATCACTGCAGCCAAATATAAGATAACTGAGATATTACAAAGCAGGTTTTCTTGGTTTGTGAGAAGCAAATCCAGCAGTGCCTCATTCCTGGTTGGTACATCTAACATTTGTATATGTATATTTGTATATTAACTAGTACACAAAATTTATTTCATTAAAGAAAATCAAGCTTTGTGGATGTAGATATATTTTTCTAAAAATAATCCAAATGACTTAGCTATCTGGAAGGTCAATTTCAACAAGTGCAGATAATTTTGAACATTTCTTTTCAATATGTTCTTCTGTAAAACTGGAGAAGTGGAAGTGGGGAGAAAGATTGAAAGCTATTTATTTCCATTCCATTTGTATGAATTGCTTGGGGTGTTTTTTTTCTTACAGCCTCCCAATGAATAACCTGTAGGGAGTGCCTGGCTCAGGTTTGATTTTATTGGTGCTTTAACAAATTTAACAAATTTAATTTAATAAGTTATACCAACTGATACCACTGGAAAATGGTAAAGTAGAATCATTTTACTAAGTTATTATTATAATTAGATCTTCTTGTTTTGCAGTTTGCAGAAATGAAAAGTAATTCAAGTACATCCTTATAAGTACAAAAATTTATAGTTATCCTAAATAAAAGGTTACCTGTGTGGAATAACTGAGAACAAAGAAGGTAGGAAACAACACAACAGTTACTGAAATGTTGTGGTTTGTTTTACACTGCTGGGACTTTTCACAGCCAAAGCAAGTGCTTGTTCTTATTTAATGAACTTCAACCAAACTTCTGTGTGCACACAGAGAATTCTCCCTGTAAAGCTAAGAAGCTCAGAGCAGCATAAACTCGGCAGAAGAGTGATTGCACCTCCTCTGTTCTCACCCTCTCTGGAAGAATCAGAGTCGTTGTTTATGAAGGATCTGGTAAAAGATGTCAAAATTTGGTTTGCTGGGGAATGAGGCTGTTGCAGTCCTATCTCAACATACTTAAAGGCTGTCACACTTCGATTTTTACTTGCCCAGATCAGAGCAGTGTCAGGAGACTGTCTCTTTGTCTGCTGGGTCCAAGTAAATCTTCTGAAAAATGCATTATTGTCTTCCTTTTTTATGATTCCATGACAGGTTATGATAGTGAGTTCCCAAAATGATAACAGGTTCTTGAAAATGTCTACAACATTGCACTGGTGTGTGGCACAAAGTGGAAATTGGAGAAAAAGGGTGTCAGTGAACACTGAAATACAGCAGATTTGCACCTCTGTTCCTTAGGCCTTCATACAAGTATCTCCTAATACTGGAAAAACAATTTGTTTGCAGAAAGTAGCCAGAATCATAGAATCATATAATGGTCCAGGCCAGAAGGGAACTCCAAAGGTCATCTAGTCCAACCTCCCTGCAGTCAGCAGGGACACCTCCAACTAGACCAGGTTGCCCAGGGCACCTTGTTTGAGTGACAGACAGCATGAATGCTATTGTGTTTTATTATTATTTCATGTTATACTAGTAATATTGCAAGTGAATTTTGTCTCATCGTTTCTTACAGATGTTGTTGTAGGTATGCCTCTGTCTTTATCTACCAATATTTCCTCCAGATGTCAAGACTTGCTACAATGGTAAGCTAGCATGATTGTTTCCATACTGTCACAAATTCTCACAAACATTATCCCCACAATTACACTGGGAAAGACTTGGTCCAGCTGTGGGATCTAGAACTGCCAGTGGGAAGAAACAAGCTGGTAAAAGCTGTGACTGACTGCAAATCTTATTGCAGACAGCTGTACCCCAAACACCGTCTCTCTCCACACATTTCCTCAGACGCCTACACCATGCGTCAGATGAGGTGATTAAACCAGCAATGCCCCAATGCACACAGTAGACCGAAGTAACTGTTTCACAAAGAGCTCATGCAATCTTGTGCCTTTCCCTGAAAGAGGCCAAGAGATCCTTTAATTTGTAGCAGATGATTTCACTAAACTGTCCACAGTCGTGCCTATGTCTTTGTCCTGTATACTCACAGTTAATTTAGACACTATTGACAAATATGAGTACTGCAAGATACCAGTCCCAGTGCTTTTACTGCTGATACAGGGCTTTTATCCTGTCAATTTAATCTGCTGTTAAAATTAAAATCTGCTGTTAATCTGCTGCCAAATTATCTAGCTTTGTTGGGTCATTTCATACTTTTTCAACATCCTCATGATTTTGGCTGTAAATAGCTTATCTTTACCAAGAAAAGTTGACTCTGGCTAATGAATTTTCCTGGGCAATGTGACATCTAACTTACACTGTTGCAGTGTCACTCACTGATGCATTGAAAGCAAGATACCTTTGCCCACCATCTTCCCAGTTTCCTCTCTGGACAGAACTTTGCTGGTTACCACATGAGTATTTCGTTTTCCCAGTAGTGCCTCGTGAGGCACACTATTGAAACTGCTGTAAAGCCAGATAACCTTTTTCAACTAATTTTCTTCTGCCTTAACTTGCTATACCTGTTACTTTATCTGGAAAAGCAGGGATCACATACGCTTTCAAAGGAATGATCTAACATCCTTTAAAGCGAAACTTTGGTTTATCCCATATTCACAATGGCAATCAGTCTTGGTGACCAATTCAAATCTAGTGCCTCTACTGTTGGAACTCCACACTAAGCCACGGCTCTCTTGTATTCTCCAGGGTAATCAGTGCATCAAATTTGCTACTAGTGGCCACTTATATGTTCATTATGGCACATACCTGTGCCCATCCTGTTGGCAAAGTCTCTTGTGTTAGCTGAAATATGGGCCCAAGCATTCGTTTTCTCATGATAAATACCATGCTCTATACTTTTTCTTCAAGTATTCTGTGGCTCAGAGCCAAACTATCCACCCAGCATCTTCAAGGAGCCCAGCCTGCATCATCTGTGCCTTGGCCTGCAGAGATCTCATCCCTGGACAGATCTCGCTGTCTGGATAGCATAAAGGTGCTGGCCCTATGCTGATGTGCCCCGTATGTTTATGCTTTCCTGTGAGTGTACTTCAGAGCTCGGCAGCAGGTTGCATCTGTACATGCATTAGTGTGCAAATGATGGAGCTGGTCTTGAGTACAGCCTCAGATCTGTGTTTGGCAACATCACTTATAGAAATAAGATTTCATAGTGAAAATAAAGCATGTGTAACTGTTAATAATAAACCATATGGAGGTATTTGAGAAACATGTAGATATGGCACTGCAGGGCATGCTCTAATGCCTGAGATTGTTGGTTTGTCTCTGTCTGTGGGTGGGTGTGGTGAGTGTGTTGTTGGTTCTTTTGTGGTTTGTTTTTTTTTTTTTGGTTTGGTTTTTTTTTGTGGTTGGACTCTATGATCTCAAAGGTCCCTTCCAACCATGAATATTCTATGATTCTGTGATTCTGTAGTGATGGTTAATTCAAAAAAGAGAACATTCCAAACATCCAATATAGAAATCTGTAAAAGTTAAATTTCAATATAAGCAACAGTTTTGTAAATAATGCTGGCACTAAAATAACCTCTAATCTAAAGAATTTTCAGTTAAAATAATGTCATGGGGAAAAAAAAAAAAAAAAAGAGGGCTTTTTTCCAGGCCTAATAACAAATCTACGTGAGTGGAGACCCAGAAAAAACGTGGTAATATTATTTTTTCTGGTAATTTGAATATGTTATTAGATTTAACACTGAAGTTCTTTCATCAAAAGTAGAGATTCTTTTGCACTTATTTTTTATGCAACAGCATAGGTATTTATTGTTCTTGGTCACATTGATGTTTTATTATTACCTGCACAATTGAAACTTGTTTAATTTCATCATTAGCTGTGTTTCTGTTTTGATTACGTGCTTGTGATAATTAATTTACAGTAAAGAATGAAGTTTGTCTTCCATTGAACACCTGAATTTCACAATCATAGGGAGACAGTTTTCCAGAAAGTCTGTCTCATCTCCTGCCAGTATTGAAATTTTCTAGGTGGATTAGAAAAATCACTCTAAGAATGACTTAGTCACTGCTGTAACTCAACCTGGCTCCCTTGACTCCAGTGAAGGACTTAGTCCAATATCTGGTCCAGATAAATCCTTACCTTTATACATTGATCTTCTTTAAAATCCGGGTGATCTTGGATTTAGATAGTATTGAATCTTGGAGGGCATCTTTTTTTCCTTCATGGGAATGTTGGACAAAGAAAACTTTGTCCAACAAGAAGAAGGGGAAATAAAGGTAATATTACAGAACAACACTAGCAGAAGCACACATGGACATATACCAAGGACAGAAAGCTGGGTTTGCATAAAGCTACTGAAATAACAGCACAGAAAATTAATGACATATGAAAGAAAGGATATAAGAGAGCAAGGAAAACCTCTCTGATCTCAGACCAGCTGAGAAAGACTTATTTACATCAACTGATTATTTTGTCTTATTACAAATATATTTTATTATAATTTTAAAAAGAAGTTTTAAAAAAAGGCTGAATATATATTAAATAATATGCAGTTAACATATCAGAATCCTGATTAAATTTCTTTAAGCAACCCTTGAAATGTGTGGCTTGTTATTGCAAACAATAGAAAATCTGGAGATGAACCGCTAAAAGATCCAGCCAACCCTTCACTGCCATATAATCCTTCATGCCTCATTAACCCCAATATAATTTACATAAACTAGTGAACCTTAAAGTTGCTACCAATAAAATTTGTAAAAATACATGTAAAGGTCAAGATAACAAATTACAAGGCTATAAAATCAATTTCTTATTCAAAGGATACTTTGCCAATAATCTCATGGTAATTTGCTTGCCATGGGAGAAGAAAAATATAACATGAATAAAATTATTCTGTCCCTTAATTGTTCATCTACAGATTTTCAGGCATTGTATTTTTGTATCAGAGAAATGTTCTGTATAAGCTAGCATACATTTTCTGGGTCTGGTGTGTCTCCATTATGACTTAACTTCAGTGTTATGTACTCTCTGATGGCGTATGCCACCTCCTTGGTGAGAAGTGATAGGAGGCATGTTATGAGCAAGTACTATGAATTGTTTGGGTTGGAGTAACACCCAGTTAGTGATGTTCATGCCAGAGTTCAGCTACTGGAAATACATTAAAGTCAATATTTTTTAGTAACATAGCTGAAAATGAAGTCTTCCAGGTTTTTATATTGTATTGTCATCTACACGAGATCTGAAACCAAAAAAGCCAACTCAAAACCAAGTTTTTTGGTAGATTATGTACCTCTCAATATGATTCTTACTGTAATTGATTTCCAAATCCAATCCCTGTCAGATGCAGAGACAAAAGTAAATGTCAAGTTATCTTTAGAACTTTTCTAAGACATTCTGGGACCAGGAAAGTGAACATTTTTCAGGCTCAAGATTTTGCAACCATCAGGAGTTAAATTTTCACTAAGGTAATGACCTACTGTTTAGTCCATATACTTGCTGTTTAAAATTGTTGAAAAATAGGATTACATAATGAAAATTTTATATACCACTGTCTAGTCTAGTTGTTTATTTGAACTGATATTTTGAGACAGTTTCTTAGGGACCAGCCTCCTGTTGTTTCCTGTTTGCATGCAGTATGACTCAGTCTTCATGCCAACTTGAAGTTTTTCTACTTAATTTGGAAAGATCAAGAACAAGACTGGTTTTTTGAAAAGGTTGCATGTACCTTATAAGCAGCAATACTTGCTTTAATTTTGAGTTATCACAAAAGATACAAGTGCCAAGCCAGTTGCTGCTGCTGTTGGACATACCTGAGGCATCCCTCTGTCACCATTTAACAGATTACTTCCACCTCCACTAACAGGATCTGGGTGGTTTGGCTGGGTGGATGGTAGAGCACCTGAAAAGTCATACCCTTTCCTGCTAGAAAAAGTCGTTAATATCTTACTAAGTATCCAGACCTGCATGACTTCCTCAAGACACCAGGACTGAAGAACCATGCAAGTATGGATGTCAAGGTAATAAGTGATCTAAATTCCCATTAATGATGAAGGGTTAATAGACGTGATTCAAATATTACTTGGTGTTTTCTGAGTGTGATGTACCTCCCAAACAATTAATAAAAGGGAAGGATATTACTCTTGTCTCTGGAAGCCATCCAGTCCATTTTGGTATACAGAGAAGCTACTGTACTAAAAATCTGAAAAAGAGAATGGAAGCGAAGGATGTGCCTCAAGAAGCAATCTATACTGCCCACAAGTCTTGGAGAGATGAATCTTTCCCAGGCAGCGCAGTTACAGATCTGTGCCTCATCTCTAATTATGTCCAGCTACAAGCGTAAGGCACAGCAGACATTGGCATGTCCATCACTTCTCACTCCACCAGGGAGCCAAGACGTAGCTCAGAACTTTGCAAATTGCCTGTGCTCCCATATGCTACAGTGTAAAGACAGCCTGTCTTCACAGTCCTAACCTGGAAGTTCCCAAGCCTTACACAAAGCCTTTGTCAGCATTCAGGACATGTGGATTTCATGTGGATTGTTGGTGCCTAAAGAAATGAGACATCATACTGTAATATCTGCATATCAGAGAGCTCACCAAGGCTCCAGTGAGTGATCACCTTGCTTCCAGTGAGGTAGTTGTCTTCTATAGTTCTTTCATTCTACCAAGTATGGCTGAAGAGAGCTAAGGGGATGGAAACATACAGGGCAAAGGTAGAAGCGAGACAGACTGACAGACATAGTTATACAGGAATTGCTTTTTTGTAGAAAGCATGTGTCTATAAGAAACAATTTAAAAAATGATTGAAATAAAAGCAGAGCAAGGTAAGTAGAAGTGGGATAAGGCAGCAAGAAACCCCTAGTGTTTTGCCTCTTTTTAAGGGGAGAAAAAGTCAGGTTGTGCTAAAGGGTGATTTATTAAAAAATATTGTGAAAACATTTTACATTAAATGAAGTGTTCATTCATTTTGCAGAGAGATCTTTTTTAACTTGAATTTTTAAAAATTTCTTAAAGTAAGTAAAAGTTTCAAATTAATGAAGACAGTTATTTTACTTAAGAATTTTTTGGAGTGAATTTTTTTTGTTTCTGAATTTTGGTGGTTTTTGTTCTGAAGCCTCTGTGGTGAAATTACAGTAATTCACAGGGAAAAAGCTTACAACAGATCTGCATTTCCAGATACACCCAAATGGGCCCCACATCATAAAAAAATATTAGAAAGGAACTACATATCACTATTCTGTTCCCTGGTGGGACACTGTCTCATTCTGGAAGCAACCATCTGTTAAACTACCTTTAATGATGATAGAAATAGAGATAGTGTCCTCACAAGCCTGGGTTTTCGGTCGATTAAAAAAATCAATTTTAAATGGCTTTTCTTTTCTTTGTGCTATTTACCCAACACTGTCCTGCAATGCAACATGATACAGTCAATTAGAGATGGAACTCTAAATATACCTCTTCAAGCCTCTGTAAGGTTTCTTTTATTAAACAAAGTTCATAAAGTTAGCATCAACAGAGATACTGCTATCCCCCACTACATTTGCTTATTCTCATAGCGGCCTTCAGAAAGATCCTCTCTACTTCTGAGCATAACTTTAATTTTTCTAAGTATCCATCAATTTATTTTTTTTTCAACTCTGCAAGAACAGAGGGGTTTTTTCTTGTTTTTATGAAGAAGCTAGTTTCATCATTGCATCATGAATATAGCAGGACTGAGACTTTAAAAATATATTTAGTATTAATACTTTCCAGTAAAATGTTTCCACTTTTAAAATGTTTTCTTTGGTTTTTTAGCTGGAGAAAAATGCTTGTACATATTTCTCTTGGACACAACTGAAAGCTGAGCTTGTTAGAATTACAAAAGCTTGGGATGCTCCTGTCTCCTTCTCTGCTCTGTCTTAGAGCACTATCCTGCAAATGAATTCCTCTCTTCCTTCTGCTCATTTGCAGCTCTCTCATCTCTGTCATTGTCACCTTGTCACCTTCACTGACAAGCAGAGCTTGGAAGCATGGTATAATACCTTTTGCTATTGATAAGCTATTTGGTGAGATAGAGAGGATTACATACATAAGGAGAACGAAGTTTTACAGCCCTTGTTTAATTTCCTTCCATACAATGAAGTTGGTGTTTCTTTGGATTAAACATAAGCCTCAGGTGGCCCTGTAAGTATAAGAAAAAACCTACAAATGAGCAATCTAAATAGAAATAAATTGAATTCAAAGGAGTGTACCCACATATAATTCAGACCATACATCCTTTAACCTTCTCATATACCTCAGATATGTGAGTCATTAATTTTATCTCAAAATTTTAATATGATGTACTATAAACCCATATCCAGAACCAAAGCTATTTCTTCAGTGTAGTTCCTTAGTAGTTCTGATTTTGGAAAGACAAAGGTGGAAATGATGAGATCATCTCTAATTAGAGCTTATTGAACTATTGTCTGCTGTGAGTGTATGGCCTAAGTAGCTGAGCAGTATTTTCTGTCCATTTTGTGCTTGCAGATAACATACACCCTAGTGAGCAGGCCATAAGAACCTTTCAGTAGGCTTATAAAGAGATTAGTTAAAAAAATACAAAGAACATTGTCTTACTTTTGCACTGTTAATTTCACTCTTGATTAGAGTATTGAAAAGGCTGTAAATCAGCATTGAAGACAATCAGAGCTTTCTTTCATTGCAGTCATTTCACAGTGGTTTTAACTCTTCTTTAGTCTCCAAGGTAAGCAGGAAACAATGAGGCTAAAATATTTTTTGGTTTGTTTTTTTTTTTTTCTGTGTGAGAACATAATGTTCTTTCCATTTCTATCAGCTGTTGTGATAACCAGGGATTAATTAAAGTCACTTGTTGCTTCTTCTTATATTCCAAATAGCTTTAATCCCTGAAGTTCCAAAGTAATAAAGACAGCAATATCACACTGCACACACGGGACAAGAAGAACAGTCCACCTTTGGTCTCATGTCATGCTAAACCACAGAAAATAATAAACCCATAACTTACATGATTCCCTTGCGAGCAGTACTGTGTATGGAGAAATGCTGGGGATTCTCGTTTTCCATAGCTTCTCCACAGATCTCTCTGGCTGTGGAGGGCCAACGCTTCACTGTCCAAATAGTTTGTCTTGGAAAAAAGTCACATTTATTTTAGCCAGCAGAAAGAATGCATGGCTAAAACAAATTAAAATAAAAAACAAACAGAACAATGAAATAAAAAACAAAACGAAACACAGGACAAACAAAGCAAATAAACCAAAACCCCAACCAAAATACTGAAAGTTTTTAAAGATGTAGATTTCTGAATTGTGGATGAGAACATTTGAAAGACCGGCAGTCCGATATTTTCATTATGGCCATTTACTGCACAACGTGTAGACTTCTTTCTACATCCTACTATCATCAAGAAACCATGATAAAAGGAAACAGGACAACTCAGACCATGACTGAGGTGTCTCAAGAGTTATTCTAACCCGCTAAATTCAGATACACGCATTGGGTCTAACTAGGGTGGGATCAGATCCTAGTGCATGGCCTATAGTATCCCTGCATGCTCTGAGTCATAGGAATAAGAGCCCAGCAAACAAGTTAGAAAGAAGCTTTGACACTCTGAGTCCAATTCCCTGATCTAGAACCTTGGTTGCTGAATCTCCATAGAGCATGTCAAAGTACAGCTGCGTGCATTTTGATTTAGATGTATCCAAGACTTCAGGACCCAGAGTTTCTTAACTTGTAGTCTGGAGACTACTGAAAAGGCTGTGATGATCTACCAACTACAAGACATTAAGCAGAAGGAAGGGGAAGAAGTTAAAATTCCTCAAACATACCCTCTTTCCAATGGCTTAGAAGCAACTCACAAGACCCTGGAGAATCCTGTGTGTGCAGAGTTGACCTCCTTCAGATACGATAACACATTATTGCAGAGTGCTGTGTATGCAAATCTTAAGCACCAAACTGGAATTAACAGGCAAGCAAGTTAAATGAAGGGGGTTAATTTGGTGTCTGAGGTATCATTATGCTAAGAAGTCATAAGGTTTTTCCAGTTACATAATCAGCAGCAATTTAAATTACTTTGAGAATGCTTTTGCTAGTCAACCCTTCAAAACCTCAGTAGAGGAGTTACTGATGAAGATACTTTATACAAAATACTTCCCATTATCTTCCCTCATTTTAACTCAGGAGGAAATGTTTTTGATTGTGACTGGAAGTGGCACGTACTGGCTTAATTTCCTATTTTATTCACTGCTCATTGATCAAATGTTTTAACTTGGTGATTGGCACAAAAAATACCTCTCCAGAAATAGTCAAGAACCCAACGTCTGGGAAAGATGATGATATTAGAGAAAGAGTGGAACATTGTGAATCCTCCTAATCTTCTTCCTATCTGGTACAAAATCTTGCTTGTAAACAGAATCATGGAAAGAGTCAATATCATTTGGCAAAAACAATGTCTTCTAAATGCATTAGACCAGGAAGGTTCTAAGCCAAATTCTCTGTACATATAAATGGACCGCACACTACTGCAATTGGTGGGAGAGTGGAAGTTTGGCTGTACCTAAAATTGTATCAGTTATAAAAAAGTAAAACCCAGCATCAGATTATGTAAACCAAACCAAGGACAGAATGTGGGAAGGTCTTTTAGAGACTCTCAGTCATCAATCTATATTTGTAAATTCCAGTAAAACCAAAAACAAAGTTGAAGAGGATTCTCAAAAATGTTTTTGAAATGTCTCCGAAGTCATTTCTGTTTACCAGAGGATGCAGCAGCATTCAGAAAGAGGCAAATTCATCTCCTTTCAATTTAGTGGTGAAGCTTTCCAGTGTACTAGTGTTGTCATCCAGTCTTTTGGTAGCATGAGATGTGTTGATGAGTTTGCTGGCTTAGGATTTATGTTTGTCTTCCCAGCAGGTAATGTATGAGACAGTTACTTCTAGATGTACCTGACCAATACTTTCTATAGAAACATTTATATTAATGACTTCTGAACTCTTTCATCATACTGCATACCCAAAAGGAGACCTGGCAGGACAGAACATTTAGATTAAATGATGTCAGTTTGAAGAGTCAGACCAAGAGGGTTGAAACCACTGCTGCCTAAACTATTACTCTTGCAGAATGATAATATCTTATTTTTAGAACATTGAAGCATGTCTCACCCTGGAGCTCAAACAGTGCTCTAATAGTTATTAATGGCAGCTGTCAGGTATGCATCTATTGACCAAGAATGAGTCACACTGGCCATACTAGAAGCCCTAGTTAGCTGGAAAGCTGGGGCTTTTTTTCTTATTTTCTCTCTTTTTTTTTTTTTTTTTTTTTTATTAGCTCATTCTTCTGTAGGCAGTATGGTAATGAAATATCAGAGTGTTTATCTGCAGTAGCCATTAGGCCAAACTAATAAACTTGTTCTGGAGATACAAGCAGGTCATCACCTGCTTTGTCAGTAAATAATACTGTTAAGGAGGCAATTTCCATCACTGTAGGTACTCACAAGTTAATTTAGAAACTACCAGCTTTTAATTAGTGGTGCAGCCAGCATACTGTGTGGTGAAATCTTGCAGAAAGCCCTTCAATTTATTAGGAAGTTAAAGAAATACATTTAAAATACTCTCTCCCCTTCTAAAGAGTGATTTGAAGGTCTCTAATACCAACATGATTGACATTAATGGTTAAAAGAAAATAATTTAAAATTTTATATTTCTTTGTCTCCCAAAATTAGATGGCTTTCAGACACATTTGATTTTTATCAGGCTGCAGTATTTGCAAATTTAATTTCAAATCATAATTTTTATGTGCATAGGTTTGACAAATCAGCTGCTGCGGCTGTCTTACAGTAATTAATATAGGCATTTAATTCATGTTTTCCAAAACAAATAAGGCAAGTACAAATAGTATAAAATCTGCAGTAACAGTGCCTGTGAACCTTCGAGATCAAGCAAAGTCTGCTGTTAAGTTTTTATGCAGGAAAGGTCTGCAAGGGCATGAAAGCCACACAGAAAATCCAGCATATAGCTGACTGCCTGTTAAACAAAGAGACAGATACAGTGGAGGTCTGCATCCTTCATTTCAGAATGCAATTAAAAATCCTGGCCCTTGCCTAAGATCTGTCAGAGAGAAACTGCTCCAAAGAGATAATGACACTGACAGAGCCAAGGGGAGATGTCTCAGGAGACCAAGCTGAAGCACTGAGGGAACAGCTTTTTGAGACTGAAGACCCCCTGTTCTTGCAAGACTCTTCTAACGTTCTTGTTTTCAGGTCACTACTTAGTGGCCATATATTTGCAAATGTCCTTGCAGTACTAAAATGGCACTTTAATGAGTGAAAAAAAGTGAGGAAAGAGGAGGAAAAATAGCAATGGAAGAAAGGAGAGAGAGAGGACATGGAGAGAGAAATCATTAAATGAGTTTGAAGTCCAGTAAAGTGCAAAAAAAATGCATACTAGGACCTCTGGACATGAGGACATGCTCTGCTCTCTCCTGGCAAATGAGCTAATGTCTTGCTTAGCCATGCTCTTCTGAACAACCAGATTGGATTCTGCTCCTGGTCCGTCCTCTCCACTGCTCCAGCAATGATTACTCTTGAGCCAGCTCCTTTGAACATGGTGTGGTGCAAGGCAAAGCAATCTCTCTACTTCAGTCTCTGCTTCTACCTGCTAAAAGCCAGCAGTCCCAGATGGGATCCACTTTTCCCACCTGGAAGCTGTGGAAAACAAAAGCATTTACATTTTTGTTCTTCTGCTTGTGGACTTTGCTTTTGTCTACATGTGTGTCCCAGTCTGATTTCCAGATCTCAGCTTTTTTGCTCTCTGGAAGTTTCTTGGCACTCCATGTCCAGAGAAATGGCTGGTGTATGCACTTCTGACCTCTGTCCCCTCTTTCTTTGATATTATGACAGTTAATATGAAAAGTAGTGTTGCTACCTTGGAACAGTCTTTGATGAATCACTAGTAATAACCCAACATTTAATCCTAAAAATTGGGCTACCTGTCAAGTTCGTCTGCAAAGCAATTTCTTTAATTTCCACTGATGGTCCTCTTCTAACAGGGTCATCTCCCCCAGATCAATATCAGCTGAAATGTGATTTGGCTTTGTGATCTCTAGGGGCATTAGCCTGTCCACTTGCTGTGCTCAAGATATTCCATCTTTTTCTAATGCTGCAGCTGAACACAAAGCAGTAATGACTTGTCCAGAGTGGATGTTATTACTGCCTTGTTTCCTAAGCTGCATGCTGGATTGAAGATGTTGAGTATTAGTGCACAGGCGATTCTATCTTGAATAACTTGTTCTTAGTCTTTCCAATGAGTCCATGGTGTGCCATTCTCATATTTTTCAGCAAAAGTTCCTTGCCCTTGGTACATTTCTAGGTCATGTATCTCTTCCTGCCATTCTCTAATTCAGTCGTCTTTCCCCAGGTATATCTGTTTCCAAAATTTCTCCTGTAAGCAAAGATGTGTCTCAAATGTTTTGGTAAATGAGGTCACAAAGCTCATTCCTATCTCTGCACTGTGTGGGATGGCTTTCTGTTTTGTCACAAAGCCCTGTACGGGCTCTAAACCTAAGAGGAAATGCTTATTTTCTGTGTGTAAATTCCACTTTCTAAATGTAGGATAGTTTCTCCACTACAGCTGTTGCAGACTCCAGAGTTCTTGACTGAGACAAATAGGAGATGTGTTTTGTTCTTAGGTTTATGTCAGGGGCTTGAAGTTGGTCTCTGTGCATTTAGTTATTCCTCCAAGAGCTTTTCTTTTGTATGTGGCTTATGGGCAGATAACAAAAAGGTTTTTCCTTCTGCTATTCATTTGTATTGTCAGTTCTGTGGGCCATTTATTCCTTTCTTTTTTGTAACAGTCTCTAACTGTAGCTGAGGTTGCTCACAAATACAAGTTCTTCTTAATCATGGTGCAGTAGCTATCTTGCCACATCATGGTTGTTTGTTCCTAGAGGTCCCCAGATTGCCTTGAGATGCCCTTCCTGCCCTGATGAATCCCATTAGGTTTCTTGGCTGCAAGTCAAGGGTTTTTTTTTCTTGCCTATTTTCTAGTATGAACAATCCAATGCACATTTGGAGCTCCTGCTCTTTGATCAAGATGTTATGAGGCAAAAAATGAACACTGACCATATATAAACCTACTTCTAACTCATCTATCTCTAGTCCAGAAAGCAAAAGAGCTGTGTCACCACCGAACTTAGCCCAGTTTCTGCTGAGACCCAATAAGCCATAGGCACTGTTGTCATATAACCAGGGCTGTACAGTGCATGGGATGCCACTAGTGTCTCTGCATGGTGTTACATCACAGAGTCAGACAGGCTGGTTTACCGGGAAGGATGCAGGGAGGGTTCAAATTTGAATGCATGGCTCTGATTCTCTCATTAAGAATATATCTGAGGTGCTCTGTGACAGCTTCAAAGAGCAGAGTTGCAATGTTTCCTAGATGATGCTGATCAAATACCTCAGAAGCATAAGACATATTCATTACATGCATCAGGAATTCCTGATTTGTTCCTTCCATATAATATATAGGAAAACATTCCAAAATCATGACATTGAATTTCAGGGAAGGTCAGCAAGTTATGTTAAAACTCAAGCATGAAGATAAAGATTTCAGCTTAATATATATTGATATGTAAAAGTGTGGAGAGAGGGAAAGAATATCTTCACCACAAGAAAGTTGGGGTTTCAAATTGTCTTGAAAATTTAAGAGATGAGAATGGCTTTAGTTTAATGGCTTAAAGAAGGTAACAGTTCCATTTCATGACAATATTTGATTTTACAAGATCCTCTTTTCATTCCATTGTTGAAGTTCTGTAGTGCTTTTATGGAGGAAGGATTGTGTTAGACTACCCTGAGATCCAAAGCTGTACTTCAAAAATATTTGGAAAAAGCTTATGAAACTTCAAACCCTTTTGTCTTGGGAGTTTTCAAAGTGATTAGGTTGTCAACTAAATTGCCATGACCCTGGCTGGGAGCCCTTGACTTCTTCCTTCAGTACTGAGCATCTCCTTGCAGTTTTCTCTGAAGTGGACAGAGTGAAGCGAAAGCCTCAACTTGCAAATCTTGTAGCTCTAAAAATGTGAGCTATTCGCTCACCCTGTTCCTTTCTGAATTGAGAATCTGGACTAAAAAAATTTCCTGTTAAAAACATCCTTTTCAACTCTTATACTTCCATGAAATGTTTTGGCCTCAGCACTATGAAATCATATGAAAAATGTTTCAATCAGATCTTTTCGTAGGCTTTATGATGTAGTCTTTAATTATACACATTCTTTTTCTGTTCCCCAGAGCCCCAGCCCATTTTGAAATAATTTGTATTTTATTCATACTTTTATTGTTAAAATTCTTTCGAGGCTGGAAAGCAGCTTTTTAAAGAAAAACAAAATAAATAAATGGAAATGGCTGTTCTTTGTTTAATGTATTTTACATAATAACGATTGGTATGTTTTTAAATAAAAATAAAATACTGGCATTTTTCATACCCACAGAATTACAGGAAAGTTGTGGTGTATCTTTGTTTATAGGCTCAAATTTGTTACATTTAATAAAATTCACCCTTTTCCTTTTCTTTTGTACAGGTATAGGAGCATAACATATCAAAAGTAATGTTACAGGATTATAAGCATTTCTAGCAACAATCCCACTCATCTGAAAGCTATTGGATTTTTACTTTGTTGCAGCTATTTCTGTTGTGACTATATATATCAATAGTTAGGTACTATTATTTGAGTAGATATGAAGCTTTAGTCTACTTTGTATTGTGTACATAAGTATGCATATGGGAACATCCATGTGCATTTGCAGTATTTAGGATAAAATTAATCTACATGCCCACCTACATTTATACTTATACATTTATACTTGTACATTTATACTTAAAATACACCCTGCATACACACAAGTATATTTATGTAATGATACCTCCAACCAAGATGCAAAAAAATAAAGCCTTATTTGACTTCTAATGATAGTAAAAAGACAATAAGCAAGACGTAGCTTTTAATGTAGTTTTAAACGCACATACCTTTTCCTGTAAAGACTCATTGCTGGGTAGGAATCTGCTGATGGCAAGGCTTTTGCCATTTCAGGGCATACATTTGGTATTTGTTATCATAGTCTGCACATTGTCGTCTATCATCTGGTAGTAACAAATGCAGCTTCACACTGACAACCCCGGTTCAGTTGATGAGACATGCTCTCAGATCCATGCATTTGGTGGCAGGTTAGGGCAAGGGGGATCCAGAGAGGGAGATCCCATATTTCACAACTGGATGGGAAAACTCCAGGGACTTGCTGGAGCTACAAATACAGAGGCCTGGATTCATCTGTCCAAAACGGTTCAACACCAGGACTGAGGGATGTTAGAACCAGCTGGCCATTTGCAGTGGAAAGAGACACCAGAGATGAGGTTGGTAGAGCAGGCCAAAGAAACTGGGGGTACCTCTTATTTTCCCAATTCCTCTGGGTCCTCACACTGGAATTGTGCAAGTACTGATAGAACATCCCCCATCCTGCCAGCCATCACTGCTCTGTTCACCTTTGTCTTCTGCTTCAGTGCCTCTGGACAGTCCATATGCAATAGATTTGTGTAGCTTTGTGTTGATGGGCTTTTCTATGCCAGTTGGGTGCAAATGTCTCTGCTCCTTATGGTGCCAGGTCTCTGATATTTAGGTCATCAAACCCATGATATAAGGAGTTTATGTAGATATTATATGCGAGGTCAAGATTTCCTGAGATTTTCTCGAAGTGGTATCATTGTTACAGCAAAGAATACGGAAATCTCTAGATGCCCAAATCTAGAGAAGTCTAGAAGTGCTGCAGGAGGCTGGGTATACTGTTAACAACACAAAATGAGAAGGTGGTCTTGGCTATAGAGAGCTTACAAACTCAATAGAGAAGACAACTCTTATGACAAGTGTGCATCCCAGGCATAGCTGGCCTATGGGACCTTGAGAGGTCATACATGAAATGTGGCAGAAGCAGGAACGAGATTCTGACTACTCCAGTGCTGTTTAATGTCAAGCCAGCACTCCTTGCTTGCCCTTTGCAGTCAGAATACTTTTTTTTTTATTATTTTATTTTATTTATGATGCAAAAAGAGAGAAAGGGATAAAACTGAGAAAGAAACAACAATTCCAGAATAAATAAACCAGGAAGAAGATACTTTGAAGGACCCTGAGGAAAGGATACCTTTTCTCTCCTTCTTTGCCCTTTACTGTCATAAAAATCATGATTTCATAAATGCCTTCATGCTGATCTTCCCTGCAAATTCTCATGTTGTATTGTGTGCTCTGAGAGTAATGCACTTGCAGTCTGGGACCAATGATCCCTTTGAACTCACTTGAAACACGAGAAAACAAATGGAGAAACAGATTTTAATCTTGGCATCTTGGCAGTAGATTATGATGGGTATTCAAAAATAAAGCATGAACTGTGAAAATGAGAATCATGTTTTCTTTTGTCTGGAGCTCCATGGTCCCCGAATTATTCATATTCTGAGGCTGATTCATCATCTTCCTCCTTTAGTTTAATTTTCTTTTCACTGTCTGAATCCAATGGGAAAGAGAAAGAACACATTTAAGAATTTCCTTCCTTGATTAATTTTAACTTTTAACGACATATAACAAATAAACCAGTTTTCCCAGGTGCCCTTATTTTGCATTCTTTCCCCAGGAGTAAAGCCACACTGATAATAGTTGGGCAATTTTTTCAGAATGAAACTGGCAGGTGTTGTGTGTGAGATTTTGGTCTCTGCTGGGACTGGTCATCAGTGCCATATAATCGTTCCCTTGATAGCACTTGATAATGCTTACAGTTTTGATCATAGTAACACGTCCTTGAAAATACTAAGGGAGTAATGCAAAAAGTGTTGTGTCCCAAATGTTTCTTCAGGAGAGAATGTCAGATCTGCTTAGAACTAACCCTGCAATACCCTCCACATGCTCTCCTGCTGCAGTTTGCACTTTCCTTGAACTGACCATTTCTACCATAATTTTGTCAACACTCCCACTTCATGAAATTCTAAAATTCAGGTTATTTGAATTGTGATTTACTGCCTTCTTATCAGCCACAAGGAAGAACAAAAGGGTGACCACCACCCTCATCATTTTGTTTGCATCTCTTTGCAGGTTAAAAGCTGCCTAAATTAAACCACGTCTTCTATGGTTTACCTCTACTTATTACAAAAACAGTATCTCTGTAGAGCAGATTCCCTTCACTTTTTAAAAAATCAATGTGTCTTATTTTTATATGTATGTGTGTTTACAAATGTATTCTTTGTACTCTCTGCTCTTATCTTTTTCTGTTTTCTTTATCTGTAAGTGCACTGTATAGAGTGGTTTGGATATATTCTGCAGGGAGGGTGCTACCCTATATAATACACTTGTGAGAAAAAAAATATTTTTTTACTTTTCTACAGGTTTCTGAAGTGGATGATACCAATGGTAGATATTGTTATCTGCTTTGGGACAAAGCAGGATCATGGAAATGAGTACACACAGAAGTAATGGAAGTAAAAATTTCTAAGCTGTTCCTCATGGTATTATGTAATGTTAGAAGTTGTGACAAATTCAGGGCAATGGTTATTAGGAAGAGGCAAGGAGAAAGAACCTGGGAACAACCCAAGCTATAGTGTTCTGTCAGATTTCTTGACTGGATATTGTGTGGGGTGTTTTTTGCCACAATATACCTGTGGGTGACTTATAGGGGAAAACTTTACAGAGGATTGACAGAAAACTTGCAAAGATTTTCAGTGTTTTACTACATCTTTTCTCATGGGAAATCTAGACAGTTCTGTTATGAGGATATCCAACATGCTAACCTTGATCTTCCCAAGTCTCTGCCTTTCATCACGCTCATTAGGATTGTTCTGCCTATTTCTGCCACTGAGTCATGGTGATGTTTCAGTGTGCAAAGTTCCTCATTAGTACAGGCATGGGAGAAAAATGCAGCAGATAAATATCTGAAGTTCATTTATGTGTGTGATGTTTTAGCTAAATGAAAACATTTTCACTAGTGTGTGAAGCTGGACTGAATGTTTATGATTCCAGATTTTGTATGTTCAAGGTATTGTATACCAGTTGCTGATCTACTCAGCGCTTGTCACCAGAGCATTTCAGTGAAAAGTTTAGAAGTGAAAAACTAATCTTCTTCTCAATTACCAGGATGTTAGGGTGTTTTAAGCATATGAAAATAATCTAAATTAAGTCAACAGCTTTTCTTGTGATTTAACATACACAGTTAAGCAGTTGCACTTTAACACTTGAAAAGCTGGTTTGACCAATAGCAATCAGGTTTTTTTTCTTCATTAGAATAAAATTAATAGGAAATTTTATACATAAACTGTTTAAATTCAGTGAGGAAAGAAATTTTCTCTTTGGCTTTATATTTGTAGGTATAACTCACCATTACATGTTTCAATTTTACATTTCAAAAGTCATACATTTTCTTTACATACAATATTTTTGGGCAATACATTAGAACTTTTAGATTTCAACAATTAGGAACTTAACACCTGATGCAGCTCCCATACCGGTCCTGGTATCTCTTGTTTTGTGGCCTTCTAAACTGCCTTGGAAATTGGTACCTATTCTTCTACAAACTCTCTGTACACTCAAAACATTTTGTGTGGCTTTTTTTGGTAAGTCTAATTTTAAGTCTTCTGATCTTTGATGGATGTACAAATTCATTTAATCAGTCAGTTATCCTGCAATACAGGCATCTGAGTCATATGCTCTCCACCAGCTTTTGCTTGGTTAAACACCAGATGGATGAAACAGCTGTATAAATCTTTAATCTCTGTGACAGCCTTTCCTTCATTTATTCTTTGACTTATGTGGTTAGTTTCACTTGTGTGTTCTTCTAATTAGGGAGTTAACCAATCTCTGTCATTCAGATCTATTTAACACACTTTTCTTGTCTTTAGCTTAGGGAATTTTACTTTTACATTGATTTTTCAACATATACATTAAATATTTAGCCTGTGTTTGAAGTAATATTGATGTCTCTGATATCTTTGTTCATTATCTGTTAATCTATCAGCATTGCTGGTATAATTAAAAACACACATTATCATGACACTTTGTAGTTACAGTCCCTTTCTTTGGAATAGTAAGATAATCTCTCCTTCAAAACTGTGAACTTTATAATCCTCAATGGCTTTATTTCACACCGTTCTAGCTGGCAGTTGCACTATTTCTGCAATCTCACTATTTTGATAAAATAATGTAAGTCTAAACTGAAAGACAACGGCAGATCTATTCATTGAAGTGTACCTACTTTTAAAGAGTTCAAATTACCTTTTTTTGAAATTGCTGTCTTTTATGAATAGAAATTTTGGAACTCATTTGAGCTCTGTCTAGAAGAAACCAGACTTAATAGAAGACAGTTACCATGATTAAAGGAGCTGATTGTAAGAAAGTATGTGTGGTACTAAACCTTGAGGAAATCCTCCCAGATCAGATGATACCAAGAGTGTTTGCAAGTCCAGAAGTACTGTGCCCAAATACCTGAAAATGATCTGCGATAAGACTTTTATAGAGACACATAATACATGCTCTGGTTCTAGAGACTGCAACATGGGAAATTTTGTGCAAAGGCAGAGAATTGTTTAATGCAATTGAATATTGGGAAGTCTTATAGGAGGACGGTGTAAACTCCTCCAACCATACAACTTAGAGAAAGGGTAAAGAATGATTTACTTTTTTTTTTAGGAAAAA
>VXAK01003232.1:0-12581 GCA_013399435.1 Arenaria interpres
CTATGATTCTATGAAATTCTATTAACAGAGGAACAGGTTTAATTTCTCAAGTGACTGCAGCATGCTAAACTAGACTAGCTAAAAATAAATTAAGCAGATGAATATTTATTTATGGCAACACTTGTCAATTTTTGAAGTTGAGAAGTGTTCTGCAAGTTATCTACTTACCCTAGAGTAGACAATCAAACACAAAGAACTAACACACCTACAACAGCAGTGCAATCAGCAACAGAATGTCAATCATCACTTTCAGTATTCCCTTTTGTTTCTATTTGGCATGGGGAGGACAAAAAGTTACCTTCAACCCAAAATTCGAGACGTTTTAAATGAATACAATAATAATTCCAGCCTTGCCTGAATTAACTACTTTGCAATAATCAAGATGTTGCAATGCATGACTAATTCTGCTTCCATTTGTTTTTATGTTGGAGAAAAGACAGGACTGAAAAGGAAGGAAAAATTTTCAAAAGAAAATCCTGAAAATATTCACTCTGCTTTTCTAGAGCCACCCACAAAAAAAAAAAAGAAAGCAGACATCCAAGAATAATCCTAAACCTTCATTCTTTTATGTATGGACTGAAACTTCATGGCATCAACTTTGTGGGGTGAGTTACAAGCTACAGCGAAAACAAATGCTAAATGCCAAGAGCAATAGCTTGGGTACTAGATTAAAAGTTTCAGAGATCCTTTTGAAGTATGGCAAAGTGCTAACCAACAATATATTTCTGTCAAATATATCCAGCAAATACAAACAACCAACCTAAAAATCCCATCCAAATTGTGCATGGAAGAACCAATTGAGAAAAACAGAAACTGTACCTGAAAGAAAAGCCAATTTTTTCTTCAGAATGGGTAATATTACTGAAGCTTCCATTCTACTTCAGGTAATTTTCACAGCTCTGAAACACAAGAAGTTAAAGTTGTCAAGCATGGAAAACCAATTATAACGTTTCGCTAGAATGAGCACTGGCCAAAACACTTCTGTACTCTTCTGAAGGAAGCACAGAACACTGTAACCAGAATTCAAAGTATTGTAAAAACTTTAAAAAAAAAAAAAATCAGATTCATTTTCCAAGGTAAATCTTTAATTAAAGATTTCTTCCCTCTCATTTTAAAAAGAAAAAAAAAAAGTCAAAGAAGAATCTCAACTGGGGCACTGAAACAATTTTATAAAAGTCCTATTTCCCAACCCTGTTAAACTACAATTAATTTACAATTAGATCATCTGTTTGCTCGGTCATTCACGTGTAAAATAAGTGTAAATAAAACTGCACTTTTGTACAGTCTGTCTCACATTACTAGGAATGTAATAATTATTTAAATAAGTTATGCTGCATTTATGTCAGGACACTGCCATTACCCTGCCATCAGTAGGTCTTCAATAAAGAAAAACATTCAACATCCAGAATAAGTATGTCTAACCCATAGCTGTAAATGCTTCTGCTCCTGTTGGTTCAGATCTCTTCTTACCCTCAATCTCACTTTTATTGCATTATGAACTGCAGTTCACTGTGATTAAGCTTCTGAGGTTCATTGACAAATCAACAGGATGTTTGAACTGCAACCTTCTCTTCCAGCCTACACAAAGTAGCAACTGGCATCTGCTTACAAGTCTGAGTTCATACTTGCACAAATCAATCCATAATTCTGCCTAGAAATATGCAAATCAAGGTATGTACCAGTATCCAGTCAAAATAAAAACCAGATGAATTTTTTTTTCTTAAATTGCAGCCACAGGGCTTCAGACTGCAACCTGGAGTTCTCCATCTGGATACTTCAACATTCATGCACACAAACAAAACTTTATTTCCTTGGGAATGGAGGAGGAAGGGGGGGAAAGTCAGCTGAATCAAAACTATAAATGATCTATGAGGAAAAAAAAAAAAAGGAACAAAAAAGGGAGAACTCCAAATAGAGAGTCTGAGATAAAACAAAATAGGTATTTCTCCTCTTGTTAAAACAATGAACTTCATTACAAACAAAAAAAAAGGCAGAATGATTATTTTTAATATGAAACAGAAATAACATCTCAACTTCTTATTGTCTCTTCCTGTTTCAATGTGTAATGCTGTACAATGTTCATTCCCATCCCTTATTGCTAAATCTCCATATTTAAGTGTCTTTTTTGTCAGTTAAATGAAGTACACATTTCCCATATTACAGAAGGAAACAAACAAATTTCAGTTCTTTCAGGAAACCGAGTCCCAAGACAGCTTGCACTTTAAACAATTACTCAAATTAGCATCCTATTGAAGCTTCCTGTAAGCTTCAGACAAAAGTTTGTAGGTTATTTGTTGCATAAAACACAGAACTCAAGAATGACTCAGGGAGTCATTTTTGTCTCTCAAATGCCACACTCAAACCACGCTGCATAAGCAGTTTAACTTTGTTAGTATTCTTCTTTTTTAATATATGTTAACAGGTACCTGGTAATGATTTTTCCCCTTTCCTCCCCCAGTTATATTTCAAAATTATTACAACTGGCTCTTTATTATAATCAATGAAGAAAGCCCAAACCTACACACGCTTCATTATCTTCATACTTTCAGATGTGAACAAAAGTTTGCACCAACTTATTGACTCTAGGAAGCATGTTTCTTTGCAGTTGTGAAAGGACCTATTTATTTAATATGAAAGCACTGCCTGGCTTTCTGCCACAGTAGTGGCACTGTCCATGGATCAAAATAGTTCTTTTGTTTGGTATTTCCTGGAACCAAAGGAAGCATTCTGTTCATTCAGAGTGGAGGGAGGTGAATCAGAACAATTTGCCAATAATTTCAAACACCTAGCCTTTGTTCCAGAACTCCTGAAGCTTTCAATTATCTCTTCTTCTGTGAGAGCTTTGATGTGCTCCATCTAGAATAAAACTCTCACCAGAGCAGGTTATCAGAACATATAAAAAAATCTTCAGGTTTAAAAATAAGGTTTAACATCCTTCTTTATCTTAACACTCCAGAGAATCTCAGGATGAGTTAAACTAAATGTCTTTTTTTAATATTGGAAAGTGAAACAGTATCAAGAGAGCTGGCATCTACTTTCCACTGGGAGTTATCAAAGGTGTTTTTAAAAAGGTACAATGCTAAAAAGCAGTTATAAGTATATTTAGACCTACAAATAGAATTTGAAGTAGTTTTAACTTGTTTGGAGGAAGAAGAAATGATTGGTTCTGAAATTAGCCATCAAGCTCTCAATTTAGAATGAGGAAAGAATGATGTCCTGCTCAATGTCCTACCACTGTTCTGCTGAAAGAAACAGATTCAGTGTCTATTCTTCAACAACAACAAACAAAAAAAGGACATTTTGACTCATTAAATAGAAAAAAGCTACAGAAAGACAAGTGCACTGAACAGAACAGATGTCACTTGAGGAAAATGAAATACTTCAAGAAGCTATATTTCATCAATTCCAAAACAAAAGACATAAATTTTATATGCTCAAATTTTGCATATATGAAACAAGTTAAAGAGGTTACGTTTGCTGAATTTCAGAAATAATCTAGAGTGCTGCATACCCACCTGCAATCTACTTTGCCAATTAAAATACCATATGCCAAATTGTAAAACTTGTGTCTACAGGAAACACACTAAATAAAAGAACTATATTGAAGAACCCCACTGAACTTGTTTAGAATGACCTGGGCTTTCAGGTTTTTAAATCAACACAGCAATGTTAATCTCCAACAATGCATTCATTCTCTTGAAGATTTCCACAGAAAAGTGGCAAGACGAAATTCACATAATATTTGTATTTAAAACCTAAATATTTGAAAGGTATTCCAGTGAAATAGAAAACTCTTACAACCTCTCCCCACCAAGCAGAAAATAATACTGCCTGTGGAGAAAATTATCTTAAATACAAACTTAAACGAAATAAGTATACATTAGGGAGAGGATTAGGGTGCTGGGGAGACAGTAAACAAATAGTAAAAAAAAAAGTTACAGAACAGATAAAAATGTAAACAGTATTTCAGGCTGCACTCCAATGTGAAATCAAATCACAACTTGGTAGGCTACATACCATATCATTTCTAGGCTCTTCCCAGAGCCTAGAGCCTAACTGTAAGCTACATTGTTTTACTCAGAGTTTAAAAAAAAAAAAATCCTAAATAGCCACAAAACCCATACAAAATAAGAACTATGTGTAATTCAGCATAAAAGTGCAAAACTTCTGATGAATGAAGAACATAATCTGCATTTTCTGCTACACATCTTAAGGCTCATCTAATAAAAAAAATAATTAAGAACTAATGTTCAAACATTGCTTAAAACTATTTTAAAAGTCAATTAAAAGAGAAAGAGCAGAGGGAGAAGTTGACAGACTCCCATTGACAAGATGACCGGAAGCAAGATACACTGAAGTTGTTAGAGAGAAGGTGCCCTGCAAGTAACAGGTGCTTTCTTTCTAAGCAACCCAGTGGGAACCATTGGTCAAAAACATTAACAATCAAAATGAATTCAGGGTCAATGAGAACTAACATAAACACGTTTACTCGTATTCATTACACCTGAAACATTTACTTTCTTCATTCCCTCATCACGTATCAAGCAAGACAGCATTGCTGGTCTGTTAAGCACAGGACTACAAGTTAGGAAAAAAAAAAATCTCTGTTTTTTATTCCTTGCTCTGCTATAAAATATACATACAGCTTTCAGCAAGTCATTTATCCCTTTTAGTCTTCATTCAGTCCCTCCATCTAACTCCCTTTTACAAGAGTATTGTGATGTTTAATTCATTAATGTTTTTGAAGACTTGAGATTAGAAGGAACTCCACAGATCTGCCTATAAATAACCAAGAAGCAGATGGTCAGCTACATTCAAAACTGTAGCAGCTTGCAAATCCAGGCACAAACAATGGCACAAGTAACAACAGACATTCTGAAGTATTGCAAAAAGAAAAAAAAAAAAACCACAAAAAGAAATAAAAGACTCAATCACATAGGATGAAGTTCTTGCAAAATCAACTTCTAAATTGCAGACCTTCAAAATTAACAGCTACGTTCGCTGAAGCCAGCATAAAAGTTTTTTCAGATGTTAACTTCAACCCACAAAGCATTATTCCACATTTTCCCTGGAACAGCTTAAAAAAAAAAGTTCATCTGTCCCACACAGAATTAAAAGCCATGTGCAAAACATAGAAAGCTGAATATCAAAATTATCTATGTAGATTATTATTTCACCTTCCCTTAAAGCTGCATTAAAGGATGCCATCTCTCCCACAGCTAAGTGGCACAGAAGCAGAGAAAACACATAGGTGTCTCCAGGGCTGATACCCCAGGGTAATTTGAGAAGCCCACCAATCCTGCCCAAAAAGTAGAAGGCGGCTGTAAGCATTGTTTAGTTAATGCTGTCTTCAATTAAAGAGTACATGGAACCGGGTTACTCAGCTGGACAGTTTCAAAATATCAACAAAACTGACAGATGATCATCAGCCTGGGTACTCACATGCCTTTACTCTTCAATATATTATGAGGAGCACCAATAATTTTTTAGCATTAGAGCCCATTAGAGCATAAGAAAAGGTAACTCCACATATTTAGATAAAACCAAATCAAGTTTTGTTTTTCCCCATTTTCTTCTTTTTATTTGCTTTTTGACTAACCATAAAAACTACCCATAAAAAAGGCATACTGAAGTTTTATATTTTGCCTGATTTTCAAGTTGTACACAAAGAAAATATACCTGATCTTCCATAACCTACTAATTCACACTAAAGGATTAAGAAAATAAAAACTACAATCTCAGTTGATTTCATCATTGCATAAGTTTGTTTACCTTTAAAGCAAAACGCAACCATACAATGTCAGTTCCAACATACACAGTTAGTACTCTAACTCAGCAACTTGATAGCAAATGAATGGACAGATCTATAACATGCTCTATTTCTAGTTAAACCTAGGGTTAACAGTTTGCCAGGTCATGATCGCAAAGCACAGTCACAGCCATGCCAAATTTAACCTTGGAAAAAACCTCCTTTTTTCTGCCCAATTTTCACCTGGAGGTTCAAGTCCTACCACTACAATTTGTCTTTTAACTATAGCTAATAATACAATTTAGAAGCTCCCTGTTAACTATTTCCTCTATTTAACCCATCTTCCATATTCATTTCCCACCCTTTTAGCCCCCTTCAATGTTCTGTGGAAAGTGAAATAAAAGAAGAGTGGCAAAAAGAAGTGATGAGCAATATAATGAATAGCAAACCAGCAAACGGAGAAAAAGTGAGTAAGAGAGTTTATGCCATCTGAGAAGAAAAAGACATTGAGCTCATAAGCTGTTTTAACTTTGATCTCAGTCAACTATTCATTTCACAGAACAGTGAAGCTTTTCCTCAGACTTAGAGCAAGCGTCAGAGGGAAAGAAAAGAAGAAAGAGTACCAAGCACAGAAACAATTAACTAAGGATACACAACAACATCTGCATGTACAGCTGTGAAACACAGTAATGACACCTCAGTCTTTTCACACAAGAAGGACAAGCACAGGATATTGTGCAGTAAATAGCACTCTCAAAGAATAGCACTTATTTGGACTCAAAGGCCGTGCTCGTCTTGCTCCAACCCAAAGAAACACATGCAGAAGCTCGTAATGATGCTACAACACATGGCATAAAAAATGATAGCTTGCTAGTTTTCTACCCTTTCCAGCCCCAGGCCAAGCCAAATACGTATGGAGCATGTTAAATTACAGCAGTTTTCAGGCTTCTTTTATCTAGAATATTAGAGAAAATAAGTCACAGGTTTTGGATGCATCCCCCCATTTCCTTTTCTACCACATTTACTGAGAGAGAACCCATGTTTACTTTCCTGCAGAACCCTATAGCTTGCCCTTGCAGGATGCCACCGGCAACAGAAGACTATGATTTATGTTATACCTCCTCTTGCAACAGGCAGCCAAAATAGCAGAAGTTGCAGTCATCTGGTATAGTCCCAACACATTTCACAGCATCAAGTGACCACAGAACATGCAAAATGCAATCTGGGAGGTTGCTTCTTCCATCGTGTTCTATATAGCAATAGCCCAATTGAAATGTTATGTTCAAAGCATAGCACAGACGTTTTCTCTTCCTCACCACACTTCCTTAAGACCCCTAAAAAAAAAATTCTCAGGTCTGGCTCTTAAAACTTTACTTAGCGACAATGTGAAAAATAAGACAGAAATCACAGAAACGAATTATGCCACATAAACAGTCTGAGTCACATGTTGGGAGAAAAAAAAATTAAAAAAAATATCAGTGAATAGTGGAATAAAATTACATACTCCTCTTCTAGCTGCCTCTACTGAAAAAAAACCCAAACAAGTCATAAAAGCTTGCAAGAATAAGCTGGGGGAGATGAGTAACCTATCACCGGTTCTTTAATAAACTGTCCAAAACCAGTTCATGATGAGAAATCACAAAGAGCTCTTATGCCTTCAGTACTTCATCAAACTAATGAAGACAGCGAGAGAGACTGGACAATTCCAGGCCAAGTCAAAAGACAAACAGCTGCAGTGATGAATGCAACTGTTGGCAGTCTGGAGCAAATGAAAAACAACTTTCCTCTGGGGTGCAAGATTAGAACTTCTTGTGCCTTTTATAACATTTATATAAGAAAACAATCTACAACCTCATAACAATACACATACTTGGCACTGGTTACAAGTGCGTGTGGCTCAGGCCCTCAGAATCACTTCTCAGTCCAGTACAGTGACACTACAACTGAATGGAAGCAAAAAGAAATGCTTTTCCAAACCAAAAGCCATATAGAGTGGTGGGGAGCGTGAAAAGAGAAGGAATTGCTTGAGAGGAAAATTACAGCAGGTTCTATAGACGTAAGCATAGCAAAAACAAAATTGGTCATCCTTTTTAGGTGCAGAACACTGACCCAAGACAAGAAGAAAACAATGAGAGGCTAATAAGAAGACCGTTCACAGATTTCTAAAACTTCGGGTTTGATATCCAACTAAGAAAAGTTCCCAGCTCAAAAGCAAGATTTCACTTGGGCCTTGACACATCCTGAACAATTTCCTCTGTGGTTTGTTGTGTTTTTTTAATGAAAATTATGGTGGTGGCTTCCCCCTCCCCCTTCGCTGCACAATACACAAGACACAGTAACAATAAAAATCCCTTCATAAGGAATATGTAATTTGAGAACTTTGCTAATCGTAATTAAACATGAAATTAGAAGATACTGAAATATGCTACATCTGGAACATAAATACCTTGTTCATTCACATTTTTAAGTTTCAAAATATTTCAGATTTACACAAATTCATTGCTACAGAAAATAAAAAATTATCTATGCTGCTCTTGAATTCTATTCATTTTAAAAATTCTGAACATTACAGCTGCAAACCACAAACTAAATGGGCCACAGCAACCACCTGCAGTTAACCACAGCACCTCTCCCATCCCCTCAAAATAAAACATGTAACATTCCACTATCATAAATAAATAAATGGTCACATGCTTCACAGAATATAAAATCTCTAAACTGCTACCTGGAGAATCTTGCATAGATGTAACACATACATTTTCACTGATACCATTTTCTAGGGCCAAACTAGAATATAACATGACAGAATTAGCAAACACTATGCTAGCAGAGAGAAAATGGACAACACACATTGAGGGTATACTCACCAGAAAGAAACCATTGCTTTTACCTACACCTAAAAGTATATAAGCCATGGCATCTTTCTTCTACATATTACATGTCCATCCTTACCCCTTCCCTCAAGAAGGCCCATTTATCTTCTCAAGTTCAGCCATACATACTATTTAGCGACCAAAACATCAAGTTAACATCAAATCCATTTATCTTATTCTTCCAACACTTTTTTTCCCCCCCAGCCTTACTTGGTCTAGTCAGCATTTATTCTTCATGATATCTCTCCAAGAATACATCTCAAATTCAACTCTGTCAACACCACAGGAGTTCAGCTTGGCTCTGAATTCTCACATGCCTACTATATCTATCTCCCTTGAATCATTGCTTCTGCAAAGCCCTAAGCCATACCTTCATCTCCTCTTAACTATTGTAATTTCCTCCTTAATTGTTTCTTTATGTCCCAGCGTTCCAAACTTCAGCTTGTCCAAAATGCAGCAGCTCATCTTCTCACCTAGAAACAGGAAAACAACACTCCATATTGATTTTCACTTGCTTCCTTGTTGAGCTTAGAGTCCACCATAGGGATATCCTCACTTCAAACTCTCTCACTCATTTAGTCTAAAGAGCGAAAAGCTTTGCCAGTGCATTTTTCTATCTGCTCACTCAAGGTGCTCAAGTCTTTCATTTCTCTTCTATGAAGAAACTTAACAACCCCATAGGAGCAGCAACAATCTACCTCAATACTTTTAAAACTTCTTTCCTTACTCTCACCCACAACCACAGCTCCATCTTTAAATCAGAATTCACATATCTCCAGTCTTATGCTTAAACACCCTCTAATTCATTTGCAAACACTACTCTTTATGAGATACCATAACACAAGCCACACAATTTTATAGCATCCAAGTCAAACTGTATGAGTTATGTAACATAGCTTCAGTATCAAAAGCCTTTTGTTAAAGCACCTTTTTAAAGATTTTACAAACTCACAAGACTGAAATGAAGTTAAAAAAGGCATGAGTTACAGCCTAAGTAAGTTTGTGCAAAACCAATTGCAAAGATACGGTTCTATTCAGTGCATTCATCAGTGTCAAAGCTTTGTAACAACCAAATACATTACATGAAAATTTTAAAGATCTTATTTTGGAAGAAATTGATCCTACTTACCATTGGCACCGGAACACAGTTAAGCATATAAGTTTGAGCTCTAGATCCCAGATTCTGCAAATGTAAACGAAAAGAGTATTTGACCACATTTTTAGATGTTAATACTCAATCTAAAACTTTATTTCCTTGGAGGCTGAAACCAAGGGTTTATTACAAAGGTACATGATAGGGGAGTCAACATTTCCATTATATATCCACAAATACTTGTAAGCTAAGCATTCAAGTTGAGTTGGACAGCAGGAATCCCGTATTTTCTACCAAAACATATGGTAGACATCAACATTGTTTATAATTAGCAGCCAATCCTCCTGAGGCAGCACCGGAAGCAGTGGGGAAGTAACAAGAACCAGAATCCTCATAGTATGCTTTCAGCCAGAGGTAATCTACACAGAGTTTTAGGCAAAATCAAAAATACAACAGTGCTAGTGGTTTTTTTTGTGAAAAGAAAAAGAAGGTATTCCTAGAAAGTACGGTAATCACTGCTACAAAAATTAAAAAGGCAAATTATAACTTGAATTTAAAAAAATATAAATTGTCCCTATTTGTATTAAAAGAAACAGAATTAAGAGAGAATCATCAAACGTAAGACCTCAACAAATGCTTTAAGACTTGCATGAAACCTTGCAACTGAACAAATTCCATCCACCAACAAAACCCAAAAACTCAAACAGCCTACACTGTTACAGGTGAAGCCAAAATGCCAAACACATTTCATAGGTTTTACGGTTACTTAGATATAGCAGTCATTACAGTAATTTCTCTCACAAGAAGGTTTAAATTTAAAAAAAAAAGCTTACATTACCAGTATTCTTCTAGTCAAACAAATGCGCTAGCAGCCTCAAGAAGATGGAGAGAAGGCAAGAGAACATACCCATAGATCAGGAATAAGACTATGAATATTAAGTGCTCAAAATAGCTTGAACGGAGACACAGTTGAAATCCTACAACATCATTTGTTACCCATACAAGACCCTATGGCAGGCTTTGCCTACTTTATCAGAGGCTACCTATTGAAGGTGTTCTATATTTTCCCAGCCACTCATAGTCATTGGGAAATAAAGATGTTCCTCTCCATACTCTATTCTTAAGGACTCTTGACAGTTGTGTAGCATTGTATTAAAACTCACCATCAATGTATCTAGTATCTTCCAGAAGCACCTCTAGTCCCCCTCCCTACTACCACTCCCAAGCAGCAGCCAACTGAAACTGAGCTGAATTTCACCAGACTTCTTTATTATGCTGCTTGAAAATAACAACACTATGTACATTTCCCCTGCTTATGTAAGCCAATTTAGAATTAGAGCCTACAACTCCAGGAGACATCACAGCACTGTTTCTTGTAAGAAATTTAAAAATACATATATTTTCTTCTCTTAACTTTTGTTTCTAGGAAAACCGATGTTACAGATCACCTAGACTGCAAATAAAATATAAGCATGCTACTTTAGGAAAAACAGTTGGCTGAGGTGATTTTACAGGATTTTTCAAGTAGTAACCTGCATTGTAAAGAACTATGCAAAATCCTGAAATCTATCACTAAATAACATTGTAATTACTCCTAGTTTTGGTGGGGAGTTTTGGGTTTTTGGGGGTGGGGTTTGTTTTTTTTCCCTTTACAGAGCAAAGCACAATCAGCACCTTACCAGCAAGCGGTAGGCCCCTCTGCGGTCCACACCTTTCCCCTTTTTGCCTCCTTAAGTTTCTGCTTGATACAGACAATGGGACTAGAACTATAAAAACCCACATTCAGAAAAATGAGAACCCTTATAAGCATGGAAGTTCATCACCATCACTGTTCCTATAACACAATAACAATATGCATTATTTACTATACACCGAATCTTAGCAGACAGTGTCACAGAATGGAGAAAGGGAGAAAAAAACCCAGATCTTCCTCATCACAGTGTATTTTAAGGTGTGAACTAAGTCAACATCCAATCGTTAGGACAATGCAGACACCGCAATACTAAAATCACAGAGGGCCAGTATTTCCTTTGGGATGAAGAAAGATGAAAGAAAGACTGACAAAAGCATCTACTTATATCCATCCATGAAAGCCTTACCAATTTTGCTCATTAAAAAAATTACAAAGACTCAAAAAACAAAGAACCATTCTCCACTAATTGGTAAGAGTGTACTCTTGCTTCCACACTCGTTCAAACCCTTTAAGAAAAAGGGTGCTTTAGAGCATCTCCTTCCTACATCTGCCTGGCCAAAAAACTCTGTTAGGGGGCAGCAAGGGACACCACAGTTATGGGGGGAAAGGCAAATTGCTAGACAATGGACCTGTCAAAAATCAAAGAAATGGCAACCATGGCTCTGAGCAACCACTGCTTCAGCAATGAATCAGCTTCCCTACCAGGCAGCGCTTCCAGAAACCCAGGGGCGCCCGACGCCGAGGCAGTGACACGGCCGTGACTCGTCGCCACCAGCCCGCCACCCGCGCTGACCAGCGGCCACGCACCGGGGACACCCCCGCGAGAAACCGAGCGGATCGGCGAGGCGGGCAGCCGGCTCCCGCCCCCGGCTCCCGCTCCGGAGAGCCTTCCCTTGCCCGAAGCCCTCTCCTGCCTGCCTTCCCAAGCCCGCCGGGACGCCGGTGGGCCCCGGCGGGAGGGGGCCGCCGCCCTCCCGCCGCCCGCACAAAGGCAGGCCCCGCCAGCGGCAGCGGCCACTCGGGAGTCCCCCCCGCCCCCGCGGCCACGTATGTAGCGGCGGCACGAACAATACCCAACCCTGTTGCGCGGGTCCCCCCTGGTCTGCACCGACCTGCCGTGCCCCCAGCCCGGGGACAACGGGCAGCACCCACACAGGGGCAGGGGAAAGGGGG
>VXAK01003232.1:13128-89570 GCA_013399435.1 Arenaria interpres
GCCGCCGTCCCGCTAGGGGGTGCCGAGCGCTGCGCCCCGCAGGCCGCGGCCCCGCCGGGCCCGGCCGCGTCAGGCCCCCTTCCCGCAGCCCCGGCCTCCTGTCAGGAGCCGAGGGGCCGTTGGGAATAACCCGGCGCGGGACAGGCTGGACCCTGACCGACTACCGAAATTTTCGCACTAGCAGTAGTCGTGCGTGACGATTTGGAGGATATATATGCATGTGTGTTGAATGCACCTCAGATTGATCGCAGGTGAGAACTGGTCGTTGATGACACCTTGGGCAGACAGGCTTCCACCTGTGGTTCTGTGCTATCCGTGTCGCAGTAACCATGCAGCCGATGCGCGTTTTGTTTCCCACAGATGGCAACCTGTCATCTGTCCAGGCTCCTGGACAAACATCCCGAAACTCCGTCATGCCAAGGCTGAAATAATACAAGAAAAAATGTGGAAAGAAATGCTATGGAGAAAGCCAGCCAGGACGCTTGTCTTACTTTCAGTCTTAATTGGCCTTGGTCAAGTTGCTGTCAGTCTTAAATCTCTTGCTGAACACATCATTTCTAGGCTACATAATGGCTCTTAAAAAATGAATTGGCTTCTGCAAACGCTCTATTAACAGTTATCCTACTCTTGTTATTTGCAGAATGACTGTGTATTGTTTGCTATATCTTATATTCCATATAGAAGAACCGTCTCACATAGGCTTGGCTTGTCCCCTTAAAATACAGTTTGCAAAACCGCCACTGTTCCCTTCCCAGTGGTTGCCAGTCAGCATGAGCTGTAGGAATCGCCCTCAGAGCACCATCGGAGCACGCCTGTGGTACTGACCTCATCCCTGGCCTCCGCTGACTCAGAAGGCTGCCCTTCTCAGCAGCACAACTTGTTGGACATGCAAAAGCTAGAGATAAAGAATTGTCATTAAAATTTTCAGAGGAGGCCTGTCAGCCTCGAGAACATACCTTCTCTCTCTCTTCTCTGTCAGGTCTTTCCTGAAAGAACACTTAAAACAGCAACAGCAAAACAAGAGGAAGAGCTAAAAGCTTCCCTAACAACCTTTAGAAATAGACAGAGATAAGCAGTCTTCATCAGCTTCCCACTGAAAGTAATAAAACCATATACATTATTTTGTACTTCTTAAAGAGGAGATTTAAAAAAATATTTAAATTTTGTGCACTAATGGTTTAAGAATGCACCAGATACAACTTTTAGGTCACTCTTCTACATTTATGCTTATTTATTGTGTTCTTCTTGTCAGAAGGTAAGACAACAGAAAGAAGCTTAGAGTATTCATCGACATTTACTTAAGATCCCACAGACTGAATCTTTGTAATCTCTGACTGCAGGACAAACAGTATTTCAGAACACAGAATAAGGGATGTGATGCCCAGCACTGATGTCCAGCATAAGTGAAAACCCAATGGAAGTCACTGACACACGTATCTTTCATCTATAAAAGGAGCAAAACTAAAATCAACAAAGAGAAAACTACAGCTGACTGCCATACCAAGTTTTCCTTTGTCATTTCACACTTCTAAAAGCCTCTGCGGTGCAGACATTACGTTCTGTGTACCATTCCTATCACACAGCCTACACAATAAATGAAAGTACTTCTATTTATGACAAGGTTGTGCACTTTGGTTTGGCTTGTGGATCTCAAACTTTTCAGTAGGCACGAACTAATTAGAACTATTAAAATTTCTCATAGTTACTTTTGAGAGAAGAGAAATTTAGGCCAAAAGGTCACACACCCAACTTGTCCTTCTCCATTTTCCTGGTTGCAGCTGGAATCTTTTCTCTGTGACTGAACGAGGCCTCTTTCCATGCAGAGAGGAGGGGCAGGACTCTTGCATGGGCTTCCAGTGCTCTAAGACAGAGCAATCCAAAAGTCGTTCTCATTTGTACTGTCTGGAGCTGTGCTAGTTTGAGTATCAAGACATTGTAACAGGTTTTCTGACTTTTCTGTGTCTCTGCTGAGTCTTTGCCAGGACAGAATCTGAGATGATTAATTGTGTTTAAGGTCATACCGGCAGTTTGGAGTTGTAGTTAATTGCCGTTGCAAACTACCAATAAAAAGAAATCACAGTCCATTCTTGTATCAAGGATCCATTTGATTAAAACGGGCCTTAATATATGCTATTATTCTCCAGCAGCCATGCCAGATTTACTCAAATACGAATAAAAGTAAATAGGCTGAAAACATCCTGAGCTTTGGGCGCTGTGCTGCGTGCCAGCACAACAGAGCCTTTGTTACAGGCAGAGCAGAGCCCTCACAATGGAGTTACAGCTTCCAGCTTCAGTTGCTGCACTTCCAGAAAAATCAGCCTTCAGAGAAAAACAAACCAAACCCCACACACACTTCTAGTCGTCACCAGCTCATCACCATGTCACTGGTCCCAGGTTCCACTAGGTGTGACAGCGGCCATCCTGTGCAGCACCCCATGGGTCCGCTATGCATCTTCGGTCTTGCTCCACTTGCCAGCTGGCCCAGGGAGTCACTGTCGGGGAAACTCCCCACCTGGAGTGATTTACTCTGCTGCCTTGCTTGTTATTTGCTGCCACATCTCCGTGCAACAGAGAGGCAATTGTTTTTACCTGTAGTACAAAACTGAATGTGAGTAGTTAGATTAGCGTAAGGCAGCACTACCCAGCCTAAGCGGCTAGAGACGTAACTTGCAGACCTTTGCAATTCATGAATATACTGTATAGACGGTAAATAAGCAAATAACTATATGCAGTGGGGGTTAGTGTACTCTGGCAGTGATGAATTGTAAATAAAAACTGGAGAATGTTTTATATAATCATAACAAGATGGTATCATGATATTCACGGGTAAGCAGCAGAGGCAACTACTACTTTAAAGCCTTATGCGTTTGTCATACAGCCAGATTCGTGTTGGCAAAACAGTAGGAAAAGTCCCTTCTATGTTGATAAACAGTATTAGGAGGTTTGGGAAGTGGAAGTGACAGAAAAATATAAGCATTCAGCGCACATTCAAAACACCACAGAAACAAACAAAAGATCTGCTACAGTACTCCGTATGTGAGCTACCATTCACTGGCTCCTGAAGATAACCACATTCACCTGCTATTAGCATAAAAATTTGAAATATCCTTTTGAACACAAATACTAGTTTTTAATCCTGAACTGAGGAGAGACTGTTTCTTCTGAAACAATCAGCAACAAAGCCTTAAATTGTGTTCTTAACAGAAACTGAAACTCAAGTCCCAAATAGTCCAAACCCGTGAGACTGCATTTACTGATTAGCACAAGCTGAAAGCCTGGCCCTCTGTGGAGGCAGTGCCTAGCAGCTTTTGAAGGATCTATGTTTTATTACATTCATACTTATCAACAATCTTTTAAACAGCTATCTCATGCTGGCAATAATTTTGAAGTTCTTCAGTTAAATTATTTTTTAAAAAAGATAAAGCCTTTGTTTTATAAAGGTTTTTGCATGAGTGACATGTCTATAATGAGAGACAACAGTATGAATCTTTGCTAGATTCTGAAGAAAATGTGCGGGGGTTCTGTGTCTTTTTTTTTTTCATATATTTCTTAGTGCTCACATAGAAACAATAAAGCATAATCTGATCTCATCATATCCTTCCAAATACTAGAGGCTGTTGGATTGTATGTCCTGCAGCAAGCTCTGCAGTGACTTTTATTACCTTGTTTAATTACTTTTTTATTTTCTATAAAATACAATTTTCATAACTTGTCCTTTCCTTCTTACTGAGGAAGTAAGGCTTTCTTGTAAAAAAATAAAATAGAAGCCTAAAGGCTGCATTGCCTGAGTAGCGACCTGAGAAATGTTTAATGGAAAAAACACTATCTGTGGTCAGTATCTTGCTGCCCAGGTTTCTTAAACATGAACATGGTTGCCTCACAAATTTATTTCACCTTGTGAAGGAGAAATGGTTTCTGGCTGGCAGTAGACCCCAATCCTCCATAATACAGAGGGAATGCCTTCCTTTGTACACAGGAAATCTATCCATCGGGTCTGGCCTGGATCCTACGTGCAATAACAAGTCTATGGATCTTGATCCTGTCTCGTAGCTTCAGTCAGAAGGTACGTGACAGCGGAATGGAGATGGGCATGTCTCAGGTCATGTCTGTGGCTGCAGGGGAAGGAGATGAGAACCAGCTTGCCTGTCACGTTAGGTGCTTGTGCCATACCACTGAGCAGGTTTGGTGGGGTGTCTACAGCATACTGTGTCACCGGGTGGCTCAATCTGGCCAGGGGTTACTGCTCTGGCGCTTGCTGAAGAAAAGGAACACCTATGCTTACCACACTAGTTACCATTTTGAGCGATTCCTATACAAAGCACCTAATGTTCTGCTGGAACCATATTTGCAGCTCCATGCTGCATTCTTCTGCTTGCATCAAAAAAAGAAAGAACAGCGATTATTCTGATGAGGCTTGGTTACTTACTGTCTTCCTGCAACCTGCTCACTCTTTAGTTAACATTAGCCTGTAGAATAAGCTACATTCGGTATCACCACCATTTTTACTTGCATTAGATTTACATTCAATTTCCATCTTGAAAATGGACTATTTGCAGGTGTAGCGAAAAGTTAAGAGCTTAAAGAAAGTTAGATGGTAATTTATGTCAGAGATCAAGAAACAGGTTACTTTGTGCGGTCTTAGAAAAGGGGAAAACAAAGACGGCTTTACACTGTTTGTGTGTATTCACCATCTTTGGGTATTCTAGATTCTAGCACAGTTTTAACCAGGAGGTGTTAATGAGCACATGAGCATGTTCTTGAGAAAAACTTCTGTAGTTTTCTTTCTGGGGGTCAGAATGGGGATCATTTGGAGAAAGAATAAATTGAAGAGAATTTCCCAATAACTTTTTTTTTTTTTTTCCTGTAGCATCTAAATAGTAAATATTTCTATGTTAAAAAGAACTGGTCAGTTACGGATTTTAAATACATTCTTTGTATAGGTCCCTCTTCATATGGCCTGGAATTTAACTTTACAAACAGCAGCTGGCTTCCAGGGTATATACTAACAATAATCACAATCATCGTTAGCAACAGTGAATTGAAAGAGGCTAAGAAATATGTGCTATTTTTAGAGGCAACAAGCCAGAGCTCTTCACTCTCAGAGAAAAGCCATTTTTAGGAGTAAGTGGCTGAGCTGGTTAAAATTCACCACTGATTCTGCTAGTCTATGGATGTCCTTCAAGATTCATGACTTTATAGTTTATTATGTTTATTAAGCTTTTAGGAGTTTTGAATTGTAACCTTTGGTGTAGAAGAGTGCTTATTTTATAAAGGTTGTGCTATTCAGTGTTCAGTTACTCAGTGTTCACCCTGCATGTCAGAAATCCTCATCAAAAAGATGGAATTTCATGGCTAAAGCCCCAACTATTTTACCAAAGAAATTTATTACATCTGTAATTATAGTTAAAAAATAAAATATTTTTGAATGTGTGGAGGTAATTTCTCATTGCTTTATCAAAACTGTTTTTTACAAACTTTAATGCATTTTGAAAGAGTAGTCTCAAATATAATTAATTTGGGTTATCCTTAACTTTAAAATATTTCTGAAACCTTAGTCAGAATGGCCAAGATTTTCAAAGACATCCAAAAGCCCTTGGAGCCATGGGACACGTTTCTAAGCCACAGAGGTGTTTTAAAATCCCACTCATTAGTCCTTGCTTTCTTGTTGTTTTGCACAGTTCATAAGTATTTTGTAAACTTCTTCCTATATCAGTTTTCTGCACACATACATCAGAAGTCATGGGCAATCAGGCTGCAAGGCCTACCTCATTCACGGAGGTCACACACATTAGCAATAGGTTGTAAAGTCATTTAGGCCACCTTGAGAATAAGGGACTATTTAAATGGAATATGAATAATACTATCTAATCCAAAGTGCTGATGATTTTCTAGTCTGAGGTCGTGAGCTTTTTGTATTTACAGTATTTGGTGTTATACAACAACTGAAATTTGGATGTAGCTGTTGAGTACTAAATTAGGTACTTGGCACGTTGTCTTCTAGTACATGAACATAATTTCAGAACAGCTCATACTGTGAGATCGGAAAAAATAGGGCAGAGATTAAGGAAAACATGCAACAACTTTTACTTAATAAGGTAATACTGAAAATCTTTCATAAAAGCAAATATTGTTGAAGAATGTTATCATGCACTGAGTAACTGTATGCAACAAAATTTACAAAATTTAGATTTCTACCTAAAAAAAAAAAAAAAAAAAAAGATAACCCCCCCTCCCTCACAGACTCATAGCAAATTTTACTTCAGGAAATGATCCTTTCTGAAAAAAAGATCATTAAAACGCCTCATATTCTTCCTATGAGCCAGTGAGCAGGTTAAAAACCTTATGTACTATGAATTAAACTTTCTGTAGTGTAAACTATAAGGAAACTTATCAGATGCATAAAGATAAAAGGAATCTCAGGGAGCACAGTCAGGGGCAGCTCGAGTAACGTGTGTGCAACTCCACTGTTAGGGCATGGCAGCGGTAGAAAACATTTCTGTACTTGGATTAGGTAAGAAATTTAAAATCAGTCATTTTGATTGTATGCAGGTCGATTTCTTCTACTGTAACAAATGTTCATGAGTATACCTTATTGTTTCAATAGTATCTTTCTTGTCATGGTAATAAAGGTATTTAAATCTACTTCATTTTTCAGCATTAAGAGCTGAAGCTTAGTTATTTCTCAATATTTAACTGGCTTAGCCTCAGAGAGGCAGGAGTTCGGTGGACTCCCCCACAGTTTGGTGCAGGGTAGGCAGCAGCCAACTCTCAACTGTCACAACAGCCTGTCTATACCTACCCATCAAATCCGTCCAGTCCTTTTACGGTGAGCTATTCAAGCTGTTGCATTTGTTCTCAGACTGTACAGAAAAGGAACAGCTATTTGCCACATCATACTCTTGCATCTTTCAGAAAAACTGTGGTGGTTCTATTCCTTTTCAGGTTTTGCAATGTTGTGTTTTGAGCTGGAGGAGGAAGCAGAATTTGTACTTAATGAAATGGCCATCTGGAGTGAGGGCTTTTCAAGTTCTGTGCTTCTCCCGTGAATGTATTGCGTGATAAGAGTTTGATACTATTACTGACTTTTATTGCTTATTTCTACACAGGCTAGTATTTCAGGATTTTTGAAACATTTGTTTTAACTGAATCAGAAGTATATGTGGAATGTTGACATTTGAAACAACACAATAAATGCAGAGCTGTGCGATTGTTTTGCTTAAGCATTGTGGAAGGACTGTGATAGTTTCACATGATTTTATGAAATCATTGGTTGTCATTCATTCTTCTCCTAAACCCTTTTTCATAACGGACTATTGCTATCTTTCATACTTTAACCATAAGTAAAACATGTATGTTCTCTAGTTACAATCAGCAACTGGAACCAATTAGCCTTTTTATCCTAAAAGCAAATATTTTGCTTATAATTTGCTGCCCTGTATTTATGAATGCCTGTATGATAAGAACCTGGAATAAAATAGGGAAAAAACAACAACTGTAGAAAGTTAGAATTCTTAAGGCTGGCAAGAAACATTTGAGTTTTCCATATCTTGACATTGCAGCAAATTTTCCTAAAGAACCTTCCTGCCTAAAATTCATGAGCACACGAAGCGTGTGTAGTCAGAAGCAGCACGCTTTTAAACCTTCCTTAGGATAAACAGGCCCCATCTGTTACCATTGGCTTCTGTACTACCCAGGCCATCTATTACCCCTTCACAGAAACATGTCCTGTTGGTTGTTGTCATTAGTGCCAGTGCCAGCTCTTCCCCTATAGCTTCCTCAACATCTTCTCTAGCTCAAGTGAAGTCTTTTTCTGAACTCCAAACTTGCTGGCCTGTTTAGTGCCTAGAGTTTATCACTTCAGTGTCCTGCCATGAGGGAAGTAAACAGCATTCTCAGCTTTGCCTTCAGCTAACAGTAGACACTTGGTTATGCATTACTCTGTTTTGGTTTCCTCCCTGCTCTAAACATGCTTTGGGTTTAGCTCAAACTTCTCTCACTGCGCCCACGCGGCCTGTCTACCCGTCCCTCTGTCGCTTGGAAGATGGCACGTGTCTCTCCATCCTCCCACCTACAGGCAGGCTCTCCTCTGTGGCTGGTCATCTCAGGCCACTCTGATAAGCCCTAGCATCATTTGCACCTGCCTCTCTTGCCACTGCCTTTGCATGGGGCATTTTAATTCGTGCAGATACACGTTGAACCAGGCTGGAGAAAACTAAAATAAAAAATAGCTTCTTCCCCCCCCGCCAGGTTGATTCAGTCAGCACTTTCACCAAATGAAGTATTCTTCAAACTCTACCTTGAGTTAAAAAGTAAATCCCTCCTGCTAAGTCATACATGCCCTTCCTTCTGAGTACTTGGCTAGGCCTCTGCGCCTTTCCCTAGTATCCATCCTTAACTTCAGTAGTCCCATCTTCAAACATTTTTCTGTTGCCCAACAAATTTGACTAACCGGGGTTTTCTAACCAGCTGCTGTGCCATTCTTCAAGTGGCTTCCACTTGAGTGGAACCAGCAAACTTCAAGGCCCCTCCAATATTCCAATTTTTGAACACGTGTCACAACCTCTGGCAGCACGCAGCAGATTACACATTTGCTGTGACATTTAGTAATACAGAAATGTTTTGAGATCAATCACAATTTGTAAGCTGTACAGAGATTCCCCAGGCAGTTACATATTACTTCATTCTTTTTAATTTTCAACTCACTGTAAGAAATTAAACCTTTTTTGATAGAATGGGAAGAAAAGCCTTTTCATAATTCTTGTTCCAGTCCTGCTAAGCCTCATAAGCATAATTAGTTCTCTTGTATTTATAATTCAAGGTGACTACTCACGTATATGAAGTTGCTTGCTTGAGTAAAATATCTGCAGAATTAGACTTATTTTTTTTTGCACTGGAGTGCAAATCTTCTAATGGGGTCTGTGCAGGTAGACACTACCGACAAGAAGCCCTATTCATTTCAAACAGTTCTGTAGCTCCACTGGCTGACCGTGACCTGGGCTTTAGATCACCCTCAAAACAGGTAAGTATATGAGCAATATAAACAATTTGAAATCGGATTTCTAATGACTAGAAGTCTTTTGGAATAGCTCAATCACCTTTAGCTGCACAAAATATGAGTCAAACTGGCAAACCTGGCTTTGGTTGTCTCTGTCCTGTAAAGCAGACATTAGAGGCCAGACCCAAGTTGCTCGTAACAAAGGCAGTTCACTTCCCAGAGCCCGAGTGTAGGGAATACTTCCCAGATGATACCTGAAAATGCACAGTTTCATTGTTTCTCTCATGGACCAGGACACAGATACGTATTTTAAAATATTTGCAGCGGCTAATCAGCAGGAAAGCAAAACAGAAAACAAACAAGACCCTAAAGTCTTTCCATTGTTGTAGTTGGTAAGTAAAACATTGTAATTGAGTTTAATCTAGATTATGCCTCAAAATTTTCATCCTTAAATAGATTTCAAGTTTTTCTGTTCTGCATATTCATTAATATCCTTATTTTTTATCAGTGGCTGCCATGCCTTTTCAATTACATTTTTAGGCTTCCCTGGCAGAGCATACCTTCAAAAGTCATTAAAAAATTACCATATCCTGAGTGCTGAGTTGCAGCACAATCTTTTAAAAATACAATCCACATTTCTAATTTCAGGTTTAAATGCAAAAGGAAAGATTTTTCTCTTTGCTTTGCAAAAATCCCTTTAAGACTCTCCATTTAAGGAATCAAAAATAAATTTTCTAATGTGCAAAATGCTTACTGTTTGTTGCAGTAAAAGCATTGTAATTTTTTAATATGATCATATTCTCATTTTCATTTATTTTGTTAACAATAAACACCAGCAATAATAAATATTATATATATAGTAGTTAGATATAACAAGGTTACATCCAATCATAAGGAAACTAAACAACCTAATAGAAGCTTGTGATTATTTTTATAGTATTAAATCAATAAATAAGCTCTGCTTATTGGTAATGGAAACAGGATGCATGCCATTATTTTTCAAACAATTATAATATAGGAATCATACTTCCTTTTAAAATTCTATTTACACATAACAAAGCAGAACGGTGCAATTGCTTGCCAACAAATTTCACATCTATTTTACTGAGAAGGGAAATTATTTCACAGTGGTTTTGAAAGCTTAGACATCTGTAAGCCATTCCAATGAAAATTTTTATTGATCTAGAGGTTTTCAGTTGTTCAGAAAAAGCAGGAGGCTGCAAAAACCTTAGCACAGGAGGAAAGGGAAACAGCAGTTATGGCCACATCATTTACAAACTTTAGAATAAAATAAGCCTGATGCTGGCTCAACTTTCATTTTGGCAATTCTTTAAAAAAGCTGTAAATGACAGCACTGCGGAGGCATCATGTAGGTTTTGGGGTTTTTTTTAAAGAAGACTAAAAAATAAGTAGCTTTACAGTAGGGAAGCTGCAGTGGTGGAATCCTATGCACAGGAGAGAGGAAGGCGGGCTAATCAGCTTCATGTTGTACGCTCACATCCCTGATAGAGCAGCAAAGCGATAATCCTTTCCTGTGCAGCACAGGAAGATATCACTTTCAATCTGGACCTCAATATGAGAAGTGTAATGACAATTCAGAGCCTGGCACTGATAATTAGGAAGCTAGAGGGACTGATTTATGAGGAAATGGCATTGATTAAAATTTGCATTTAGAGCACTTTCTCACAGAGGATCACAACTGCTGTATTAGTGGTAGACCAGCATTTGCAAAAGCAAGTGTTAATGGGCTGCTGTACTCTCATGGCCTCCGGTACTCAGCAGATTTTCTGAGCAGGTGTTTCACAAAGCCAGGGCCTGCTGAACGCCCTTGTGCTAAATACTCCAGGAGGAAGTGGTGGGGATATAGCTGAAGCAATAGACACATTACTTTTATTTGTGAAAGCACTCAGACAGCCACTTCCCTTTGTTTCCAGGCAGGTGCCCCTGATTTAAACAGCTCAAAGCCATAAATAAAGTGACAGGAGTGAAGGGTCATTAGGATTGTATAGACACTACTGGTAATTCAGCAAACTGCCTACCTTGGAATCTCTAACAGAAAAACAAAACAAAGCAAGCTCTCTGCCACTACTTCTCCCAAAACCTCAGCCAAAAAAAATTACATAAACTTTGACTGGATATGACTGGCACCGCAACAGATGAAAGCACGCAGAGAGAAAGAAGTGGCTATGGAGGGGTTTGAGTGAAACCGGAGGGAATTGCAATTTGAAGGGTAGTTGCATCAGCCACTGGCTGCAAAATCACATCCACCACTAAAGATACATGATGCAACCAAAAAGAAGAATATTGCAGAAAGGGGAGATGCAGGTATGTGATTAGATATAAGATATATCCACACCCACAAAATAGGGAGTGAAAGCCACGGAGAACTTTCCATGATTTTACTCAAAAACTATTGGAGGGACCTGAAGAAGATCCGTAGATATAGACGGGATTTGGGAGTCCTAATAGTGTCACCATAGCACTATGTACACTAATTAACCACCAGAACTTTAAAAAAAAAAAAAAGAAAAAAAAAAAGAGGGGGGCAGGGGGAGAATAATTCGTTTTGGGAGCAGCCAGGCTGCTGGCAGATTTATGGTATACGTGTCATGCTCCCATGGTTTCTCCTGCCCTTGCTCTTCTCCCCCCACCGATAAATACCTGTAGTTCCTTCCCGTGTGCCTACCCTTGTTATGTAGAGAGTTGTATCAGGAATATTAAGGCTAGGGTGAGTGGAGAATGAATGGGAGTGCCTGGAACAAAGGGCAGGAGAGGATATAAGGGGCCACCTGTTGATGGCACCTAGATTAGCAGGTCATCAGGATCCCAGCAGATCTGTGAACAGCCCCTAAGCATACTCAAGTTAGGAGACAAAAAAAGAGTGAGTAAATCCCCATGACTCACAGGGATGGGACAGGATGGAGAGGCTACTGACTGACAGCTCCTAAAGGGTGTATAAAAGACATATCCAGAATCAGCACATGGAGCTCATTGAGAAGAGTGGAGAAACTGCAGAAAAACTGAGCATGCTAATCAGTTCAGCTAACAGAAGCAAGGAAGTACTCAGTATCTACTACAAAAATAGAAAGGGATTATGGAGCCTTTACATTGTTTTCCATGGCTTATTCTGTGGAATAAGTAATTTGTATTAGTGGAAATGAAGACATGCAAAGCATTATGAAGTAACCTTGGAGAAGTAGAGCTCAGCCGCAGCACACAAGTAGTTCTTTTCAGTGAGATGGGTCTTTATGCCCTGCTATAGGAGACCCGGGGCAGCTGTAACAAAGGCCTAAGCGCATATATCAGAAGATCTAGCGCATATATCAGAAGATCTAGTACATATAAAGAATTTGTGGTGCTACTGCTGGTGAATATACATCCCTTTTAATTTGAAACAGATTCATATAGGTCATTGCTTCAGTGAAATTCATCTTTCAGTGATAATTTTCAAATCTCTCAGGTTCTCATCATTTAACCATTGTTAATTATTTAGCAATTATGCTGATGAAAGGTTAAAAATTATCACAGAGGCATTTCTTCAGTCAGAGGAAGGAGAAATGGTTTAAAATTAAATCCTTGCAGTTGATGCTTAATGGTAATGACATGTTATTTTTATATTATTTGAAGTAACAGATGATTACTTAGAAACTTCGGCATTGGAAAATGGGCTGGAAAAGTATGGTGATCCAAATAACAAACAAGCATTCTCTTCTGTGAACTTAGTACATGGTAGAGGCCGTTACAGAAATACAGCTTTACAAAGGGGTAGCTTGATGAACACTGAAAACCACAACTTGAGGTTTATATGTCAGGGTCCAAATGTAAGGTAGGCAGAGACTACAGATAGGAGTGTTAAGAGAAACTTTGCCTTTCTAAGAAAGAACAAGGTGTATTTTCACATATTACTAATACAGTTAATCATGCATATTTAAATGAAAAATAAAAGTAAGTTAAACCAATAGAATGTGCAGTATCTTTTTAAAACCATACCTGAACGACCAGAAACTTCTAGTAAGTTGCAAATTTCTTCTACTGTTTTTTGAAATTTAGCATAGTTTAAATAACTACTACATCTGAATGTCCCATCAGCCATTTCAGCCTGCAAAAATGAAAATGCCATCTACTTAATTTCTCCCACAAGCAATAGCTAGTATCCAGGATAGACGCAAGAACCTGTATTTCATGCTTTCTTCTCCTCTTTAAAGGAAAGTTGTAACAAACGAGCTGAGCCTTCCTCCTCAAAATGAGTAACGCCAAAACATTTCAGCACAAGAGCAAGAAAGCGTCTCAAAGCCATCAGGGGCTCCTGTGAAGAACATCCTGCCAGGCGCTCACACTTAGGTTAAGGAAGATGTATTACGAGCACCTCTACCAATTGCATCCCTGACCCCACATGGAGGGAGGTGGGAGGAACGCAGCCTGCTCATGCAGATTCATCTCAGGTTGCCAATCACTTGGTGTCTTTCTGGTGCCTCATTCTAGACATTGTAAAGTCTTCACTGAAAGATGAGCCACTCTTTTGAGTATGTCGGGGACATTTAACATAATGCTGGGTGCTATAAACAACTTCAAGGAAATTGATGGCCTAATATTTGTTAGAAATAGCTAGAGCGCTTATTCAAGCAGTAATAAGAAGAGAGCTATTGACACATTAAATTTAAATAAGGACAAATTTGAAGATTCAGTGATGCCCTGCAGTATGTGGAAGTACATGGAGCATACGGAACTTCTCAGACTTTTCTGAGTATTTATTAGGGCTTAATATCCAAATGTTAACTGCAAAATACTTCAGGAAATACCATAATTATGAAGAGAGGGGAATACAACCCTTCTGTCAAGCTTTTACTGACAGCAAAAAGGATGAGATTCAAATTTCAGGAGATTCTAGTAAACATCAGTTTAAATATATTACCTGAAACTTGGAAATATAAAACTGAACTAATTATTCCCACTTGTAAATGACAGATGAATTCAAATATTAAAACAGTATTTCACTGAAGAGGGGAGGAAGAAGCTCTAATGGGGTGGTAGGATAGCATATAACAAATAACCATTTCTTAAAAAAAATGCAAGTATATAATATAAAGTCCTTCTTTTTCATCTCATGTTGTGTCCTCTGGCCTCATCCCATGGTAGCACCTCGGTCTTGCAGGTTATGGCTGTGTTGCCCACCCTGCTGAGGAGCAAGGCCTCCAGATCCTGAAGCTCCTGGGGCTCAAGCTGATCATCATTTGCTGGTGCCTCCAGCCACTTGCCTCACCTGCCCCGTTGCTCCAAAGGGCCTTTGCAGCTCCAAGCTCATGTGAGTAGTCACTGCAGCCCTGTTAATGGTGCCTGCTCCTCAGTTCCCTCTGCTCTCCGGCCAGAGTGCTTGTAACACGCAGGACTGCACAGGGGGTCTTTTTGCTACTCAAAGCAGACTTATTAAATAGACTTCCTATCCTCCCTTGTCAGTCTATAGCTTTTGCACCCTAAACTACATTTACATGAGCTGATTTGCCCAGAATTATGCTCAGTATTGCAATTACACAATTTCATTAATATTAGAATAAGTCTGTTTATTACGAAGAGAAATACTTCACCTGTAACACCAGCAGCAAACCATGCATCTTAGAGCTGACCCTATGCTCCTGTCAGATGTCAAGAGTCCTCCTCCTCTTCTGGCGGGAGGGCAGCTCTTCCCTTCAGGTCACAGACATCAGGGTTGCATTTGTCTAAAACGAGAGAAAATTGTAGCTGATCTTCCTGGTTCTTTCTTGAAACAGCAGAAGAGGAGATAAAATAAATGGCTTGACTGAAACCTTATGTGAACATAAATCGTGATGTAGATTAAGAACTCAGTTTGGTCACAATAGTAGGCAGAGCTTATCATTACATTTCATTTCTTTTAATGGGCACTTTCTGCTGCATTTATACAAACAGGGCCATTCCTTTTAAGCTGAATTGTGCATGTGTATTCCTCTGTGATTTAAAACAGCCGGAGCTTCAGGGCATATATATCTGAACTGCACCATACTCTTCCTTTTCTGTTTTATGTTTTTCATCGCTGCAGTGACCAAACTGTGATCTGTCACTGGTTCCAAGGTGATTACACCATGTCTTCTCATTTCAAAAGGAGAGGTATGTTAGACATCACAAAGATCCTCAAAGTTCTGATAGATTTTTTTTTTAAGATCTTGCCTGCTTCTTCTCACAGTGTTCAGCAACTGTGAAGACATATGCGACTCTCCCTCGTTCTTACTGACACTCAAAAAACTGCCACCCATTTTCATTTTAGAAACCATTCCCACTTGTGTTTATTTATTTATTTTTTTATTTTTCATGGTATGGTTTGTTTGGTGTTTTTGAGATAACATCTCTAGAATGGGAGCAATTTCCCATTATCTGGAAGACATTATACATCCATAGTAGCTTGTAAGTAGCACTGTTCTCTGGGATAATCTAAAGCACATATAGCTCTACATAGCAGTTTCTGCTGGGGATTTTACATTATTGAATTTAGCTGTGTAAACCTGTGGTAGAAGTCATCTTCCAAATGACTCCACACCAACAGCACCTGCTGGGAGTCTTCAAGGGTGAGATAATAAACCTAAAATGAACTTCATTTATAAGAGCATAGAAATGAATAAGCCCATGATTTGGGGAAAAATAACCCTGTTGAGTCAAGTCACTCCTTTTTTGGACCTCTGTTATCTTAAAGTTGGTATCTATATGTCCCTGAAGGTCCCCAAGCCTCCCAGATTAACACTGCTGGAAAGCAGGAGAGCCATCAAGGCAGTTAGCAACAAAGTCCTCTTTCCCACACCCTCATCCTTTTCTCAGCTAGGTAAGAGCAGATCTGAAAGTATCCTCTCAGCCCCAAATTACTGTCTAAACACAAACTGCTAGTCAGCACCTTGAAAAAGGTGCTATCCACTGAGAGTAGCTTTTAATCTATTTCTCTCTCCCCACACACTCTATTCAAACAACGTTTTCTACTTTTCTCATAACACATAAAGCTTGGCAGTCTTCACAGTATAGAGTGGGGCTGAGCTATTACAAATGCCCACAGGACTTCAATTATCCTCCTTGCTCTCCTGCAATGATTAATGCTTTTGAAAACAGAGTTGCACTGGTATGGCTGGAGCAGGCACGTGTCTGCAGACGGCTGTACTGAAGGCAGGAGCAGAATCACCAATGCTGTGCTGACCGCAGTGCCCAATCAATAACCCATGGCAAAAGCATCACAAGCTATACAATATATCACAAGGTCTGACAGCTGGCAAGTGGCACTGCTAGCAGCAGGACGCCTCAATGAAAGTCTGACTTTGGAGAATTTGGAATAATTGGAGTTTTGTTTTTCAAAGCACCTACTTAGTATCCACACAATAGAAATTTGAAAGAGAATTTGTTGGATGCAGTCACTTGTATTGCTCCATCTCCATAAAACCGTGTTTTCCCAAAAGGAGAAACGAAATGATCTCTAGTTGAAAGTAAACATGAACATATATTTCAATGTAATTAAAAAGAGTTAAAAATATACATGTGTCCTACAACCTACAAGGAGTAAGATCATACGTGCCAGAAGACTTGTTAAACTGTATGTGCTAAATAAAAGTATGAATTACAGAGATGTAATTATTTTTTCAGAGCCCTTCAGACTCATACATTTGTCACAAATCTGTAATTTAGTAGCACCTGAAGACAGAAGGAGGAGAGGGAGAGAAATGCTTTTGGGGGCATCTACAAGGTAGCTTTGCACCCTCAAGCTGCATTTGGGGATCACAACATGGCAACACACCTGCTTGAAGGCAAAGCATTTTTCAATTTGGTTGCAAACAGCCTCATGTTACAAAGATCCACATTGCTCTGCTGATCCACAATGGCACATCAAGGCTTCATTGTTTATGATAACGTAGTTTCATTAGAAAGCCTAAGACAAGTATGAAACATTCACTGAGCACAGTGCTAGGTATGGCTTTTATTCATTCATTCCATAATTCTAGTTTGTTGATTTGTTTTTATTCTCTCATTTTCACATTTTTCTCTTATTTTACCCTCTTTCCTTATACTGTTCTCTATTTGTCCTCTGCATAATTATATTAGTCCCTCTATGACCCAGACTTTTCCTCTGTTGCACAATCCTTCTTTCCTTTTCTCCTATTCCTCTTCTTTTTACATCTTTTCTCAAATTTCTTTATTGTTTCCACATCTCTTCTTCACAGAAAGTGGTACTACTACTAGAGGTGGTAGTTCATTGTTATGTGGTAGAGAAGGTCAAGCACACTGCGAAGTTGAACTCATGTGGACAAACAAAGAAAACTCCAGTTAGATTCTTTATCTGCAACTGATAAATTAACACCACACTGATTAGATTTTAAGGATGACTCCTGATAAGCACAAGGAGTCCTCCTGGACATCTCTTCCATCAGTTACCATTTGCTTGTAGTCTCCCTACAGTGCTCACAATTTTTTTCTGGTAGTGCATCAACTCTCTGAAGCTACTGGCATTTCTACAAATACATTTGGTCATGGAATGACAGCCGCAAGCAATTCAGATAACACTCAATTAGCAGGAGACTGCAAACAATGTGCTTGTCAGACGCTTCCCAGTCCTGCTCCCTTTCTCTGAATGTTCAGGCCAGGGAATATATTTTTTCCTCCTCTACTTTTCTGCGATTTGCATTTTCATTTGCTAAGAGTATTACAATGTTCCATTTATCTTGGGCTGCAGCATCAAGATCTGTGTGCATCTTATTCCCTCCAGGAATTTCCAAGGCAAGTATTTCCCCATTGCACCTATTTGTTAAACAAAGACAAAAAAATTTCTCTAATGCAAAGAAGTAGAAACTGTCCTTAGAGGAAGCCAAAATCCTTCTGAAGAATAATTCATTTTCTGGATACAATTCAATAGAATGCTATTGTGTGTGTGAACATGTGTTAGCAAGAAATAAAAGCTCAAATCATATAAGCTCTCTCTTAGCTCATTGGAACAATCAGAAAAAGACCAGTTCAATGTATTTCTGGGTTCTTAGCATATACCTTTAGTTCAGTCCCTCAGCTAGAATTTCTGGAACCACTAAATATATCCCCTGAGAACTTTTAAAAATTGTTCCCCACTTCCAAGCACTAGATTCTTGGAGGTGGGAAGAAAGAGATTATCATTATTAGAGAAACACAGCTTCAGCCTGAACACTGCTCCCAGCAACGTGTTTATGATGATACACAAAATATTCCCTTAAGCTAGTTTTAGAAGTAGTTCATTATTTTGATTCTTCACTTAATGGAAAGAGCATGCAGCAGGCACGTATGCTGTTAGCTACTACTTCTGTGGCTGGTGTCTGGTTTTCATCGTGTAGTACGGTCCAAGAGGGCTTGCGGAGAGGCTTCAGTCCCTTGGGACACTGCCCAACCCTGCCCTTCAGTTCAGCTAATGGTGGCCATTTCAGCTCTGTTTAGCTCTGGGAAAAAGAAGGCCCTCATGGTGCTAATCCAAATTTGTGTCATTCTCTTCAGCTTCTGGAAGAACCTTCATTTTGTTTGGAGACTCCTTCTGGAGAAGGACTCTAAACTGCACTCTACATTAAGTTCAGCTTCACTATCCATACGAGTTTTTAATTTGCTTCCTGTTATGGTGGCTCAGAAGCATCAGTGGGGGAGTGCTGAGTTGAAAATTGATGCAAATGAAACTTTCTGATGGCTGACTTTTCACTGTGTGCCAATAACTAAGAGCAGAGAGCACTTTATTCTCTGTGGTTTCACCCCATCAGGAGTTCCGGGTAAATAGTTTATGCAGATGGGTTAGCTCTGTGCCCATTATTCTCCCTTTCACTGAGAGATGAGAGTCCTGAAGATTCGGGGCACGGGGCTTAAATGAGGTTTTATGAAATAATATTTTTCTATTTTAGAATAATACCTGTCAGAAGGAAAACCAAACAAAACAATTACAGGAGTTAAGAATCCCACAGCCGCATCCAATTTTTTTTCAAAATCTCATTTTCCCCTCCAGACTTACCACAATGTTGACGATACTGTGTTGAGGTGCAAAGTTCTTCAGCTGAATCACTCTGTTATCAGATGCTATGTGCTCTATGAAAACAAAGAAGTTTCTGTTGATTCAAGGTCAGGCAAGTTCCATCAATACTTATCTCTTACTGACTAGCCCAGAAAGTACCTCCAAGATATAAGCTGGTCTGCTACAGCTACATTTGAGTGCATTCTCTTCAATTTCCTCAAACATACATATGTGCTTACTTTCCTTCCTTCACTTCAGTGTCCGCACGAGACTTGAGGCTGCCTCCTCATCATCCACCCCACCTTCATCCCATATCGCCACCTACAACATCAAGAAGCAGGATCAGCTGGGTCTGACAAAACATAATCTCATCCCTACACCACTTTACACATTTTAGTGGCATGCCTGTGAACAGTAGTCTCCGTATTTCTTTGGGGGCGGGGGGAGGAGGAAGGGGAAAGGTGATTCTGCTACGTGTCCTTCTACACCAAATGATTCTTTTTTAGGCCCTTTCCACCCTTATTTTTTCAATCCAATTTTGACTCTGTGGCTTCTTCCCTCTGTGGCTTCCTTCCCTCATAAGGTGTGAGTTTTAGTTGCAAATGTTTCTTAAGCCCACTCATTCTAGGAATTTTCTACCAGGGCACCAAGTCTTTTTTCAGCTATTACACTGCATACATTCTCTTTCCCACTTTACAAAAACATTGAGATTACTAGGTTCTTTGTCTAATCTTATCTTTCCCAACCCACTAACTCTGTAATCAAAGCTATGTGAGAAACAACTGAACGGACTCCAGAAGCAGGGTATATTTGATTAGGGCAGGCACTATGCCAATAGCCGCACTTATTCTGGACCAGATCCAGACTGAGTCTTGTGGATTTACAGGCTCAGTTCAGCCTGGTGATGTTTGTACTGTATTGTCTTGCACTATATATAGACATATCCTCCTTCACCTGGGCAGTATTGCATCTATAACTCTGCATAGTAGCCCTTTACTTGGACAGTAGCTTCTTCTCTCTGCGACACTTTCAGAGTTACTTTTCTGTTCTTGTCTCAATACAGTAGCCATCTTCATTTTTCCTGTACTTTGAAAATTTGGACTCAGTGTTAGCTCTGTATCTGGGACCATTTCCTAGCCCAAGTTTCTGGTCTTTGCTCCCTTCCTGCACAGGGTGAGTGCTGCGTGGGGTGGGAGAGTCGGTTTCTCTTCCAGATGCAGTTGCATAGCTCCTGCTGGCCTTCCTGGCTGCTGCCTCATTCCCACTCTACTCTCAGCAATAGGGGATGAATTTCCTTAGAAATATTTTTCGCTGAACACATTAAAAATGTCGACTACCACTAGCTATTAGTTGTGGCAGAAAGATGTACCTACACAGTAATCTGAGCCATAGAAATTAATGGAAATATGAGTCCTCTGCTTAGCAGATTTATCATAATGGGAGCAATTTTAATCCCTCTTGAGCAAAACTGGATTTAAGCCAGTTTAACCAATACACAAAAGACTCTGTAGCTAATTAGCAGGTCTTTGTAGTATCCAGACCCCAATAAATATTAATGTGATGTCCTAAAGAATGAGCTTTATGTTCCTGAATCATACATTTATTAAGTCAAGATTTGACCTTTTTGGAGATTACATGGGCAAACTCCTTCACTCTCTGCAAACACAGGCAAAAATCAATCTCCTGCAAGCATATCCTAAAAGAATTCAAATGCCACATCCTACACTTAATGGACACTTTTGATTAAACTGAATGCAAAAAGCAACATAAATGGAACCTTCCTAACCTAGCTACAATAAATTAAATATTAACACAATACCCACATCTTTAAAATGCCATGTATTAGTTCTGAATAATGTCAACAATTACAACCCTTCTGTTCCTCCCACACTAAGAAGAGAGCCTGTCTATATTACTATATATTACTGCTAAAAATCTACAATCAAATCCTGCTGCTGGTACAAAGTCAAACACACCCAAATTAGTAAATGCTAAAATGAAATCTATCAGTAGAGCAATCATTTGCTGTCACATATGCATTCTTCTATTTTCCTCCCAAATTAATGACTGATAGGTTTTAACTCTCATATTTCACACTCAACAGCACAGTTCTCTCACACAGCGGAGCAACTGATAACAGAGACAGCTGTCAGCTCTCGCATGGACCAGTCAGTGGACAACTGCGTGCCACCCTATCTGCCAAGGGGTGCTGTGAAATGGGCGAGATCTTGCTTGTTCCAGGGATTCCTGACTTCCATGAGCCCAAGGGGGTCTGCGGTGCTGAGGGAATGAATTCAGAATGGACAACTGTGACACTTGAATAACACACACACTACCTGTGAGGAGCTGTGCAAATAAGCCAAGAGATTTCATTTTGCCACCTGCATTACCTTCACATAATACTTTGGCTAAAGCTCTGGAGTACTGTACTGACAAAAGCAAAGGGGAACTTGCCAGCCTCCATGGGCAGAAAATACCAGAACTTGGCCAGTGATAAGACTCACCTAGAAGTGTTTACAGAAACTGATAAAAATCAGAGTCCATCATCTTGCCACTTCTGGCTGACACTGTTTTAACACGAGTACCCTCTGAAGAAAGTTTTTCCCACCTCAGCTGCAGCCAGGCGTGACAAGAGTGCCTGTATGTCATATCTGATGTGTGCATAAATCTTTGAGGAGAAATGGTCCTAGGGTGGTTGATGCTACTAAAACAACCCATTCGAGAATAATCTGCTTCTCCCCGAAACTTTCTACTATCAGCTGATATAATGTATACATGGCTGCAAACATTTGGGATGATAAAAACCATCGTTTATCGGGCCATTGTAGCTTTCAGTGTCATGTTTATTTTACTTGAAGATAATTTTTTACTTAAAAAATAAAGACCACCATAGTAATCAGATATGCTTATTGCACATCTGCAGCAATACTGCTACAGTTACTTAGCAACACACATGATTTTTCTTTCCTGACAGAATTTGAAAAAAAAAATCTTGTAAAGGAAGAGAAAAACTGGAAGCAAATTGAGTTGAATAAAAAAAAGAAAATACCATATTAACATTCAATGTGCATAATAACATGGGGATGTCTTTGGTGTATGCACCAGCAACTGTTGCACAGCATTAAGTCAGCTTCTGCTGTTAAAATCAAAGATCAATCTAACTTAAATTTCCCTACCATTAAAATGTGTTATCTACCATCTTATGACTCTTCTCTGCTTCATATTACAGGCAGAAAGAGGCAACAAAAGGAAAAATGTTATGTTGACTTAAAGTTTCTGTAGGTGAGTAACATCCCTTGCATTGAGAAGGGAAAGCAAGCTCGGCTGGAAGAATTTACAGGGAGCAAAATTCTGCTCCCCATATTCCGTGAGAATAACCACAAACATTCACAGGCCTTCTGCAGAGTCGGAAACTTGGCTGATGCAGAAGAAAGCATAGACACACATCTGTGCCTGCTGTCCTAACTGGCCAGTGGGTTTCATGCACACTATTAAAATCTGCTCAGATGGACGGATGGACGGACACATCCCACCTCCCTCTCCCTTGACTGGATTGCCCTCCTACCTCACCACTCCCTTCCAGCTCAGGCAGGATTCAGAAATTTCTTTGATGCACTTTAAATGGTGAAAATTTAATGTACCTTCTGGCGTGAAGCAAATGTAATGAAAATTCTGTATGCTGACCAATCAAATATAACTTTTTGGCCTGACTTTTATAATTTAGGAAGGAACGAATCATATTGTGAAGGAAATTACAGACTTAATTACTAGAAGTAATGATGCTATGAATAAGCACTTAGATTCTCAGCAGGAGGTAATTACGTTTATGGTAGTTTGGAAAATTTAGCACTGCGGTTTTCTTTATAAGACAGCAATGTTTCATCAGGATGCCATAATATATATTACCTTCCAAGGCAATAAGATTCTTAAGTATAAAATACCAGAGACCAACATTTACTTCTGTACTTAATTTTTACATTATTTCTTATGTCACATTTCAACAAAGGTACTGGCAGTTACAATTTATTGAGTTACAATTTATTTTCTGTGGAATCAAATGGATCAAAATGGAAAAAATAGTATTCTATTTCATGTTTTCTACTGAAATACTCTCTTGCCAGTAAAACCCACAAACTTTCTAGGCTTTGTTTTCATATTTGTTCGTGGGCAAAAACATTTCAGGACAAAACATCCCACAAAAACTTTCTGTTAATATACATTTTTTTCCAAACCCTTGGAACAAAAATCTGAAGGGTTCTCCCACAGTGTTTGATGTGGTGCAGGTCTGCCACCGTTGTAATCTGCATTTCTATATAACAAGTTTTTCTTGTCAGATGCAAGAGAGAAATAAAAGGGTCTTTTCTCAAGTATCAAAGTGAGAGAAGAGTAGCGTCAAAAAGAGGTTGTGAGCTGGGGTTTTGTGGATCTGAAATTTTAGGTAAGCATCAACCATTGTAAAGGGAAGTATGTCCCCACAGAAAAGCTACAGTTGGTGGTGGCACCAGGAACACAATTGCTGTGCCTTGTTATTGAAACCTCTTTTCCCATAATTTCTTGTATTTGATATCCTTTTGCTTGTACAGCAAATGTTTTATTGTACAATGGTTTGGGGTTGACGTTTTTTGGTGTGTGTGTGGTGTTTGAAGTTTCTCAAGGGATCCAATTCCCTTTTAAAACACAACAGACACAGTTATTGTTAGTGTGAGTAATGCAGGAAACCCACAAAGACCATAGTCTTTGTGAAGGGCATGGAGGCATCATTAGGAAAGGGTGAAGTATTGGAGCCACGTCTTTGCCCCAGCCACTAAGTGAGGCAGCTGATCTTAAGGACATTTGTTCTACACGGTATGATTTCTCCCTCTCTTGTTTCCAAGCGTTCCAAAGTAAGGAAATATTTTATTTTGGCTGATGCTGGACGATGTAAGAGCTGGTTTCATCTCAGCCCTGTGCAACCAGTCTGATCTGCGTGTTCATTTGTGCTCGGCAGAAGGAAGCCGCTACACTAAGTACCCAGCATCAATGGCTAGGTGCTGCTCTTATCCCAGTCTGTCTCTGCCAAAAAAGGCTCTTGTTGCCTAGGACTTAAAAAATGACAGATTCCTCCACAATTTGTCCTCGAGAGCAGGGAATGCCATACAAAGTTTCAGTGAGGTGGAAAGTTCTGATTTACAGTAAGCAGAGGAGTGGAACCAGACTGCAAAACCTTAGTTGAAGATATGAACATTTAAAGAGGCTCAAATGAGGAGTATCAATGTATACCCATCTCTTTATTCAATCTTTTGAACACTGCAAGAATTATCACTGTGGCAGTGTAGGTCTGAAAGGCTGCCTGCGTGTTCTCTGTAGCAATGGCAAACATGAAAATATTACTGTCAGACTGAACAGGGCAGGTCGAGTCCTTCACAATAGGCACTGCAGCTGACAGACTGACTTTCAACGATGGTCTTAGTCCTATAAACCTCTAGCCCCTTAGGAGATAGATCTTTCTTATGATCATGCCTTTATTCATATCAGACATTTGCTATCCTTCCTACATAATCATATAAAGTCTTTTTCACAGAATTTCTGTTTTCCTTTTTGTTACTTGCACCTGGATTCATGTTTTATATAAATCTGGGAAGGGCTGAAATTAAATTGTATGTAATTCCAAGAAAATAGAAATAGGCCTCCATATAAACAGATAAATAAAGGACTGGCATCCTAGTGGGAACCAGGTGCTCTCCCTGGACTACTGAAGCATGGAGGATGGTTTGAGTTCTAGGCTGGTATTCTGCCAGTCATGTTTGAAGCCAAGACTACCCACAGCTGGTTTTCCTCCCCCTCTTTAAAGAGGAGTTCATTATCTCTTTGTCGCATCTATGTGCCTCACTCCAAATTTTTAATTAAGGGAAGGATACGATAGATTGTTAAACTTCACTACTTTAGACTTGCTTCTTCCCCTTCAGTGATTCATCATGTTAGTGAGACTTGCTTATAGAGCACATAACTCAGAGAGCAACTTTTCTGTGCGATTCGCTGAGCAGACTGACCTCTGTCATCCAGAAGGGATGAAAATGACCTTTAAAATAGCGGGCCAGATTCATAGTTACTTATGACTGTGCTGAGGTGGCTACACCACACTATGGGGAATATAGGACAGCGTGGGTCCTCCTTCACTGAACAGGGCGGGTGGAGGCACCATCTATACTAACTCCTGCTTAGTAGCAAACTTGTTGCCTGTGAACCTGGCAGCCTCTGATGGTGCTCGGAATTGCAGGATGGCAAGAAAGCAGACTGAACAGTGAAACCTTTACTAACTTATTTGGGCCTCTCTGCAAAAAAAAAGTCCCTATGAGGCCCTCAGGAGGAAGACAGACCTTAAAACTTATCACCTAGACAAACATCTGTAGACAAGTAGCAGCCAAAGCTATTATCTAGACTGGCACCAAAACACTTTCCCTGAGTCAAGCCAATCTATTTTTGTGCTATTTGCTTCTGAAGCCAAAAAAGCCAAGATAAGCAAATGGTATTACAGTCTGGTAAGTAAGTGTTAGTTACCAACTAAACATATAAAAATTCAGTAGAGCTTTGCTACCTAGCAAGTATATACATTCAATAACAATGATGTGATTTCAACTTCATTAAATCAAGAAAAGGGGAATTGCATGTGAATTATCACAGTGAGAGATTTGTCCAAACATCTTGACTTGGACCAAAACCCATACAATAACTGGAGTGAGACTACTTTCCAAAGAACCAGCATAAAGGCACGTAAGCGGTATTATCAGATATCTTGTTTTATTTCTAACCAGCCCTGACTACACTTCAAGCCAAAAGAGTCTACAGGAATGGACTTTTCCTATGGCACAGAGGGTCAGGCAGGGGTCCATTCACAAAAACACCTATTTTAAGTTTTAGTTTGCAAAAATTCTTTAAGACAAGAATCACTTCTTCCTCTTTATAGTGAGCTGACACTAAACCAGACAAAACAATACTGATAAAGAAATAATAAGTCAATAAAGTCCTGCTTTTTAACCCTCTGTTAAAATGATCTTTGTAGTAAATATTGTTGCCACTTCTGACATTTTCAATCTGACCACGGTCATACTCTCAAAGGTGAAATGCAAGTACCAAAAACTTGAGGGTTGATCAGACAGGGTTATTTTTTTCTCCTCAGGCCTGACTGATAACTTTCCTGCTTTCCCATGGCAGTGGCACGAGATAAAAAACACAAAAAGCAAACTGACAACATACCACTACTGTCTATGAAAGACACTATACTGATCAAACCATTATTCTGCCCCAGGCAATGTGCCTGGGTGAAATGTAAGAGCACCTATCTCAGTTCAATGCAAAGAAGCACAACTCATTCAACTATTCATCAAATATGCATTATACAAATGGGGAAGCTCTATCTTGCTTAGTAAAGATCCATATTTAGAGCAAATTATATTCTTGATGGAAAACTACTCTACTCTGCTACCTGTAAATGAAAGCTCCTACCTGGAAGAAAAGGGTCATTTGGAGATGTGGCAAGGGAACAACAGAGGATCTGGTCGTCATAAAATCAGTTACTGAGATCAATCTGATTTTGAAGCCTGATCCCAGTCTTGAAAGATAAAAGAGCCTCTTCAGAATTGAAAAAAAAAAGAAAATGGTAAATGCTAAAAGAGGAGTGCTATATGTTCAAGTAACCTGAACAATTAAGGAAAAAGAGCAAAAAAGAGCAAAAAAGAGCAAGAGTAAATGTTGACTAAGAGCAAGAGGCACCAATTTCAACTAAGGGAAAATGGTGATAAGATTTGATTACTCCAGAAAAGGTAGGAAGGACACTTATTCCCAAAAGTCATATGGGCAAAGGCAGGCAGGTCTTTCTGTGAAAGAAATGCCATCATGGTACAGTAGCTACATGGAGTGCCATTTCTATTATTGTCTATTATCCTCTATTCTTTTGTCCAATTTGTTTCCCTCCAGAGGCTCAAAAGTGGTTTCTTATATCAGTTTATTTGTCACGTGCCTAAGCTGTGGGCTTTCTGGGGCAAGATCATCTTTCCTGCGTGCAAGCAGTAATAAGAACAGCGGAGGCCTAATTGCTGACTAAGACCACTTGAAACACAAACACTAGAAAGAAATATCGAGGGGAGATTCAGGAGTGATTTAGCCCTGTGTATAAAAGCTGATAATGGATGCTTGAGCCTCACAAAGAAGTTTTGCTTTCCCAATGCTGTACATTAAAAGCAAGAAAGCTTGGTTGGTATCTGAACTATTTTAAACCATTTTCTTATGTTGTTTGTATTTAACGTAAATCACCACATATCTTGTCTGTTTAAGCTGGTTCATGTCAGTAGATCCAAAGTACCAGTCTTTTTACCGTGGGGTAAAGGCTGAAATACTTTGTTACAGGCACACAGAGCCATCCTTTTACCGGAAGGTATTTTACCTGCAGTCATTGCCCATGAAGAGGAGAGTTGCAGAGCTAAAGACTATAAGGTTTAGGTCCTGATGGACAGATGTGAATATTTCTCTTCGAAGTTAAATTGTGTGAAAAATATGCACCTGGGGTTTCCAAAAAGTGAAGAGTCAGGCAGAGGATGTTTTTAATCAACTGTTAAGTCCCCTTGCCTAGCACAACAATTTAACTGTATCTGTGACAGAGACTGCATTTTGCAAAGCACTAGTGACTTTTGGAAACCCTTTGGTATACAGCTAAGTGGGGATTGCTGCTGAACCCCACAGTCATCTTAGAAATATGTCAAGTCCAGTAGCTACTCTTCTAGTGGCAGCTACTCCAAGCTTTGCTGTTGGTATTCAAGGGATGGTAAGTCCTCTGTGCTCAAGATAGCCTTTTCGGTAAATGCAAAAACTGCATAACATAAATTTAGTTTCTTTGCAAGACTGACATTTATAAAGACTTCACGATTTAGTTCAGAACCATTCCATTTAGTGGACTGATGATTTAAGCCTTCCATAGGAAATGAATCATGAATGCTGAAACCTAGCTCAGTTTTAGTTTTACTATAGTGATAGGCATCTGCAATGAACAATCTATAAATAAAACAACCCAAGCAACTATACATCATAAATATTTATTTCCCAATTTATGTTTCCCTATCCATCAGACAGACCTGGGACTGAGACTGAAAAATGTATTTGCGACAAACTCTTCTGGTAGTTGCAAAATGAGCAATAGGGACATCTTGGGGTCTTTATTAATTTAGAGGGAGTGGGAAAGTGGGACTGAGTTTCTTAAAACTATGCCCCAGCGGCTTTCCTGACACATTTCACAGTATCAGCTAGACAGCTGTTCTCATCTTTTCTGGAGACAAAATAAATATGACTTTTGATATGAGTGTAACTTCTCCAGTTAACAAGCTGTCCCCTTAAGTCAAGAGCTGCCCTCAGTGGTCACTGCCTGTAACCCCACATCAATTCTGCACTACCAGGTCTGCAGCAGGAAAAGGAACAGAAAGGCTGCAAGAGGTTGGTGGCCCTTGCCAGACTGCTAGTCTGGGAAAAGCACTTAATGGCTGTTGGTAATAACTCTGGTGCTCTGAACTCCTGATTTACCGGAATTTTCCAGGAAAAAGTGAATACTTGGTGGAAATGCATTGATCTAACAGAGTGGCCACAAGCCCCCATTGTTATGTGAGTAGTTGATACCGTAAAATCTTTCATGATGGAGTCTTCTGTGGAAAAAAAGCAGGAAATGTTTCACTCATTGCTCTCGGTTTCTACTTTTGCTGCAGCATAATTTTAACAGCATTAATTATTGTTTGGCACTTGAACTTGAAGCGTTCTCTATGAGTCAGGCTAAAAGTTAATGCGCACTAAATAATAATACAGAAGCAGCCAATTAGTAAAAATGCATCAAAGCACTATGTAATGCAACCATACCAGCAGCTGATATAGGACTTTTGATGTAATTACTGGGGCGAAGATGTCAAATGATTGAACAAACCAGCAAATCAATGTACTGTGCATACACAGACTATTAAAATCCAGAGTGGTGAGGGATCTTAAGGTATCAGTCAACACATTACTCTGCAGTGAGTCATTTTTGGCAAAAGTTTGCTGAGAGGTTGTGAAATCTCCTCTGTTGCAGGTTTTAAGAGCAAAGCTTAGGCAATCCGTGCCAATGCTTACTCACCCAAACCATGAGAATTTTTTCCTACCATCTAATTTACATCTTCCTCAAATTTATGCTCTTTGCCTCCTCTGCTAGCCTCAGTCAACATGAAAAACAGGTTGCTTTATTCTTTTCTGCTGCAGCCTTCCACAGACTTGACATACAAGCAGATGTTGCATAGGGTCTGGCGAGGTCTGCACCCTTCCCTTACACCACACTGTGCAAATCGCTGCCCCTGTAGTGAGTGGCAGCAGGTCTGAATGGGGGACTGCACAGCTTCCAGGGGTCTAAATAGCTAGTTCAACCCTGAGGGCAAATGTATCCATGCATACCCTATCTCTGCTATCGAAGCCAAGATAGGGGCTCTCATTTATCTCATAGAAGAGGGGGCTAAAATCTAGGATTGCTGTCATTAAGTCTTGATAAGGTATTGGCCTTATATATAACTTAAGTTGGAAATACATACTTAATTCTCTCCTTATTTATAAGCACAAATACCTAAGTCTTGCTTTGGCTAGAATTTGGACACAGACTTCACTTGCATAATGGGAGAATACTGATATTTTATTTCTTCTTCACCATTTTTTGACCTATTTAAATCCTATGATTAGGAAAAAATCCCAACACATAAGCAGGGCTGATATGTTATTCAACCTTTGGAAGAAATTTAAATGGGCTTATAAAGTTTGGAATATTGTCCCAACAAGAGAAAAATTACTGAGAGGTTGTTAGATGAGGGAAGTGTTTGAAAGCTTCCCGATTGCTTTCTTTTCTAGCTTAGAGTTCTGAAACTTAAATAGTTGCTGACCTCTAACTGTGATATTACAAAGTGAAAATGAGGACATTCTGATAGGAAAATGGAGCTCTGTGTGTCACTGTGTGCAAATCATTAATACTGGTGCCCTCGGATAATTGAATATTTCAACTCAGAGACCCATAATCTAGAGAAAGAGTCTTTGCCTTCTAAAACAAACCAAAACAAACCAGTCCAACAGAAAAATTAAGGTAGCAGAAAACATGGAATGGAGAACGTAGGACCAGTCATGAAATTTTCAGTGATTTAAAACAAAGAGAAAAAAAAAATAAATCAAATTTCACTGTTTCTCCGTGAAGTATGAGTTATTACATTTTTAAAATGAATGTTCAATTGACTGAGGAATCTCAAACTGTTAATTCAGTTGTGCCCTCAGCAATAAGTGCAGCAGGCTGAATGCAGCCCCAGTGCTTCCACCACATGGCACACAGTGGGGGATGAGGAGGATAATAGGAACGGCAAGGTTACAACAGCCTCCTTTTCTGTGTACACATCCCCCTATCTATAGCATCTATTAGCAGACAACACATGCGAGCTAGAAGCTAAACCAAGGCTCCTTAGTTGATTTCAGGGCTGTTTCCATAAAGTAAACAGAAGACAACACACACACAAATGTAGCAGGCAACACAGATGAGCTACAGCAAGGTGCTGAAAACCTTTAGAGTGAAAGAAATTGTTGTATGAGGTAGGGTAGAGACCTGGAGCATTTTGCAAGTGTGTAGCAGTGGGGCCAGAGTTCTCCAAGGAACAGAACTGCAAGGTACAGGAAAGTATGAAGAATGAATCAAACCAAAAACCATTAAACCCTTTCTTCAGTGAAAGGGCTTTCTCAGGGCTTGTACCTGAGAACAGAGATGCTGGCCACTTCACTTTAATAGCCTCACAGATCCACCTTGGCAATAAAAGGAATATATGAGTAACATCCTCAAATAGCCAACTCACAGCTCACCGAAGCTACCTGCAGCGGCTTGAGGCTTCTTCCCCTGCTGCTGCGGCAGGTCCCGGTGGTGCTGGGCTGGGGAGCACTGCCCTGGGCAGGCTCCCTCCTCTGCCCCCTTCCCCTCCCCTGCTGCGAGGTGGTTAGAGGCAAACCTCAAAGCTTCTGCTCTGAAAAGAGATTTTTCCACATCAAATTCACTTGACAAATGTTTATCTGGAACACTAACCCCGAAGCTTGTGTTCCCGGTTATTTCACTTGAACAATGGTGGAAGTCACTTGAATGGTATCCGAGGAGACAACTTTACTGAACTAAACTAATTAATCTTATCTTATTGCTGTTTACAGTTGTTTTTAAATAGACAGTAACTGATCCCACAGAGCCCATTGTAGCTCCTCTGTATGGAACACTTTATAAAGATATGGAATAAATTTATCAGAGCCAGTTTTGCTTCTTCAAATAATGTTGTTAAGTTTCTCCATTTCATTCATAACCTATTATTTTCCACTCTTGCTGTCAGCCTCTAGTTCACATTATGCTCCCCCTGGATCTCATTTCCCTCTAGTTTCAATAGCATTGATATCACCCATATGTGCCTTCTATTTCTGGCGCATTATTCCAGTTTTGCCACTAGGTGTCATCAAAACGCACACCAGCACCACCACGCTCCACTTAATGAAAGGTTTGGGAATTCGGGAGGTGGCGGGGGGGAGAGAAATTCTCATTAGGTGCCAAGAAATTGACACAGAAGTAAGAGGGCCACGCTTCTGATTTCCCCATGCCTCTCTTTATTTGCATTATAGCTACAAGATGCAAACAACGCACTCCAAACATTTGCACCATGAGTGGTGACATAAGCTTACCTTTGATTTCATTAAGAGTTATTCTAAAGTCTGCTCTGATTTACAGTGCTCATCAACACACCTGGAAACATGTCTTTCTCCCTGGCTTTTGAACAAGCCATCGTAGCTCCCAATTAGACAACATCTGCCAGATGAAAAAAAAACAAACAACCATTAATTAAAGAGGCATCAGATAGGATATAATCATTTATTCCAGGATTTCACTTAAAAAAAAAAAATTAAACCCCACCCAGCCAGTAGATTGTGAAGCAATTTCTTTTTCAAAGCAAATGTAACTCTTCATCCTCCATCTCTCCCTCTCCAAATGTTTACTTTTTCAACAAAAATATTAAATGCTGTTTCTACCAATCGCATTCTAAAGGCCTATTTCTGTATGCTGTCACTTATCCTGCTCGCATTTTCTACATTCATTTACTGCAAAGGGGATTTCTTTTTTTTAAACCATCTGGACCAGAAGCTTGGATAAATTACAGGCGTTCACCAGGGCTGTTAATCAGATCCCTGATACAAAAAAATTATCTGTCAAGTGCAGAAATAAACCTGCCCTGAATTCTAATAGATGGCCAGGGACCATGGGGTTTGCTGTGTGCATAGGAGAAAGTAAACCTAGCACCCAAAAGTTGTGCCAAGGTGGGACAGGCACCAGACTACGGACATGGCCAGGCAGCACCTGCATCCTGCAGCCAGTCACTGATGGCTCTGCCGAGCTGGTTTTGGTTTGTCTGGCACCGGCCAGGTGATTCACAAGAGCCGAAGGCAGGGCGAGATTCACCCCTTCATTTTCTTAAATATCTCCAATCAGCAAATTACAGAGTGCACGTTGCAGTAAAAAAGAACAGCGCCACCAAAGCTTCTAGTATCTTTCAGAAAAGCAAATTGACTCTGGTGCACAAATAAATTACATGTCTCCTTGTTTGTTCTTTTGTTCCAGCTCACACAAGCCAAAACATTTTCATTCATGTATCATTCCTACAAGGCCTAGGTTTTGGATTTTTACTTTTTGTGGTGGCTTAGCTGGACTGGATGTTACCCAATGCCTTTTAGCTCAGATGCCTTCTGGCTGGGTCAGTGAGGGATCCTGCTTCCTTCTCAGATCCCTATGTCTTTGTTTGAAGTTATCCTTATGCGCGGCAGATAGCAGAGGCTCCTTCACTCACTCAGTTTCTTTGGGGGTAGGAAGAAAACTGATTAAACGAGGGTAAGGAGAAGCACCATCTAGAAACCCTGTACTTCTTTCTGAGCTCGTGATACCCAGAATTGGTACAGAGGAGGGAAGCGAGCCAAAGAGGAAGAGCCCAGGATGAATTCAAGCATCTACAGAAGTCTGGGAAACTCTGGCCTATCCTTTTGTCTTGTGCAAGATGGCTACCTAATTGAACCTCAGGTTTTGCAGGATTCTGCAAACTGAATTAACTGTCAAATATAACCCCTAGATTGCACACAGGACTGGTTATTATTAATATCCTATCTATTTGACCTAGATCTGCTAGACTGCAAAGTGCCACATTTAAATTTAACTTCTAAAGCAAAAATAATTAAATTGAAAAATCAATCACTGGGAAATTTCACATTCAGTTCATTTAAGGTCAGGTTGTTGCTGTCCCAGAGAACATAAGTTATACTAGTTTAAGTTTTCTTAATGGACTGAGTTCAGAAGTGATGTGAAATTAGACATAATTACATACTGGCTAATGAATCTAAATTGTCATATAGCATACATATTGAGAGGTATGTACCCATTTATGTCCTCTTTGACTCACTTATTAGTTGGACACCAGAAGACAAGGGGCAGGAACTGCCAACAGGCATTCTGGATGGTTCAAAAGGTCGTAGCTAAAGTGGACAAGTTTCTGTTTCCTTCCCACACTGGCAGGCACTCAAGGCCAGGATTTGGCAGAGGGATCATAGGTTGCTTCGCAAGGGTATTTCTGCTGCTCTGCAGGAGCTGCTGTGTCAGATGTGATCTGCTGTGTGTGATCGACCTTTGCAATCCAGGTGGTACCATTTCAACTGTTCTGCACCTTTCTAGTTTGCTGGCTCTAGGGAAAACCCTAATCTAGGGTGGAACCCAACTTGTTCAGCTTGCTTCAAATTTTAGTCCTCTTCAGTCATCAACTCTATGAGTTATGTTTTGAATTTCTGTAGGAAATCTATAATAATCCAGCTAGAGAGGATCTTTGGTCTTACATTTAATTGGTTCTCCAGCTGGAGTTGCTTAGGCTTTTATCCATTTTTTCAAACTCCAATAAATTCATTCAGTTCAGCACATTTTCAATAGAATTTCTGAGTATTATGAAGTATGAAGATTTTCTAATTGCATCATGATATATACATCTCCATTATTCAGAGATCTTAGCTCAGTATAGTTTGGATCCAGATTAAGATATATAATTCCAGATTTAAGGATGTGCATCTTTGGTTCTTAGGCTTTTTTTTTTCCTCTTTTTAGTTTGTGGGCTCTGACAAAATACATATAGAAGTATTTGCCTATGAAAAAGTATCACTAGTATTTTTATTATAGCATAATAAATCTGAGTTTATGTTAAATTTTTTATGTGTCTTTGCAATAATTAATATTTAATTGCCATATTTTTGAAATGTCTTGTTAGGTTTCATGACAAACAGTTTTACTGGCTTGTAACAGTAAACTGAAGTAATCTAATTACTTTAGAAAAGCAATTTGGAAAGTACTTCAGAAAAGTATCGTTATCTTTTAATGATATATTTCTGATTAATCTGTACTTTTAGGGAAGTAGTGTTGGTACAGCTGGCTCTCCTAATAAAATCATTCACAGGGTGAAACAAATGCCTCATACTTTAAACAGGACCTTGGTAGATGGTTTTACAGACATGCAGAACTTCTGCAACTTAAAGCTGTAATACTAAAAGAAAAAAGAAAAGTATTTGCAATTTAAACTGCACTAACCTTAAAATCGCAGCATAATAACTAGCCATAAGAAACTCTACCTGCGTTACTTCCTTTCCTCTGAAATGCAGTGTAAATCAAATCTAATGTACTATTCATCCCTACTGCTGACTCTACTGATAGCTGAGTGAACTAAACTTTTATTCCTAAAGTTTTGCATTTCAAGGTAGCATGAGGCATCAGAAAGAATCACAGATTGTTAGTCTTTATCTGCATATCAAGTCAGAGTTTCTGATATAAAGATCCATGTTTTTCTTTTCAATGGGCATGCCTATGGGAGAAGCACAGCTGGTGAGAAAGCTGCAGTGGGATTGACTTCATGCAAGTTCCTGAAAGGATTCTGTTCAACAGGGACTTACATATTTTAGGGGTACAGTTCTTACCTGTTTCCTTCTTTTCTGGGTTAGTGGATGCATATTGTTGCTGTCTGAAGAAACTGTTGGCTCATCAGGTTGAAAAATGTGGTCTTGGCCTCTCTGCATATTCAACAATCCGAGTTCAAGAGCTGCCTCTTTTTCTCAATCTAGTTTGCAGACAAAGAAAAATTCCTTAGATGAAACTCCTTTATGCAGAAGTTCTGTAAAACTTTTGTCTGCTGTATTTTTCCTTTAAGGGGAAATCAAGCAAAGGAGGACAGAAGCCACCTCAGAACACAGAACTGCACTGTGTGCCTCTGTCACGAAGCTTCTTGTTGCAGCCAAGGCTGTATCTCGAAGCGCAGAGATTGTGCAGAGCAATAAAAGTATGGGAGGAATCTTTGAAAATACAATTAATTACCAATTCCAATTCTAACTAATTAAAAAGCCTGGTGAGTTCTTCTAACTTAGCTATATCTTGAGAATATAAAGATCATTTTCAGTACATTTTCAGTACATTTCAGTACATACATTTTAAAAAAAGCTATTTCTTTGGAGGTATGTATTTAACCCCATACTTTCAATCCGTGTCAAGAAGAAATGCGTTTCTTCTGAGTGGTGTTGATTTTTAATTTCTTTATACTCTAAAGAGACTCTGGTCAGAGTCTGTTTATTCCAAGACTTAGTTCTGAAAATACAGAATTCTGAATGCAGCAGAAGCATTTTATTTGTTTACTTGTTTTAAAGCACTAGGAATAAGAACATTCTTTCCAACAAATAGGGGGGCGGGAAATTCCGCCAATAGTAGTATCTGCAGACCAAATATCATGCCTTCTTAACAGTACATGGAAATAAGAAAATGCGTCAGACTGTTCTGTTGTTATGAGATTTGTCAGATACAAATAACTTTGAAAATTGGATTTTTCTCTTGACAACACCTGTACATACTTCCTAGAGATCAGCTTATGAATGGCTCCAGCTCCTCCACTGTGACACGGCAGCCCTGTCCGTGGGCTGGCTGCAGAGTCACGGCCACAGAAGCCAAGTGTTCAAGATTACCAGAAGTTATTGTCAGGACACTTGGCTGGTTGAAGAGAATGGCATCACCCCTTCCTCCTTGCTGTTGCAAGGCAAGAAAAGACCTGTGGTGTGATCTCCATTTTACTGTCTGAACTCTTCCTTTCACTAATAGATAATGGATGAGAGGCTAATTTCCCATCAGCACAGGGGCCTGGCAGCCTGTTTCACAGAATGCTTTAATTTAGTCCTGGTAGAGCTGCCCATGCTTTCCCCTTTTCAAATAATCACTAGCTGTTTTTAAAGTCCTGGTGTTTCTTTTCACCAGCAGGCAATATAAAAAATTCCTATTGTCTCAACTGCATGTGAAAGAGACACTCACAGAACTGAACATTTTCCTTTTTTTAAATGAAACTAGAAAGCAAGTGGGTGATCTGTTGAAATGCATCTTTGTGTGAAAGCATGCAGCCAAGGCTTGAGAAAAGCTGGGTCCTATCAGCCTTCCAAATACCAAGCAAAAAAGTTTGACAATTTTCATCGTCTCTATCTGTCACAATGAGAAAAGATAATTCCTTTGACAATGTGGTGAAATAGATTTCTAAAATGAAAGAGGATGATTATAATTTTTTGATTCACATCTTCTTAAAAGAAACCGTATTTGCTATCTATAGTCCATTTTTATTGACCTTATTCTCTGAAGACCTCTATGTGTATTTTGGAAGAATCAGGCGCTTTAAGATGTAATCAAGACAAGAATACATTTTCCACATGGGATGTTTTAAAGGATGTCTGATCATGTCAATAAAGTCTTGGGAGGATTACTGTTTTTAAAGCAGATATGCTGTATTTAAATTCTATATTGTTATCACTTCGTTGTTACTCCTCTGATACATTGAAGAATATGAGCAAATACCCCACTCAAACATTGTCATCCGTCCACCTGGTATTTGTATTAGCAGTGGAAGACAGCAACCAAAAAATATCATGCAATTTAAGTCTCAAGAACAGGTTTGAAATCAGACTAAAAACATGAGGCAAAAAAAGAAAAGGTAATTCTTTTTTATATCCATACTAATGATGTTGAGAAGCCAACATTTCGTCAGTGATCTCAAGTTCTTTATTGCTGCCTTCTGAGGAACAACATGCAACAGCATTTTGTGTTTCTTCCTTATGCAAGGGTCAAAAAATGCCAATGAATCAGGATGAGAGACTTCCTTTCTCTCTCATGCCAAGAAGAACATTTCTTTTGGAGCTCACCAACATTTTTACTGAAATATTGGAAATATCTGACAAGTTCTATTCATCTTAAAATTCTACTTTCATTATCATCTTTCTACATTATTATGGAAGTATGGAGTTGAATGTCTGTTTTAGCATAAACACATGCAATGAGCATATGAATAGAATGAAATAACCATCACCATCCAAGTCTTTTCATTGCTTTATGATAACTTCTTTACTTGGAACTTTTGCCAGCTCTGGAAATGTTGTCTGTAAATGTAAATGCGCCTTGTGGAAAATGAATATAACTTCTGAACTTACTGCACACAGGAGCTTTTTCAAGTCACAATAAAGTTTGTCAGTTAAAATAGTAGCCCTATGCAAACAAAGAAAAAAAAGCCTGAAAAAAAAAGGTCTTAGTGTGCAAATATACTTTACACGTGATCAAGCCATGGTGCATAAAAAGAAATGCCAGTAGAATGGGTTAGAGTGACCACGCGAAGTTCCTGGCACTGAGTCCTCCTCTCAATGGCACACTTAATAAGATCTTTGAAGCATCTATTAAGCTGCTTTTAAGCCTTTAGTTATATATTCTTTAAGTGACAACACATAAGTGCATTTCAAATCACAACTGTATTCTTGCTCACTCACAATGTAAACCAAAACCTGACAGTCTTAAAATACACCTCCATAAACATCTTTTCCTCCTCAAATTCCTGTGAGCGTGTTGTACCTCTTAGTAGCTCAGAAACCATCCCGGTGCAGTGAGAGCTCCCTCTCCTCTTGCAGTCCACCTTGCCCACCCTCATTTTGCCATCTCCTCTCTGTGCTGGGGGATTGTCACCCTGGCAAAAAGCAAGCAGTTGCTACAGGATGCAAATTTAAATGTAAAGTAACCCCAATTTCCACTAATTCTCTCTAAAAATAGGTGTAAATAATGGCAGGGAACATATTAAGGAGTTAAGTATTTTCAGGAAGAGGTTAAAACTGCTTAATGCTTTTTTAACCATGACAGGGGACTGCAGAGACAACCAGCTCTGATGATTTAGAAGGCACAAGAACATTCCCAGCATTCAGTTCCAGAGAGGGAACAGTAAGTCATAACTTTTACAATTAACTTTTGCATTTGAAAATGTGGATGTAATTCTTATTACCTCTACATCTGAACAGTTCTGATGCCTTTGCTACCTCTAATCAGTATCTCCTGCACTAAATCATTTACAGGGAGCAACTGCTGAAGCTGATTTACGAGCCTGGTGCCAGATCTGGCACCACAAAGGGCCCAGGTGGTAGAACGTATCTGTGCTTGCATGTCCCCCCACCCCTTAGGTATTCCAAAGGCGAGTAGCAGAGAAGGGGGAGAATATGACTGGAGTCTGTTTAGCATCAGCAAAGAACTGGAGTCTGGGATTTATGGTTTAGTAGCTGTCTCAGGTGAAAAGCATTCATTAATGAAGCCCAAACTAGTGTCAGATAGACACTGTGTTCCTGTTCCCATCTCCTTTTTCTTGGGGGCTGAATAATTCATCAGCAAACACTCACCTGTGAAAGTCACAGGTAAATCTCATACTGGAGGGCTTTTGTACATGAACTCTGATTGCCTCTTCACTGGGGAAAGGAGACAGGGAGCCGAGATGCAGGAAATGCATCTCTGCCACAGGGAAGGAGTGAGGTATTGACTCAAAGCACTCCTGAGGATTAACTTTTCAAGATATGGAAGGGGATTACTATAGCCCTGGGCTCAGGGGCAGATAGACAACAGGAAGCAGATCTCTTGTCCCTCTGATGCATGTCAGATATTTTGCAGGAAAGGGAATAAAAGCCAGCACACATTATAAGGCGGATGTGTGCATCCCCACACTGTGTCTATGCTGTAAACAGTGCTGTTTTGCTGGGTGGGTGGACCGTTTTCAGAACAGGAGTTCACCTCTATGTGATCCCATCAGGAGACAAGAAAAAGCAAGAATGGAGTCAGTGTATGTTTGTTCTTATACAAACCAAACCCCCATTATTTCCTTTGCCCTGTTTGGCAATGGGTAGTCTTGCACTATTCAACCGGGAGAGCTTCAGAGCAGCTCCGGTGAAGTCGGGCAGTGAAGATCCATTTATCATTCAGCCTTTGCAGAAAACATTAGAGGACATTTTAAAATTCGAATTGCAAGTGAAAACCTGATTTGGCACAGTTGAACATGAAAATTAGCTTTGAATGAAGCTACCACCTGCCTTCCTGATGAGATAATATATCTCAAAAAGGAAGTGTTTGCAGGCATCACTGACCCTCTAAGGCAACCATCAGATCTGCCAGAAAATGTGCTTAGCACAGTCAGGGCTGACAGAGCTTAGACAGATAAAATGAGAAAGGTCATGGTTATGTTGTCCCCTATTCTTAGGCATTCTTATGTGCTGAAATCTGACATCACAAAGTCTCCTGCCAGTTTTACTCTCCCTGCAGGTTTTGTGGTGGTGGTGGTTCTTTTTTTTTTTTCTAGGGGAGGTGGGAAGTGTTTTTTTGCTGCTATAAGTGAGCTGTAGAGAAACTATTAAAGGTGAACTTTATAGTTTAGGGAGCTGCTTTCAAGTTCAAGGGGAGAATGGAAAAATCTCGCTAGCAGGTGCTGGAAAATGAAGACAGACTTCATTCAAGAGATGGAGAGGGAGCTGACATCTTGACAGGCTATGAGAACTGATACTTAAGAGGGTGATAGAGGGCTGGAGAAACAAGTGGCATGGTTTGATGTGGTGAAGGAAAGAGCTAGAGAGAGGATCAAAGAGTTAGTAGATGTAATCAGAAGGGAAGGCAGGATGATGCTGCAATAGGTTCAGACATGGGATGATGAGAGTTTGGCTGGCAGAAATTGGCCCTTGAACAGTGGGAAAAACCTCCCTCTTACAGCTGGAGGACAGGAAGTGTCTAAATGGAAAAGTAACTTGGGTGGATGGGTCTGGAGAGAAGGCTTAACCAAAACTGACATCCTCGTTTTTGTGAACAACTGACCTCCTGAAGGAAACACAAAGTCCTGGGGAAACAAAATGGAAATTTCCCTTGCCAGAAAAGTGCCATGTTTGGGTCTGGAGCACCAGAGAGGGCGCTCATTGCCTGAAATATCTTGAAAGTTGTGGCTCTGATTTAGTACTCTGACAGTACCAACTGTCTGTTCTGCGTGTTGGGCATTTAAATCTGCTGAAATTACATCATATATCTAAAGTGTAAACTGCAATATTTGAAAAAGAAGCCTGTGTGCCATGGCTGCTCCTAGCCCAGGAAAACAGCTCATGGTAGGTCCTAACTAATGTGTTTTTCCCTGCCATTAGAGTCAAATTCTTTCATGTAAGACTGACCGAAATATGCTGGTCCCTTTTCTGGTGCAACCTGCTTTATGGGGCTAGATGTGGCCACCCCAGCACTTACACTGCCTGCTGGCTAGGAGGTCGAGGGAGGTGATTCTGCCCCTCTACTCTTGTGACACCCTACCTGGAATACTGCATCCAGCTCCGGAGCCCTCAGCACAGGAAGGACTTGAACGTGTAAGAAGGACATGGACTTATTGGAGCAGGTCCAGAGGAGGGCCACAAAAATGATCAGAGGGCTGGAGCACCTCTCCTATGAAGACAGGCCCGAGAGAGTTGGGGTTGTTCAGCCTGGAGAAGAGAAGGCTCCACAGATATCTTACAGCAGCCTTCCAGTACCTAAAGGGGGCCTACAGGAGAGATGGGGACAGACTTTTTAGCAAGGCCTGTTGCAATAGGACAAGGGGTAATGGTTTTAAACTGAAAGAGGGCAGATTTAGACAAGATGTAAGAAAGAAATTTTTTACACTGAGGGTGGTGAAACACTGGAACAGGTTGCCCAGAGAGGTAGTAGATGCCTCATCCCTGTAAATGTCCAAAGTCAGGTTGGATGGGGCTCTAAGAAACCTGACCTAGTTGAAGATGTCCCCGCTTAGTGCAGGGCGGTCAGACTAGCTGACCTTTACCGATCCCTTCCAACCCAAACTATTCTATAATTCTATGATTTCGTCGTTGTGAGTTCCTGTTCCTCCCCTCAGCCTGTCTGATGGGGAAGGCATCCCTTTCCTCCAGGGGGCCATAGGTCTTTTGTGCAAGAGGAAGCAGTCTTCTGTTTCTAAGTGGTTCTTGAACTAACAAACCCACCGCAGATGCCTGCGTCCACCCCATCTCGTGTAAAGGGACTGACCTGATTCTGTCCCTTCATACAACACATTAATGTTTTATCCTGATGGGATAACTTTTACTACTTTTTTCTTCAGTTCCACCTAAGTCCTTAACATCCCTTTCCCTTTACATCTCATGTAATTTAGATAAATAGGGGAGGCACTCAAATACTTTTTAACAGTCAGTGAAGAATCTTTTGCTTAGGTATGAACTCCACCTTTCAGTTTTGTTCCATTTTCATTTGCCTTGTTCAATAAAATCACAATATTTCCCCTACCTTTATTCCAGGGGGGAGAAAGGAGTCATTTTTGTTTGTACATTTGTATAGATCTGAATTTGTTATCAGAGAGAAAAAATTTGTGTAATGGATTTATGTCTGACAGCACATCTATATTCTGTGGATTTTGGTGGCCAGTTCTCAGTTCTCCAGACACAGAAATCTGTCTCCACCTTACCTAACCTTGCTTCTGAGACAGCAGGCACCCTTTTTTCAGTCAGCATCTTATCTGCAAAAACCAATTGTTCATCAGATTCAGCCTGCAGTAGCCTTACTGTCTGTTGCACAGAGTATTTTTTTCCCTATTGTAATCCACCCTCTTGCTGCTACTTGCTAGTAGTACTTGCTGCTATTGCCAACATTACCCTTGAACAGTTCATACTATTTTTCTAAAAAATATGACCAATTTTTGCATTGATCTTTCCTTTTTAAGTCTAATATGGTGCAGAAGAAACATGCAATTCAAAACCCAAAGAGTCCATTGCCCCCAAACACATGCACCCAGAGACAAATGCAGAACAGGTGAGAGCCATGATACTGGATGCAATAATAGAGGTTGCTTGGCTGTAAACACAGGACGTGAGCAAGATTGGTGAGTTTTTCAGCCATTGAATTGGTTAAATGTTTTCAGATAATCTAAACAAATAACTGTGAAAACATATTTGTTTGAGCAAAATTCAAGGCCTGAAACAAATCACACTGTAATTAGTGTAAAGTCCTTTTTTCTGGCCTGAAATACAGAACCTAAGCTGCTCCAAAATCCAGTCACAATATTGCAGAACAAATAATTTCCCCTCCCTGTCACTTTGACTCTCCCACCTTTCCAGGTACATTCTCCTTTCAGTTCTTCAGTTTATTACAGGTAAGATGCTTGTCTTCATTTTTTCAGGTCCTCTTAGCACGTGCCCACCATGTTATGAATGATCAGTCAGTATTTAGCACTCCAAAGTTTCCTTCAGCTTCTAATTGCCCTGTAACACAATGATTACTTTTGATTTTTCAGCAGAAGACCTTCTTATCTTTTAGAATTATTGACTCATTTGAGATGGCAGGGTCTTCTGGAGGTCACCTAGTCCAACCTCCTGCTCAAAGCAATCAAAGTTGGATCAGGTGGCTTATCTGGCTGCATATAAGAGCTTCTCCTTATTTCAATAACCTTCCAGCGCAACCTGCTCCGAGGCTTACACGCTTTTACCAAGAAACCTTTTTTTTTTTACTCACAGTCAGAATGTTCTCTCCTGCAGCCTCTGGCTGTGTCCTCTCATCCTCTTGTGGGGCTTCTCTGAGAAACACCCGTTTCTCTTACCTGTGACCACTGATCATACACATGAGGACAGTGGCCAGAACTGCCACAGCCTTCTCCAGACTCAACAAACCCATTTCACTTGACTAATACGTGCTCATTTCCTAATCACCTTTGTGGCCTTCTCCCAGACATGCTCCAATTTGTCAAAATCTCTCTCGTATCTGAGGCCCCAGACTGCACATGTTGCTCCAGGTGCAGCTTCGTAAGCGCTGAGCTTATGAGAACAGTTTTACCCTGTCCCTTGAGGTGCTGGCCATGGTTTTGCTAAAGCAGCACAGTGTTCAGTTGAGCTCTGCTGCCACAAGGGTGCACTACAGACTTGTGTTCAATTTGTCCACCAAGAAATTTAGGTGTGCCCCCCACTCTCCCCAGGTCCTTTCCTGCAAAGCTGCTTTCTGGTGAGCAGGCCCCATCTGCAATATCGCACGGGGTGGCTCCTTTCCAGACACAGGACTTAGCCTTTGTCTGATCCCCACGAGATTCCTGTCAAACCACATCTCCAGCTTGCTAAAGTCCCTCTGGGCAGCTGTAATCTCCAGCATACCGCCTGGAAAAGCAGGCTCCCCCAGTTGGGTATTAGAACCTGCACATTTGCCAAGGGCTTTACATCCCACTGTACAGGTCACTGGTGGGTCCGTTAGGTGTTACTGACCCTTGAGGAACAGTGCTCAACAACAGCTGGTTGTTGCAGACTGCAAAGACCTGCCCAACACTTGGAGCTTGGTGGCCCAGACACTCCTACAGCCACCCAGTAGCCACCCACCCCCACCTGTACCCCCCCACTTGCCTGCAGGGGTTCTAGGAGAGAGAGCTGTCAAAAGCCTCGCTGAAGTCAAGTGTAAGGGCACTCACTGCTCCCCCTTGTCTGCACAGACCAGACTGTCATCACAGAGAGCACTCAGGCTGCTTGGGCAGGATTTTGCCTTTTGTAAACCCATGCTGGCCAACCCCAATCATCTACTCATTTTCATGTGCCCAGATCCTCTTTCTTGCCATTTTTGAAGAGAGATATATAATTGTCTTCTTTTCCAGCTACTGGGGACCTCCCTCAATTGCAGCCTTTCAAAGGCGACAGGCTTGATTTGGCCTCCTCTGCTGCTGCTAGTGTTTGGCAAGGGTTGGCTCTTGGCATTCAGCACAGTACTCTATCAATACAAATAAATATGAATAACTAAACCAGATAGTAACATTTTAAAGTCAGGATTACTTTAATCCACAAACATTGTAATATCTGAGAATTCTAGATACTCAAAAATACATATATAGTTTTTACCTGAAATGCCAGTCATTCCAATAAATGCTTGAGGATGTTTAGGTTGTCACTTGAAACAAGAATGTTAAGAAAAAAATGGTTAAAAAATATACTAGCCATAGTAAGAAAATCATCATGACCACTGTGACCAGAAGGTGACAGCTGCGGAGATTCGTTGTCCAACCAAGCATGAATAAATAGTACAGTACCTCACTTATTCAAGGTGACAGGTTCAAAAGATATACAGTGAGGCTCACTGGATTATTGTCAGATGCATAAAGGTAGTGAAGTACTTCCTGCAAAACTTAAGACAAGCATGTTATTTTTTTTTTCAGAAAAATGTGACAAATTCTTTTGCAAAACTTTTCTGAGCATAAAATGTATAGTCCAAGATCACAGAGTAAGGGAGTAAAATAAAGTAATTTATTTCTCACAGTCCACAGGATAAATAAAACTGTACCTACTTTCCCAGAGGATGCTAAAAGCCCAGATTCCCTTTGTAGGTGATTCTCCAGCAAATTATCCTCTCACAACAGTCAACTGCTCCATTGAATAGTGCAAATTGGGCAGAATTACACTTGCAGAAAATGCTAGTATGTTGCAAGTATGAGGTGTATGCTGGTCTGTAAATTCTGTATTATTAAAGTTCCTGAAATTTTTATTCCTTGGCTTTTGTGGCTTTGTAATGGCCCTATTGGCTTTTTAGTAACCCTAACAGCCCTACAGTTGAGACTTTTTATTCTTGTACTCTTTACTTTTCACTTTGTAGTAACAAAGAAAAGATTTTTACAGAACACATCAAGCTTTTCAGCAGAGGAAAAGATCACTTCAAAGCTTCCCGAAACAGCTGTCTTTAAAAAGCCTACTGTGTCAAGCAGCTGCCTACCTTGCCCATGCTTCAGAGCAAGTCCTGGCTCTAAAGTCAGCTGCTTCCAATCTCAGGTATGCCCAGGCTGGTTTTAAAGTTAATCCTTAATCTCCATCAGAGATGGCATAACCATGTTGCAGCTTTTGGTGGTGCAATAATAAAACCATAATTACCCACCTGACTCTACTGCTTCTTCCTCTGAATCTCCGATGTAGTGAATGTTTACAGTCTTACTGCAAAAAAGCCCCAGTAAAGGCTGTAACAGGATGTAGCAAGGAAAAGATGTTAATACACAAGGGAAGTAAACACAAGTTCTGTAATTATACTTTATTGCAACTCCAATGCTTTGCCTGTTCCTGAAGACTCCTTTAGCTAAATGTTTGTTCCAGGCTTTTGTTTTCCCCCTGTACCAATTAGTAAACACAAAAAGCATGTATATTTTTCATATTATTTTATTGAAAAGGTACATTTAAAAAAATACACAGACATTTTACTATTATGGATTGCAAATAAAGATGCTCTAAAAGTTAATTCTTTTTTTTTCCTTTCTTCCACCTATTGTCCCCATTATCACATAATGACTTCAGTCTGAGTACTGCATATTGATATCACCTTTATAAAAGGGTTGGGGAAGTAAGAAGATAGGTGGGGCATTACTGCAATATATTCAATAAACAGAGAATATGGTCAATTATAAATATTTTATGTTCTGTACATTATTGCATTAGGGAGCCACAACATTATGCAGCATTGTTACAAAGGAAACTAGTTAGAAATGAAGAAAAAAAGGATATTTACGTACAAATGCATGGATCCATTGTCTTGAACAACGCATGTGAGCTGTGGTAATGTGCAATTGAAAAGCTTTGTTTTCTCTTTAAACATTGCTTAGCAACACCAGTGAGGAAACAACAAAAATAAGTTAAATGAAAGTAGCAAACAAGTAGTAATCTTAACTATATGTTATATGGCTTTCTATTTTCAATTTCTCTAAATAAAGTGTGACACAAAAGAAATAATTAAAAGCTTCAGCGCTGCATTGCTTTCAAACATTTGCACAGAAACTAAAAATTTTAAAATCAGACGTGATACATCAGTACTACACAAGATACACCAGTACTGGGGCCTAGGACAGTACACAATCCCTGTCAACAAGAGCACACTGAGAAAAAAAAAGGACGCAATTCATTTTTGAGATGTTATCCACAATCAGGCATTTGGTTCATCTACCTTTTTTTCCATAGATTATACTCCATTGGTTTTCAGAGAAGTATTTACATAAGTGTGAGCGAGGAAGACCCTAGTTTTCAAGTCTGTCAGGAAAATATTTTACGTTCCTTGATTACAAGGTGCATCATTCACATTGAAAAAAAATTAAAAAAAGAAAGAAAAAAACCCTAATAGATGCATGAATCTTTAATTGTATAAATCTTATGAGCAATTAAGTTTTTAGTAAATAAATCTCTATTTAGATTTAAAANAGAGAGAGTCTGAGAAAGAGAGTTGTCTAGACTCCAAAATGCAGTACTGTCAATGATGAATTTTATGGTGGTGTTGGTTGAGGTGTCACGCTGGATGGCATTTCAAAAGAGAAAGACATTTTAAAATCTCGACCCCTTTCCTGCTTTTCTTTTGCCCTTTCTACTGGCCATAGTTATCTCTTTTTTACATCAATAAATTAGTATGGTGCAAAAAGTATGGAGGCAGGTGTTGCCCGGATGGGACCATGGCCTGGCCTGAGGAGAGCTGGTGGTATTGCAGGTGCCTGGAACAAGGAGGCAGAGGGACGGGGAGGAAGGGACAGAGCTGACGACACAGCTGCAGCCGCAGCAAGGGGAGATGACAGGAAAGCAGGTGCCAGTGGCTTAATCATGTCCTTCTGGAATGCAAGTTTTGCCTGGAATAAAACACACAAAAAAGCAATGTTAATACAGTTCTCCCCATGCCCACTTTTGCACGAGGAAAAAATGCACACTGACACTCTGTGATTTCTCACAGAAGCCTAATCTCTGATGCTTAGAAATTTTAACTACATTGTCTTCTTACTCCCAAGGCAATTAAAACAACCAGATACATAAATCTCTTGAGTGTAGGGGCAGTTACACTGACTTTTAGAAGGAAGCATAATTTGCAAGTGAACAACATTGAATTATATAAATCATAAGTGTGCAAGAAACATTAAAAAACACATTGAAAGTCAATTTTTCCACTTGCAAAGCTGAATGGTAGAAAAACAGAGTGGTCAAGATGGGAAACTAATATTAGTCCAGTCAGCTTGTTACTTGCCAATGCAGAGTTGCTTTTTTCAAAAGAGAAGTATTTTTTTAAGAACAATACCCTAAAGAATTTTTTTTCTGAAAGAATTATTACTCAGCATATGACCTACAATGGTTGCTGGCACTTGTGGTGAAAAAGCTAACCAGAAATATATACACTACAGTCGCACCACAATCACACATTTGTGGGGGGAAAGGTACTTATGTCCTTCTTTATTAGTGGAGGTCTCTCCTTGTGCAATGAATTATAAAATGATGTATTACACAAATGAAGATTAGTGTGTGCAGAACCTATTGAATGGGGAGACTTAGAGAAAGCCTGCAGCATTTTCATTTGCCTCTATACAATTACAAAGACATATTAATATTTCAGCTTTTAAAGGCTTTACACATGCTGACTGTTGCACGCACACATTTGCATCTCTTTCTTTCCAACTTATAAATTGTTTTTGTGCCATAGGTGGCATGTACTTTTCCCTAATGAATAAAATACAGGCTGAGTCATGAGCCAATAAACATACAATCTGTGCTGTGCTAGAGCCAGCCTGAACTCCGGCTGCAGCTGACTGGCAGAACCAGCTTGGGGAATTCCTGGAAACGCAGGTGGGTGTGAGAAGGGAATGGCTCGGGCACAAAGGCAGGAGAGGTGTTTTGATAGTCAGTAACAGACACAGCCCAAGCATGCGGGTAGGCAATCAATTCTCCTAAACACCTGACAACTCTTGTACCAACATAATACCTCCACACAGCACTCTGTTTTGCTGTGTGCAGTGAACAAGCATTAGTGTTTTTATATCTTAACATCTTACATCCTTTTCCTGACTGCATCCATCATAACTGAGAGTTATCTCAGGTTCCCAGGCACACAGAGTATATACATTGCAGCCTTCAAGGAGAAGTACACTAGCCCAGCAGAGCTGACACCTTTCCACGGGGCACACGGTTCATTCCCCATTCCACTGATTATTCCCTTCTTCCTAGCAGTAAATAACACTCGCAGTGCTGTCTGCGTGCCTTTGACTGGGCAGACAGAATACATAACTATCTTCAAATCTGATCCCCGTGCAGATTCAGCCTGCAGGGGGAGAAACGCTGTGGAAGTGTCAGGTCTGGCATGTTCCTGTCTCTGTGCAGTGGGAGTCCCCAAGGTCATAAATTCACACAGACAGTGATGAGAAATAAAAATACTTACTGCTAAAATACTTGGGCTGCGCTGCAGTTTGTTGTAAGGACTATATTTAGGTTTCATAGGCTTTCCTGCAACTCTGTCCTTATGCCTTCGGCTGGAAATGTGCTGAAATAAATATACTCACATTTAATTAGCTGTTTAAACATTTCTCAGTTTTGAGCTCGAAATCAATTTATCAGCAGGATATGCCTAAGCCCCTGTTTGTAAGATAAAGTAGGTTCTTTAGAGAGAGCAAAGATAAGTTCTGCTAAATTAAACATAACAATTTGGAGCACATCAAATAGAGAATCAGAAACTAATCTAATATAGCAAAAACCTGTGATCCAAGACAGGCTTTGCAAATTATTGATATTTTGGTTAGTATTTCCTTTTTCCACTCGAGGAGCTCTGAACCAGGCAGAGCTGTAATCACTAGGTCATAGGGATATTCAGAAGTAGCAGGTAAATTTCAGTCTCGCTGATGTTGTTCAGTTGTATAAATAATTCAATATTAGCTGAAGGAAGAGGCAGTACCCAGGGGTACATCTACACCATGCAATTTAATACTATCTTAGAGATAACTGAAATAACAGAATGAGAGGACACACCGACACAGCATAGCATCATCCAGTCAGAGATTTCCGTCTGGGTATCAGAAACAACGTATTTGTATTGGCACAGCTCTGAACCCAGGGCTAATTAGCTCAGCCAGAGAAGAGCTGCATGTTCGTACAACTACGCTGTTAATGATAATGTTGCTCTACACAATTCAGACATATCTACAGTATTAACACTCCTGCTGATTGTCCTAAACCAATAGATTCAAGTCACATTCTCCTTCTCACATACTATTAAAAAGTATCCCAGCAGACTGAAACACACCAAAAGAGGAATTCAGGGAATCTCAACCCAGAATTTCTTCTTTTTGGGAGACCAAAGTTCAAATCTCCCTCCAGTTTAAAAGCAAACTTTTAAACTAGATCTGCTGTGTTATTCATTGATACTAACACCTCATCCACCTCTGCTTTATGACTCTCAAGCCCATTTTTTTTCCCAGCTGAAACAATTAGGTGACCTTGACCTATGGTGAACTATTTAGAGATAGTTGTAGGATGACAGAAAAGAAATACTAAGTTCATTTTTTGCCAAAACATCTTCACATAGACCTACATCCCACCTGCAATACTGCAATACAACTGAAAACAACAAATGAATGCCAGGTACATGCAAGCTACCTGTTTAAGTTGAATTTCTGAATTAACATGGACATCACAGATTTCACAATGAAATGTCTTGTTCTGCAGTCCTGAGCCTTTACTGCCATTCTGCACCTTCAGCCGGGACCCAGGTCTAGGGTAAGACTTGATGGGACCAGCACCGTTCCGAGCCTCTACCATGGTCTTGTGCTTGGAGCCTAATGGACAAGAAGAAGCAGGTGAGTTACTCATCAGCAAATACAACCATGGCTGTCAGCCTTGGGACTTTTTTAAACATATTTATCTTCAAGACAGGATAGTTAAAGTCACCAGAGATCAGGATTAATGATGACTGGTTTTGGTCAGTGTAGTTCCCACTTCCTCTATCTAAAGCCAGACAATGGAAGAAGAGCTTTACAAAGAGGGAACAACGGGCACACTGGACCACTGCCTCTCTATCTGGGGGCAGTGTGGGAGTGTATGGCCAAGGTGTTTGTAGCTTGTTCTTCTGCCAAAATCCACATAGCTGGTGAATCACAAAATAGGACCAAGCCAAGAGCGGGAGAGGAACCACAGCAATCACTCAAAACCTGCCTAGGAACAGGAATACTTCAAAAAATATCCTCTAATTTGGAAGAAACAGCTGCTTTGGACATTTAAAGAATGGATCACAGCTATAGAACCAGCTTCAATGGTTTGTTAACAAGCTTTACATCACCAGCACATCACAGAGCTGCCAGAGCACATTATGGATTGCTGCTTGTGTCCTTTTAAAGGGAGCATATCTAATTCACAGTAGTAAAAAAATTCGAGGACATCTAGGAAATCTAAGGAGCCCACCCTAAAATTATCAAAAATATCAATAACAAAACTGACTGTAAGTTGTACCAGCAAAAAACTGGACACCAGAGATAGTGAGATGAAATATGAAAGAAATAGAGAACTGACATTTTATAATCCTTGTTGTTACAGAAACCACTATGATCGTACTATGACCCTCACTATGGAGGTATGACAATTAGGTATGATTAGGTAACATGAACTGTAGGGATTTTGTCGATGAAAAGATTATAGAGTACCTGAAGGACAGTTAAAAAACATTATAGATAGCTTTAATAAAATATCAAACACCACACATGAAATTGTCATTAACAGAAATGTTTTTGTAACTTGCCATTGCAGGTTTTAACTAAAAGTCTCTTCAGTGGAGCACGGCTACCACAGTGTAAGAAAACCAGCTTCTTACATTGAATTTTGAAAACAGTAACACACAACTGACTTGCACTGTGTTCATACTCACCTGTATTGTGGGCTTCTAGTTGTGACAAGGAATTCACAGCCACTTTGCATAACGAACAGTAAAGCAGTTTTTTGGCTTTTTCCTCTTCTGACTCAGTAACTGTGTTAGGAGCTCCATTTGTGCTCTTGGATGATGAGGCAGGTGTTACAGGTGCCACTGCTGCCGCTCCAGGTTTGGGAAGAAAAGGTCCCACTTCTGTACTGGACTGCTGACTCTCACTATTGGGTTTTGCTTTCCCTTTATCTTCTAAAAGAAGCAAAATACGTATGTCATAATATGCTGCACACACACACAAAAAAATCATATAGTAATAGTCTTGTGGTTGTAGTGCACGTAACACAACAGGGGCCTAATTAACCTCATTTTGTGCAGGACAGCAGCATCCTTGAAATCTTTTTAAAATCCTACCATGAAATGTGCATAATTTGACAAAAGGAGAGATTTTCCTGTTTTTAAGGTTACCGGGGAATACCAATGACTTAAACAGATTCATGCCAAGTGTTGCTGCTGTCATGCTGTGGGTTTGGCCAGCTGAAAGGAGTCCAAGAAAGCCCAAAGGCAGCCAGGGTTAAGGACTGGAGAGCACTCAGAAATACTTGAGCCTTTGCACTGGGCATTACAAAAATATTTCTGAAAAAAAATATATTTGCCTTTCGAATGGCTCAAGTTTCTCAAAGTCACTGGGAGGACACTGAAAGGCTCCAGCACTATCTTGACATATGATATAGACATCCCTTATTTCAGTTACAAGAGTAGATTATGGTACTGCACTGCACATGTGAACACAGCTGCTAATATTTTTAGGTTTTTCCAAGAATGATTCCCCATATATCTGGAGATCAGATGGCTCTGATGTGCATTCAGTGCATTCCTGTATCACTTTACACGCATGAGTCAATCATCTGTGCTCCTATGAGACAGGTAGGCAGGTATCACTTCATTTTACAGATGGTGATCACAAGGTGAGAGATTAAATGTCCCAGCTGTGCCTAAAGAGGATCTTTGTGCCAGAGCCAGTACTCAAATGCTCCTTGCCAACATGTTGTCTACAAGAGCTCATTGCATTTTAACCTATTCAGCGGCAGTCTTTGTGACCACAGGCCATACTAGCTGCCAGCAGTAAAACAAGCTCACCTATAAATAACATGGGATGCAACAGGGACAGTAGAGTGGAGCTGGTACGAGCAACCCTAACAAAATGGACGTAAGAAATTACTGTTATTACAGAATCACAGAATCACCATGGTTGGAAGGGACCTCTGAGATCATCGAGTCCAACCTTAAAAAAAAACCAAAACCAAAACAAACAAACAAAAACCACACACCAACAACAAAACAAAAAACAAAACACCCCCCCACATCACACCCACCCACAAACCAATAATCTCGGGCACTAGAGCATGCCCTGAAGTGCCACGTCTACATGTTTCTTAAATGCCTCCAGGAATGGCAACTCCACCACCTCCCTGGCCAGGCTGTTCCAGTGCCTGACCACCCTCTCAGTAAAGTAATTCTTCCTAATATCTAGTCTAAACCTCTCCTGCCGCAACTTCAGACCATTTCCTCTGGTCCTGTCATTATTCCCTTGGGAGAAGAGGCCAACACCCACCTCTCTACAACCTCCTTTCAGGTAGTTGTAGAGGGCAATGAGGTCTTCCCTCAGTCTCCTCTTCTCCAAACTAAACATACCCAGTTCCCTCAGCCTCTCCTCATATGACTTGTTCTCTAGACCCCTCACTAGCTTGGTGGCTTGCCTCTGGATACGCTCCAGCAGCTCCATGTCCTTCCTGTAGTGAGGGGCCCAGAACTGAACGCAGTACTCAAGGTGAGGCCTCACCAGTGCCAAGTACAGAGGCACGATGACTTCCCTACTCCTGCTGACCACACTATTCCTGATACAGGCCAGGATGCCGTTGGCCTTCTTGGCCACCTGGGCACACTGCTGGCTCACGTTAAGCCGGCTGTACACCAACACTCCTAGGTCTTTTTCTGTTGGGCAGCTTTCCAGCCATTCTTCCCCAAGCCTGTAGTGTTGCCTGGGGATGTTGTGATCAAAATGCAGGACCCGGCACTTGGCCTTATTATCCTCATGCCATTGGCCTTGGCCCATTGATCCAGTCTGTCCAGATCCCTCTGTGGAGCCTTCCAACCCTCAAGCAGATCAACACTCCCACCTAGTTTGGTGTCATCTGCGAACTTACTGAGGGTGCACTCAATCCCCTTATCTAGATCATCAATAAAGATATTAAACAATACTGGCCCCAATACTGAGCCCGGAGGGATACCACTGGTGACCGGTCGCCAACTGGATTTCGCCCCATGAATCACAACTCGCTGGGCACAGCCATCCAGCCAGTTTTTTATCCAGTGAAGGGTACACTTGTCTATGCCATGATTCCCCAGTTTCTCCAGGAGAACACCGTGGGGGACGATGTCAAAGGCCTTACTAAAGTCCACGTAGACAACGTCCACAGCCTTCCCCTCATTAAGAAAGCGGGTCACATGGTCATAGAAAGAGATCAAGTTGTTTAAGCAGGACCTCCCTTTCATAAACACATGCTGGGTGGCCCTGATCCCTTGCCTGCCCTGCACTTGCCATGAGAGCTCTCCCAAGATGATCCTCTCCATGATCTTTCCCGGTACCAAGGTCAGGCTGACAGGCCTATAGTTTCCCGGATCCTCCTTCCAGCCCTTCTTGTAGATGGGCATCACATTTGCCACCCTCCAGTCATCTGGTACCTCTCCTGTTGACCAATGTAGAGAGGCTTGGTGAGCTCTCCTGCCAGCTCCCTGAGTACCCTTGGGTGAATTCCATCCGGCCCCATAGACTTATGCATGTCTACTTTACGTTAAGTGACGTTATCACTCGGAACAACAGGAATCAAATTTTACTGTCTAAGCAAGTGCAACATCTACTTAACAGCAACCTCTTAAAAACTACTTATATCCCATTTGAAACCTATGACATAGTCTTAAATAGTGTTGAACTGATTTCAAAAACTAGGTTCTATTTTGACCACTTGGTTATTTTTAAATATGGGCCCTTGCACTTCATGTTTACAGCTACCAGGCTCTGTCTTAACATCACTCTGTCTATCAGGCCAACGTTGTGCTACCAAGAATTCTGAAAACAGGATTGTACTCCTACAACAAACCCTTGAGAGTGTGTATGAACTATGAACAGGCATCTTGAAACTAAACCCCACAGTTGGCATATTTCCCAGAAGTGCATTGCAGTACATCAATTTTAGATTGTTAAAAACTAGGAGAAAGAAAATTCTAATAAAAGAATTATTATTTTTTGAAGTAGCAATAAAAATACTTTGAAATTGCACGATATGAACTGTATTAACCATTGAAAATGATCAAATACAAAGACTACTATTAGGACTAAATTAATGATAAAACCAGATTCTGGAGGTATTTTGATTGATAAAGTATGACAAAAGAAAGTGATGTTAAATCGTAGTTCATAGACTATTCAATTTTAATGTCACTGTAGCAATAAGTCACATCTGCCAAAACCTAGAACACTTTATATGATTTGTGAGTCTTCATAAAATACATGGTTCTAATAAACAGCATTCGCTAACACTTTAAATTAAAGAGCTTTCAATATGGAAAGTTCTCAAAGATGCTAACTTCTATAAAGGGAACACACTGAACTGCTGCCATTTATGAATTCACATTGTTGTTGTTTTTCTGTGCAATATTATGCCAGACTGAAAAAGGTGTTAATTCCAGGATATATGTGAACCTGACTGCAATAAAAGAAGGTTCCTCAGTCCTTTGCATTTCAGGCCTTAAAAAAAATAATACATTTGCAGAACCTGCAAGCTGTATTTTAATATATAGAGACTACAGTTCTAGTTTAGGGTTTTTTTTATTTTGTTTCCTATGATTTTTTTTTTTTTAATGTAAACATAAAGATTTGGTGCTTTTGAAACACTTCAGAGACTTTCTGGAGACAGAAATCACCTCCTCCTGAGAGAGAGCAGGAGGGGGCCAGCAGGAATGCCAACTGATGGGTGCCAGGGTGGACCTCGGCCTGAGAGACCCCTCATGCAGCAAGTGCTGAACAGAGTTCACACTCCCACCTGCAGCCCCTGACCTCTCTCTTCAAACCATCTGCAACAAGAGGGAGCAGATTTTTATTTCTTTGTTTTGCCATCAAGCGTCTGTGGAGCGAGATCCTGAGCCATGGAGTAAGATCCATTTTACACAGGCCACCAATTACCATCACGGAGTGATGGTTTTCCATCGCTGAATTTAACAGATGATTGAAAAATGACAGATTTCATTTCCCACTTCTCACTTAGCCCGCCACCAGCTGATGCAGTAGGTCGATTTTTAAAATATTCCCTAGATTTACAGTGTTTTCACTATTTATAATACAAAGCAATTCTAGAGTATAAAATGCATAACAAGCTAACATGAAAACTTCTAGAAAACTAGACAGAAGTTACCAGCATCCAGCTGGGCTCAGTTCTGCCAGATTCTCAGCTTTTGGAAAGAACCTCATTTCACATAATAATACCATCATTTGGAAAGCTTCCTGACACAAATAAGCTCTTCATCCATGGAGATGTATGTGTATAAGGAGAGACACACGCCCCTCTATGAATTAATGTTTCTTTCCACCATTCTAAATGCTTAATGCAGAACATCTTCAAAGATTATAATTGTAAGGTTATTATACAGTTTAACTCCCACTGAAAGTACACTGAGCTAAGTGCATATTTGTCACTGCAGAGGGGCCAGAATTGGGTTTTCCTGGCTTCTAAAATCAGAAAATTGCACTTCTCCAAATGGGCTTTTGATAACAGCTTATTGTTTTCAATCCACGGAATTCAAAACATCATTACTTACAGTTTTATGTTTGAGACAGAAATGCCAACTATTCAACTGTGCAAAGCACAGGAAATGCAAATCGCATATATCTACAAAGCACGAAGAAGATTACTTTTTTATTTGCACTTATAGCACAGAGCTAACAAATAATAATATCTCCACACAGAGATCAGAAATGTAACTGTTAATGCCTGCATGCATATACATACTTCCAAACTGTAATCACTGTATAAAATACACATGGATGGTTAGATACAGCTGTAGGATTATAGCCCTCTTGCTATTTCTGAATTGAGAATATTGAGAGAATATTCTCTATTGAGAATAGGCTCAACGTTGCTCTGATTTCCACCTGGGCCAAGCCCATGGAGCCCAACAGAGCCAGGGAGAGGCCAAACAAGGGCATGAGTGAGTCCGTTCTGCCCAGGACCAGGGACGCACTGGCTTCTGCAGCACAGCTCTGCAGAGCACAGCTGGAAGCAGGAGACCACAGTCATACCAACCTCCTCCCAGAAAACTGTAGCTATGATTCAGCCTGAGCCAGGGTCAGGTCGAAATGCTCGCATTGTAACTTCCATGCAAGAGGTTCACTTAAAATCTAACCTGTACTGTTGCACTGTATTCGCCTATGTTCTTTTTCCACATGGGAAGGCCATATATAATCTGTGTTAAATTCCTGTCTTTAAATTAAGTCTCCCTTTTCCTTAAGACTCCAGAGAAGTAAATCAATAGTTCATTTCAAGTTCTTACTGAAGCCTGAATTTATTTTGAAACAGAGCCCAAGGAAAAAATAAAGCAAGCTAATTAAGTATTGCTTTGGGCTCAGTAATATCAATGCTCTCATTGCCTACTTACATTGTTTCAATTCTGCTTTGAAGTTGTTTTCACATATTTCTAGTTGTTTACCTTATGTTTGTGTCAGCACCATGTTAAAATTCAAGACTTGTTTATCTAATTAGTACTGCCTCATTTCAGCTGTACGTACCAAAGTCAGGGCACAGCACAGGGTAACATCTGACAGGTTGAAATCTAACAGGTTCCAGCTTCCAATGTAAGACCAGCTGAAGTGATTTACCGACCTTAGCAGGTCACGTGACTCTCACTACAGTTGCTATGGCATAATCTACAGGACCTACCTGTTAATGCTGAAATCCTAGTCCAGCTAGGTGAATGAGTTTTGCCCTAGCTCAAAATGGGCAAAAAATGTTACAATAAAGATTCTTCCCTCTGACACTCAACCTGCATCTCTTCTTTTCAGTTATTTTCTTTCCTGGTGAACAACTAAATGTGAACGCTCTGCCCCAGCTCATAGTCCAGCAATCAAGGTAGTGCATACAGGAAGCAAAAAGAATATTTTTTTATCCCCCTAACCATTCCACTAAGCAGTTTTGTTTATAAATTACATTTAAGAGAGTTGCAATTTGTGTGAAGTGTTTACAATTTTTATAACACATATATTTTCACATTATAAATTTATATTTTAAAATTATTTCTTACCATACTAAAATGTGCCTATAGGTGTATCTTTTCTGTACCAATAACAGTCATTGCTACTTATATCCCACAGCATGCCTATCTGCAGTTTTTTTATCACTGAAGATACACAAAACATAACTTTGGAACAAACTTCTGTTTCGCAACAGGTTGTTCAAATAGCAATTGAAATTAAAAGATTATCCATGGTAAAGACGATACATGTGATACACTTGCAGTAGCCCTTTCCAACATGCAAGCTAAAAGCTTTCTGCTATGATCCTAATAGCCCTTACAAAACTGTCATGTGCATTTTCTGCCTGTATGTAATAAATAAATAAACCTACTCTTACCGTGACAGTAACAGAAGATGTGATATTTTTGATTACTGAAAATATATATTTTGTGTGTGTGTGCACGTGATAAAAAGTATAGCTTCACACCTGCCTGCCTCTCTTCTGCACCAGAAGCAGGTGGTGCAGAAGACTTGTGCCATGACTTGTGCCAAAGGCTGAGCACACACGCAGACAAGGATCCCAGGACAGAGAACAGCCTCACAGGGTGGTGCTGGCTGTGATGATGATACCATGCAATGATTATAACCACCCACTGCCAGGCTTCAGCTTTGCCCCTTTTCCCCGTCCCCCAGCTGCAGGCACTGAAGAGCGGTCATGCTCAAAGTACTTACAACAGAAGGGCAGCACAGACATTGCAAAGCGGCCACCGCTGCTCTAGACAACACTACACCAAAGCTCTTTTGAGAGATTTGCTAATTTCCCATCCTAGAGATGGAGATTTGTTTTTGTAATTCTTCCACCTGCTCACACAACAGAACATATTGCCAGCTTAGAAAAGAGCATAATGGAAAAACTGTTTTCGGCAGTCTAGATATTTATGATTCTCCTTTGTAAAGGTAAGAAAACAGTAAATACTTGTGTTCCTTTTCTTCTTGAAAAACCTGAAGAAAGAGCCATGCAATTTCCAGCCTAAAATAGCTACATTAGGAGAAACACAGCAACAAAATAATTTAATGTATAACTGAATCACTGCATGGTTATCAAGGCTATGCAACCCATGAGCAGAATTGAAACATGGTTCGGTGCAAAACTTTTGGTGCAATCAGCCTTGTTTGCAGTGGTATGTCACAATAGCACATCACTACTGAAAGACTGGCTTTTAAAAACATGGACAGCTTGGTGACCCTGAACACCTTCAATTAACTTCTGACCATGCCACTTCTTACAGTAACTAAAACCGAAAGTGATTTCTGAAAGAAAGGGTTTATGCTTTATTTATGGGTTACTAGAAATGTGCTGCAAAGATTGTCTTATGATAGCCTCAAGTTCACTTAAATTGTGTTACAGGGAACTGGTATTAGTCTAAAGTGTTGATTTTTGAGAGTAATCAAGACTTTGAGGTAAAGCAAGCATATCTCCCAAACCAGCAGAGCTGTACTGAGTGAAACCAATTTTCAGGCTCTCCCTATAATTTCAACAGCTCCAAATATGCCTATGAATATTGGGCTGCATTAAACAACTTTTGAAGCTACAGTGATTACAGAACGGGAAGAGGAAATCAGTTTGTCAGACTATTGTATAAATGCTCTTCCCCTGATCAACTGTGTAGCAAAGTTAAAATCAGTTAACGTTAATTACAGCTGTATGCAATCCAAGAAATTTTGCTGAAAAGCTTATTACTGTAGCTAAATTGGCCTCAATAAAGACAAAGTAAAAAAAGTTTATTGAAAAACAAAACTCTCAGTTAAAATTAGACATTTTAGATGACTGGCATATCTGACAAAACTATAAAGTGAAACTTATTTCTCACTACTTTATAAAATATGCCCATTGACAATGCTGAAGTGAGGTGAATTAGTTGCTAACTAAAATCTATCATTTGACCTTGCTGTTCTAAGCTTTCTGCACACAAAACAATAAGGTGGTCCCCAGACCAAGCGATTTTCAGTTTAAGGGCAGAGATCACAGCTGCAGACAGGTATGGAATCACAAAAGAGACAGAATAACCAGTCACCAACACAGCCACTGGTGTGGCAGCCAAACTTGTCACAAGCTTTTTTCTGTTTTATAATCCATCACAGAGAAAGAAATTTTCAGAGATAAGTTTGTCAGCTGTTTGCAGGGAGCGCTTCACAAACAGGACCAGGGAAAGCAGGAAGCGGTTTTGGAAGCTGGTTTCAATGGCTGATGGGTGGAGGTGCAAATCAGCATCTTGAAAGCATGTTACAAAAGACATATAAAGTATGGAGAGCTTTGAAAGTGAGGGATGTGAAGAATTTGGAGAGAGAAAAATCCATAGATTTAGCTGTACCACAGAAATACTGTAACAAAATTTGCAGCATTTAAAACAAAAACATGAAAGTGAAGAGATCGCAGTCAAAGAAGTTTACAAGCCTGGCTGGTAATTAAGGGAGATCTTGAGAAACTATGACAAAATAAAATCAAGGTAGGGAAAACTTATTTAACCACACTGTACTTGAAGGACTGTCCAAACAAACCCTAGGATCTGCCCTGGGACACAGGTCGGAGGCAGAGAGAAAGGATGCACACACTATACTGGAAACAATAGTTGCTGTACATCTCTTTGCCCTGAAATAAGATATGGAGGGAGAAGAATATCAATGGCTGGATTGATAGAAAGACAAGATGGGCCTCCTCCAATATACCAGCAGAAAAGCTACTGAATAGAAAGGCAGACAATAGCTCCAGTAAGAAAAGAAGTTTCAAAACATTGTTCTTCAAAGAAAGAATCTTCTGCTGGCTCACACTGCAACAAAGGAATAAAGCATGCACTTACACAATTAATTTTCCTTTTTATGAAGAAAAAGATGAACACTATGAGTAATATATGCCATAAAGGCAATAGCAGGAAAGCAATTAAGTCACTAGTGGTCACAACCTTTGCAGCATTTGTAAGCACCCTGTCCTGCATCTCAGCATCACTCAAAAAAAACAACAAAGAGCATGAGATTATTTCTTGACATTCATTAAGACAGAGTTAGCTAACTTTGATAGGGGATTTCAAAATCTTTTTTGTTTTATCTCCACATTTTCTGAATAATGAGACTCTAATGGCTGTCAGACAAAATACCTACTTTCTCACCAGTTGTGCAGTCTGCTGAGAAATGAGGCTGAAAAACCCGTAGGGCTCTGTTCTAGAAAAATTCCACTGCAAACCTACATGCAAATCAGACAGCACAGTGTATCTATTAACCGTTTTATTACCTTTAGTTTTTCTAAAATGTTTTTTCTTGTACTTCAGGTCTGTCTGAAAACCAGCTAGGTTTTATATAATGAAAGGTTTTACATGAAATAAATCTGTTTGACACATTCTAAAGAAAACCAATTTTGTTTCTATACAAAGATGAGAAATAAATGGAAGCTATAAATATAAACCTTTTCATCTCAAACACAAATATGCATTGAAATAAGCTACAACATATTTTCTCAAGATACTGAAGCTACATCAGGAAATGTCTGGATGGCTCTGCAATATTGAGTGAACTCTGTAGCTAGACTGATTATTTGATTAACTGCATCACTTCTCTCCAACAGGTGAGCAGAAGTATCTTTTTCATTTCAGAAGTATTGCTTGTTTGGCAATGGTACAACAGCGAAGTGGATACTTAATTTCTTGGATATTTTATTTCTGATTTGGCATACCAAAGACTCCAGGGAATTTTATTACAAAGGAACCTGTCTTTTTTTTTAAAGCACAAAATTATTTGCAACTGATCAGGTTAAAGATGTAATGTTACAAATGTTTGGTTTTGAAATTTTAGATGCATTTAATGTTTATGAAAGCAGACTGATGAGACTTAGAAAATATTCAGAAGTACACACAGTTCTGCAACTGTAAAATCTTGCCCTGCAAAATCTATTCCTGTACCTATTTGTACACCTTCCTGAGCAGAGAGTGCCTGCTGCTCCAATAACTGGGGTGTCTGTGATGATACCACTCTATCACCTACGATTTTCAATCAATTGCTTGCATAGTTGGGGATTTTTGAGGAATTGTTTTTGGTTTTCTAGCTGGTGTTTTAGATCTGTTTACTGACCAAGATCAAAGAGATCCTACAGGAGAGCTGGAGAGGCATTCTGTCAGGCAGTGTAGTGATAGGACGAAGGGTAACAGTTTTATATTTAAAGAAGGGAGATTTAGATTAGATACTAGAAATAAAGTCTTTACTGTGAGGGCGGTGAGGCACTGGAACAGGTTGCCCAGAGAAGCTGTGGCTGCCCCATCCCTAGAAGTGTTTAAGGCCAGGCTGGATGGGGCTTTGAGCAACCTGGTCTAGTGGGAGGTGTCTCTGAACAGGGCCAGGGGGTGGCTGGAATTCGATGATCTTTAATGTCCCTTCCAACTCTAACCATTCCATGATTCTACGATTCTATGATCAAGAAATATATGGGTGTACTCACCGGGGGAGGGGAAAAAAAGGGTGAGAAGGGGCATTCATATTTAAAAAAACCTCTTATTAATTTTTCAACATAATGCAATTTCTCTGTGCAAAAGCAAGAGAAACAAGAAGAAGGGTTGATTCTACCCTGTTAGCCAAAATACAGGACTTCATGTACTATGTCTGGAGCAAACAAACTAATTTCTAACACTCACTTGAAGCAATTTGTGTTGTATCTCCATTTCACCTGTTTGTCTTCAATTCTGCTTTTTGACAAAATGCAGGTTATATCAGACTTCTCTTATCCTCATTTGAAAAGAGATTAATACAATTTTTCCACCCCTTTACAATTTTTAGAATGAATAGTGTGAACGGGTAACTATGGTAAATTCAATGTGTTAGTTCTGGAAAAAACCAGCTCATCTACAACCACAAACACAGAGCAATTTGCTAGCATACATTACCAATATATAATTTCTCAGTGACACACTGCAGCCCTGTTACAGTAGGTTGGGAAAACTTTCACTAGAAGTTTGTTCATAAAACTCAGCAAGATGAGTAGCACTTTGCTGCTAGCAGTTGAAAATAAGGTGGATCTAGCCAGGGGACCCATAACAACACACAGCTAGCAAGGGTGGACGTTAATTTAATGAGCATCCATAAAGTGGGACTATCCAACAGCTTAGTCTTCCTGGGTACTGTTGCTGTATGTCTAGGCAAATTTACTTTAAATCTACCTTTACCTTTCATCTTTTCTGAGCTGTGCCAGTTTGTATTGTCTGGAATGGAAAAATTTACAAGTTGGAAATTATAATACAGTTTGGATAAGTTGGAAATACAGTATAAGTTCTGTTATTACAAAATGTGACTCTCATCTGGGTGAAAGTGAATGTTTTTGCTAGTTAAACGTATCTTTTTCTGACACCAGACATTATTATTTTGTAAATATTTTATACTCCCATTACAGAATCTGCCACGTTTATTTTAGAGGTCCTGGAATGCAAACTTTGTATAGTATTGCATTGTCTTTTTAACATTTTAATAATGTAGGAATGCTTAGAAAAATAACATTCAAAGATTACAACAAACATACTGTATTCTGCCCAGACATCCTTCACTTCTGCTTAAAAATTTCTTGGTTCATCTCCTCAGCTACAAAAATAACATTGACTCCTTCATCTATGGATCTGAAATATATTACTAGAAACACATTTCACTTGCCGTTTGTGAAAAAAGTTCTTAAAATTCTACCCACAGCTGCTAAAGTGCTTTGGAACTCAATATAAAATTTATGGGTGTCTAAATAAATGAATCAAGAAGAACTGACAGTCTGCATGCAAGTACATTCTCGTGAGCCTGTGTCTGAACTACTTACTTGGTACTTGCCCAGGCAGAACTGCTATTGAAGTCAACTATGAAACACTCATCTTCATTTCAGTTAAATGACATATATAATTGTGTGTTCTCACTGATTTCTGTGGCAGGTTTGCTTGAGGACAAAGAGTATTTAGTCATGCCCTCAAGATTTGACCAATAAATTGCATTTCAAATATAACTTGTCTAACAGACACCACTCTCCTTGAAAACAAGTAATAAAGAAGTAATACGTAAACTATAGTTTGTATGTATAATTTTTATGCTATAGGAGATGTAGGATATTTCTCATACTAAGTCAATAATGCAGCAGCTGTAGAACTAAGGCAGAAGAATTATAAAGGAAGATTTTTCAAAGGAGCTATTTACATGTCTGATGTGCCAGCCATGGATATTATTGCTTTTGGTTCTGATTCAAGATTTCTGAACAATTCTGTATCAAAACCAACTCACCAACTTCTTGGTCTCACAATTGTCTGCCATCCCCTAGCAACATGCATTTTTCCTTGTGTTCTAAATATTGCTTGCATTTATGTTACAAAACTGAAGATAAGTATAAGTAAAAATAGCATTTACCCAAAAAACCCTAAATCAAGCCACATTATTGATTGTGTGGAAGTTGCTGCCAGACCAGCTTGTACTCTTGGAGGTCTTTTCCTTTACCTAAATAGTTGCTGAGAAATTAAAAAAAAGCCACCAGCAAGACTGTCTTCCCCAATCATAAGTACATTTTCCAGAAAAACAGTTTAAAAACTAGGAACACTTATCTCATTTAGAGGGAAANTTCCCCATTTGGAGACTAAATTTTCTCAAAGGCTGAGAAAAAAGGGAGACATTTAATTCAAATTTTACAGACTTGACACAACCTTTAATTTTGGCACAACCAGACACAAATAAAACTCCATTCAACTACCAGCCAATGGTATTCTATTATTAATTCCCTGATTACATGAGAAAACTAAATATCTAGCATCAAAAGAATGGCCTTATTTCTTTAGCAATATATTTCTTTAATAAGCTTTGTTAAAGTATTATGTACAGGTAAAGCTACTCCTCCTAGGCTGGTTAAAAAACACAAGAAAACCGGCAGCTGTCTTTTTGGGGAATTTTCCATTCTAATGGATTTAAAGGGCTAATTTCAGTACTATGTAAATAAAGAGAAATTCCATTTATTTGAATTTCTTAGTCATCTAAAAACAAACCTAGGGCTTGGTTCACAAATATATTTTTTCTTATGCAAATAATACTGACATTTGTCATCAAAATAATAACCATCCTAAGGTGATAGAAGGGGATATTTTATTACTCTCATTTGCAATTTATACAAAATCTCATTACATAACACTCACTTTTTAGGATACTTCTGGATCATCTTTCTTCCTAATAGAAAACTGCAAAGCAGATGAGTGACATTGGTATCACTGTCTCAACTCTCTTTTTGCCATCTATTTCTTTTTTGTCCCACTTTCTAACCTTCTCCATTTTCTTACCTGAAGACTCAAGAACTCTTGTAATAGTATGTGTAAAGACAATGATGAGTAAAGAATGACGTGATACATAATAGTTCTGGTAGTGCCACGTCTCTCTGTATTTTCTCTACGGAAATATACATATATACATTTGCTAGTAATTATTACTATTTCATATTCATCTTATTATCATTCCATTATCATCATCATCATAAAAAAAAAATCTTTGGATATTCAATAGGCACATCATTAGCATAACAAACAATATGAACAGGTTGCTGTAGATTCAAGGTAGATATACAGGTTGCTGTATATATATGGATTCTTTAAATGATCACATCCATCTAGCTGAAAAAAAGACAGTAACTGAGAGCATCCCTGCCTCCACTCCCCTGTCCAGCAACATTAGCAGAGTTATTCTTGATTGGCCCAATGCCTGTCTTAACCTCTCCTCAAAGTAAGAAAAATTTTGTATAATTTTAAGGACACTAATGAAAAAATATGCAATGACATTCCAGTTTTTAGAACTGAAATAAGTAAAAGTAATAGTACTATACAGTTTTAATGATACAGGACACATGAGTGCTCAGGCATAGAGGAGAGCGCCCAAAAAGAGTCTTATTTCATTTTACAATACATTTTTAATGCAGAGCTTCTGCTTAAATACTGCAGGAGAAAAACCTTACGGATTTTTTAAAAAAAATAAATTAAAAAATCCCGCTTGCATGTATTTCTGATTGATATAATAACTGGAGAAAGAAAAGGTTGACCTTTTTCAATTTGAACAGGAATTGCAACAGCTCATCAATGTAATTGTGTCAGCTGCAGAGCTTATTTTTCAGTCAATGGCACCTATAATCAGTTTTCAGTAGAGACGCAGAATTTGATATGTGCTAGTTAGCATTATTATAGACAGACTGAAGAAACATCTGACGACTTCCAGAAGCTCACAGGAGCTTATCAACACCAAAATGTTCACAATGACATGTTTTAAGACACACATTTAAAGATGATGCTTGGATATTCACTTTTGAAAAGTATGAATAGTAACAGTGACAGGGAAGAAAGTGTTTGAAGATCCAACCTACTATAATGATTTCCTGTTCATAGACTTTGATTTTTAAAGTATCCTTTTGGCTAACCTTTCATCCTAAGAGCATAAACCAAACAGCAAGTTCCTGAACCAGTTGGTGAAATAACCCACCAGAAAATGCCCAGAAGCTATTTACTACTAAATCCAATACAGGTGTTAAATGTGCCACTGACAGTATATTTTACATATCAATACTGATAATATAATGTTCATGTGAATACGTGCATGGTACTTGCAACAGTGTATCTGTGATGAATTTATGAGCATTTATTAATTACATTTTATATTATCAATTATAAAAGCACTGTGATCAAGCAGCGAATTATACACTGTGCCTTTACCTCTGTTTTGGGGACAGCGTTTCAACAGGTGGCAATACAGAGTGATCTTCAGATGGCTGTGAAACATTGAATGAAAAAAGAACTAAGCTTGCCATCCTCAGAGGGTTTAATGGAAAAATGCCCTTGAACTAACTCTCCTTGGTGGCTGAATCTGATTTAATTTACTACTCAGTTGACCATAAACTAATGTCTTTATCTAAGAGAAATATGCTTGCGCTTAGCAGGCACTATATGAATACACATTAACACAGATGCATGATTGTTTTATAGCATATAACTTCAGTAGAATTATTTATGTAAGCATAAATGTGAAGAACTGACAAGGCTCATCAGTAGCTTTCGATGGAGGCTAGACATAACAACAAGCATCTTTGAGGGGCATAAGACAGACCCTCTAAATATGGTCCATTGACATCAAGAGACAGCAAGCCGAACACTTGTGTGTTCCTTGTGTTCCTCTCCTGCAGCTTCTCTCGCCCTCCCTGCCCCACCCTCAAAATTCAATTTTGTCACAACATATTTTGAGGTCTAGAGGACTTGGGTGCATTACAAAGAATTAAGAGATTGAAGAATAAATGCCCTAGAAACACCCTAAAGTTTGAGGTTCTTGTAATGGTATCTGTATGACAAATAACCTAAAATTCTCCAGAACAGATATACCACAGTTAAACTGTGGGGACTGCATGTCTCTATCTCCTAGCTGTTTCTAAAGGATTATCTAAAAAAAAGTTTATTGGAGCTATGTAAACAAGCCACTCTTTTAAAATGACTGGAAAACAAGATGATAAACTGAAAAAAAATGTTAAGGTGAAAGGGATTTTGTTAAGAGAACTGGTATAATTTTTAGGATTACGCCAAGTATGGAGATGCATATGGAAAAGTTTAGAATTTAAGCACTGGCAGAAAGATTCTTAAAATAAGCAATGGAAGCAACATGACTAAGGGAGTGTCCTGATGGTGGACTTGTGAAATATGAACTGAGCCCTCCCTTGGGATGTTACACCTCGTTGGTAGTCGATGCATAAACAGCACTAGTAATTGGAACACTGGAGAAATCCAACCCATCATCATCTTCCTGAGTAAATGTGATGCAACACATACTCTACTTTAGGAGTAGAAGGAAAAAACACCAGTTTTGTTGTCAAAGCACCCACAGAAAGCCATGAATGAACTAAAACACACAGACAAGACCTCAAGGTCAGCTTTTTTAAGGCTGATAAAGCTTGGAGTTGCCAGTCCTAATTACCGTATGTCTACATGACAGCAAGTGGCATTTACTAGGTCCATCAACATGTCTAGACTATTTTCACAATGTGAGCTAGTCCATTCAGCGTCAGAAACTGTACCACACTAGCATGATAACGTTTCTCAGAACAACCTCCAGCTGGTTTTAGTTATACAGCTGTAATGACTGGAATAACTCTTACAGAGCCCGCTTAGGATCGAGAAGCTGGCAAACAACTTTCCAGTTGCATCCCTTCCCTGCCATCCTTGCCATACAGAGTAGATCAGCACAGGACTGCTCATATGCTGAAATATCATCACCATGACCCTGAGAACTGCTTGTTGAGCTGCCCTGCGGCCTGGCTACAGAACAAAGAAGTAGTAAGAGGGGTTAGGATTTGAAACAGGGTCTAGAACTTGGCACAGTTAGGTGTGTAGTGTTGCATATCCCTGTACCAGCTGAACAAAAAGGAGTTTTCATAGAACATCCAAAGGGTTTATCTGTACCTACTAAGTCCCAAGCAGCAGATCATGTTTGAATGAGGACTGAACTTGAAATACCCATACCTATCATTTCACAAACAGCTCTCACTGGCACAAAGGAAATACAGCACATACTGAACAGATCAAAGACAGAAAGAAATGACTTTACTTTTATAATCTGAAACCTGGTTTTGACTCTTTTGACTAGTTTAAAACAGTTATATTTACTTCCTGACTTTTATATCAAAGCAAAATGCAAAGAAGGTGATACCACATCATCTGTCTGCTTCATTTTGAACTATTTATTTTGATTTGGAAGAATGATCAAAGAATTCCTCTTTGCTTGATAAGTAAACAGTGACATTTCAATCCAGTTATTATCATATGCATTCCTAAAGGACTCATCACTGTAAGCATCTAGGCTATGCTAACCTGGGATCACAGACACTGTCTCCTGTTGCATTCTCAGAGCTATATTTAAAACACACTCTAAATATTCTAAACTGTGTTATGTACTGGTTGCTACCCCTGCCCTTTTCTAAAGCAATGCTATACATTTATGTATACTTCTGCCTGAAGCCACTCTGAAAATCCTGGGCTTCCACAGGGAGGGAAGGGAGTGTTTGCCCCACATGAAAGAGCCACTCCCAGTGCTGTTTACACTGCTGTTCTGTAATGGTGTCTCAAAGCAGCTACAAAAAAGCTTGCAGTGACACAGCAGTCATTTTCTAGCATATGAAACTATCCTGTCACTGTTACTAGACTTTTCCTGAATGGTCAGAGAAACTGCATGGGAGACAGATTATGAAAGGGTCCCCTGTGGATGCCTCCAATCTGCAAACACCCATCAGCAGACACAACCCAACAAGAGATATGGGAACAACAACCGGGTCATACATCATCTGTGCAGAAGCAGTGAACAGGATACGATGGCCATATTTACAAGTACCAAATAGACAATTATTTTCTAAACGATGAAGCGTTGTGGATTTAGAAAGAAAGATCACATGGTAGTCTAATCATGTTAGGATGCAAAACTTGTGCAATCCAACCTATCAATATCCACTTATCCGAGGTTGCAGCCAACTCACCATTATGGTGTTATGGCTTTATTATTACATGTTTACTGATGATCAATTTACAAAACTAATTTCTGAGTCATAATGTATTATAAACGTCAGCAGAGAAGAACTCTCTCTCGCAACTTGGGCATCACCATGCTTAGACCGAATTCCAGAGTCACACATTTCCACTTGGCTGAGGCCACTTTTCTCTGCAGCAGCCCACATTCTTCTGGAAACTTCCTAAAAGTCCTCAAAGATTACTTTAACTTTTGTAGCTCTACCAGCAGCCACACTTCTCAAGTTGAAAGGAACATATTTAGAGAAATTACTGCATCATAAGTTTTGAAAAATAAATACTGAATGAATTTGGGTTTTGCCTTTTATAGATTTATCACACAAGCTAAGCTAACAGTGAAATTATTTTTCCTGTTACTACTACAATAGTGACTACTGACAAGTAAAAGTTTTGGATCTCATGTCATGTCTGACCCACAGAAGACATGGCTCTGTCGCAAAGTTCACTTGACATTTTAGTCCAATATATAGCAACTGTTCAGCCTGGAGAGCTCCAGATCATTCATCATTATGCCACTGAAAACGACAGCACATCAAAAAGGCTGATAGTTATGCCTGTTGTGTCCATTTATTAGCAGACCTATACAAGAGGTAAACTCAGTTTATCAGTTAACTATAATACTCCCTCCCCATTCTGCACTACCAGCAAAAGGTACAGCGGATAACAAAGGAGCACAAGAACTTAAAACTGTCTTCTCTGTTTAGCTTCTCATTCTACTCTTCCATACTCAAGAAAAGGACACCAGGAATGACTAATTTCTTGATGAACATTTCTCAGGACCACAGCAATCCTCCGAAGTGCAACGGTTAAACAACAGCTCCACAAGCAGAGGAATTTAATTCCCTTCCTTAATTCCATTTAGCCCCTACTTTATGTGCTTCTAATGCAATTTTTTCAGACCAATACCACATATACACTCTCTCAAATCCCCTGTCCCAAAGGCAAACATAGTGTCTGGCCAGTCAGCAGACCAAGCAAAACAGAGCTCACACAGCAGTGTCTCTCAGAATGGACCACGAGTTAAGGTTTTCTTCTACGCAGGTGCCAATCTTCATTGGACTTATAGGAGCTTCATTAAAACCTCAGTCTTGTGAATCTTTTTTGACGTTAGGCAATATGGTCAAAGTTGTGAATATGGGGCCAGACAATAGCAAAGATATGGATAGATGATGTGACCATAAGTCTCATTTCCTCAGGAAATCAGAAAAAAAAAACCCAACACCACAAATACACACGTGAACTGAAATTCTTAATATTAGAAATATTTTAAAGAAAACTAAAATATACCTATACATAATATACAGTAATAATCAGTTCTCGGAGAATGAAAGCTGTGTTAAAATATTCAGAAAAAACGGTATCAGTTAATCTGCTCCAAGGCAAAAAAAGCCTCGCCACTGGTTCCCAGAAGCAACATAGTGACTGCTCTAGCTGCAATAAGCATTACGTTGAAAAGCTGAACATACGTTAAAGAACAGATGAACAATAGCCTCTGTAAGGGAAAGTGTAGCTGAACAAAATTATGGTTTGGTTTCAACTCCATAGCCTGGTAAAAACCGTAGTCTCCAAGGCATTCCCCAGCTCTGCAACCAGCATTACCTGCATATAGAGAAAATTTGCCACTCTAGATTCAGGCTTTTGTCACCCGAAACATCCCACACAAAATCTCCTGTAGAGCAGTAACAGGCTCTGAGGAGCCTCCCCTTCACAGAAAATCCCAGTATTCTCCTAATTTCTTTTCTAAGAAAGTGTTTAACTAAATTGCCGCTGTGATTTATTTTTAATGTAGAAACACTTGCAGTAGTATAATCCAACAGACACAGATGGTAATTTGTCTAATTTGTGTGGAGTAATTAACAGCATAAAACAACACACTATCAAAACACTGCAATACAAAAATATCAAGAGCAGGTTTCCCTTGTCATTGGTTAGATTATTTTATCAAAAACTGAATGTAGAGGTGTGAATGATTTTAGGTATATTGCACAGAGGAGAAGAAGATTAAGTCAAGGACGGATCTCATACTCTGGCAAAGGAAACACAAGACAGCTTCAGGCTTACGGAAGAGGTGATGGAATTTGTAAAAGATGCTGAAATTTTTGTTATTTGGCCTTTGGCATAGGCAAGGGAGGGCATGATATAATTACTTTATCACAGAATGCATTCTTAACACGTTAAATCTTCGAAAGTTTTAACTGATATCTTACTTAAGTAGTTGTCTGAGTTCTTTCAGTGTACACTTGGAGCAGTAAGCTATTTTAACCAAAGCTGCTTTTGATATTTCAGAGAGTAAAATATTTATCAAATATTTAAAATCTATTTCCATCCAATGGTCCACATTTTATTTAGATCAATGGTAGTTTGCTACTGTTTTATAGTAACATGGCTTGTTTACCTGAAGATGCTACTTGGATTCATATTATCTCAAACCTAAAATGTGATTTGCTAGATGAATCAACCCAAAATTTCGTACCCATTGTCACTGCTAAAGACCCAGACAAAGGCAGTTTTCATGCTGCTGTGAAGAGTGGAGGACGACAAATAGCTATTGATATGGATTTTTTTTCTTGGTTTTTTTTTTTTTTTTTGTTTTTTTCGTGGAGGGGTGCGTCAGAAATCTGTGTCATTCACCTTACAGCATCTGAATCAAGCTTAGCTCCAGTGAAGAAGATAATAAATGGCCACCATGGCAGAAGTAAATTTACCAGAAGTAGTCTATTAGACCAACAGCTGGGTAACGTACAGTGGGTGCTTTCTCCTGGATAACAAGTACAGTATTTCAGACTGTCAGCGAGTTCAGGAAATTCTCCTGTTTCATTCTGTAACACAACACTGATAGCGCAGAAAGAGACTCAAGCAACTCTTCTGCAATTAGTGTTACTGATCTTCCTCAGATTACTAATATGGAAAAAAGAAAGTAATGTTGAAGCACTAATGAGCTGTGGAAGTCAGGAAATATCCATGCCATGAGGCTTCACTACATTTCTATAGGTGTTATTTTCCTATTGTAGCAATATTGTCCTGTTCAGAAAGGACAAATTTCTTACAAATGTTTCTTGTGCCTCAGCTAAATACATATATCTCAGACTTGTCCATCCACCCACATCCATCCACTATTATTGTTGTATGAACAGCATCCATACTTTATAAGTGTGACTTTCACAAGTTTAAAAAAGAATAGACTTTAGCATTCTGGGAGACCAGATGTTTCACAGATGTGAAAAAGCACTTTGATAGTATCAAAACCAATCTATTCTGTACAAGAAAGCACAGTAAATAGTTTAGAAAACACAAGTCATGCAATCAGATTCTCTCATACAAACATCGAAAAAGAAGAAAATAAAGAATGCATAGAACAAAAAGTTTTCATTGACCTGATTTGTCAGAGATGTTGGCTGTGACTGGCGTGGTGGAGCAGCTTGTGTTAGCCTTTGCGCTGTCCTTGGAAGAACCAACTTTGGGTTTATTTTTCGTTGCCTCTAGTGCTTTGACCTTCTTGGCATGTTTACTTCCTTTGTAGTGGGCCTCGGCCTGGCTCTACAAAGGAGAACAAATCAGGCTCACTTTTTCTGTATTTCTATATAACACAATGGATGACAAGGCAGAAAAGTGAAACTTTCAATAGTAGGCACCACATTATTACACCTAGAAAATTTTGATAGCTCTATACTAACAGTTTTCCTAGATGTAAGTTCTTATATATTCAAATGATAGGGTTTTAATGAATGGTACATGTTTTCAGTAACTCGGAAAAAGAGGCTTCGAGATTACATAAACCTCTGTCACTCCTAGTGTAATTATTTGCTTCCATGGTGCTTAAAGATTTAAAGCACTATACAAATGTAAACACATCCAATTGAGAAAGATGCTACTCGGTTTTCATGTACCATTCCCTAGACTTTATTGCTTGTAGTTAGAAAGATGTACTAGGCTGTAACATGATTAAACAATCCATTTTTCCTTCTGTTTGATCTAGCACAAAAGTCATAAAATGCTTTTATCATTTCACTAACAGCAATTGAAACAGGCATTAATGATATTATGACTTCACCATTAGATCAAGCAAGAAGGGTTAACATGAAGAAACACTATACCTATAAACTTCAATAGACCTAAGTAAAACACAGAAAACTAAATCCATCTTGATTGCTTTATAAATTACCTTGAATCCTTTTTTTTCCAAAGACCAAGAAAATTGAAACCTGAAGGACAGGTAGGAGAGGAACTTATATATATACAAGCTACATATATTTTTTTTTTTGCATGTCTGTGTTTTATTTTGGTTAAAGTGCTTTACATGTAAAGTACTCTTCTTGGTCCGCCCAAACAGAACAGTAGAAATATGTTCTAAGATGTACTGTTTACTTCACCTTTGTCTTAAAACTATTTTCAGAAACTAGGTCAGTGCTTTTGAAGTTGCACAGTTAAAGCTTGACACATAAATACATGTCCATTTTTTTCAGCTGCCTTGATAAATCAAGCCATTTTGTTAGGAGCAAAGCTAAGGAACTATATGCTTAATACAAAGTCCAAAGCTTGGAAATTTCAGCTAATGAATTTAAACATATTTCTTGACTCCTTAAGAAATTAATTTACAAAAAAATGAGTAAGAAACATAATTTTATATAAAACATAGTCTATTTTCATAACATTATACTATTCAGCTGTAGCTTTGCATTATTAATATGTCCAATCATCATTTAAAATATTTCAGACATACTACTAGGCGCCTCTATTGAAGGTTACATATTAACTAGAAAAGTTAATATTGTTTATTTCAAAGTAAAACACTCAGTGAAAGCATGCTTCAGATGACCACACCTTGGCACCTGGCATATAAAAACAACAGTGCAACTACACTTTTACTATGGTCATGCAAAAACACATTCTCTCTCAAATCGATTAGGACTATTTTATTTAGTTCATTGTGTTAAATGAAGCGAGCCATGAAACAAGTCACACGTTTTTTATAAAAAGCAACTAAAACATCTAAGACATTTGAATTCCATAAAGAGTGCTGCCATAACAAGGAAAATAATTTTAAGGTCAGCCAAAATAGTCTATATAATACAGTCACCTTGGGACAGCAAGTAATAACAGTTTTATCATATGGTAGAGTGTAAGTGACAAGTAGAAACAGCTGGACCAGGCAAGAGAACAGATAGTGTGTTGGAGTCCTCACAAAAATTATATGCACCATTTAACTGGATAAAACTGATGGAGAACTGCTGCTAAAATAGAGGAGTGAAGTTCATATACACCAAAGCTTCTTAAGTGATTATACGACCTGTGAAAACACAGTGCTTTCCATCTCAAAAAGATAATGTATGTGACATGTTGTGGCTGCATCTTTTCCTTCATAGGAGATTTCAGTAAGCAAGACTGCTAGATAAGTTTTACTTTGAATTCCTCTGAAATTGTTTGTTTTTTTTTAAAAAAACAATTTTGTTCTAAAACCAGTAAAGAGTCTACTCATCAAATGCTATTAAACTATTTCTTGATTTTAAAACCTTTGAAATATTATCACGTGTACAAATACAATTTAAGGATTATAAAGAAACAACTGAACAGCTATACCACCACTACTATTACGTGCACTACTTAAAGGGACACTTGTCAACTTCTGGGTTGGATCTCTTCAATACTGAACATGGGTAGAGGAGCACAGATCCATTCACACCCTGTTAAGTTGATGGGTCTCACACAGGCACAGGAGTCTCACCCTGTCTCTCTCCACCCCTGTTGGATTTTGTTCTCTTAAGCTTTGCTGTCACTACATGATGCACTAGAAGGAGTGTTTGTCATCAACAAAATTAAATAAACTGTTCACGTGTTATAGTGTACAAAAAGTGAAGTTAAAAATTGAGGTGTATACATACCCTTTCTGTTGCAATACTTTTAACTTTAAATAATAGCAAGTACAAGATTTTCCACTCAAGCATTCTCAAGTTGATGATGTCCCTTTAAATATTTGAACTCTGTGCTCTGCACATATGTGTGCTGTTGATAGGATCATATGCTGCCTGAGGCCAAAGCTATAATGTAAGAGACGTAAGTGCACTCAAGAGAAAGACTTAGTAAGTCAATTCCTTGATAATAAGCCTTTCTGCTGATATTTGCAATAATAATGCCTGCAATATCAGTAATAACCTACTACAGTCTTTGATTCCCTTCGTTCAATCCCCATGTAGTGTACATGAGACCTGTTGAGAACAAACAAGCCCAGGCAGAATTAAAATAAAGATTTCCATAAACACAAGCAAAGTCTCATGGAAACGTGCTGAACTGACTCAATTTTGATTTAAGTTTTGTAATTATTATAATCTCTTTATTATCAAATTCATAGTTGTACATTATAAGGCCAAAAGGTATTACTATGACCATCTAAGTAGGGCTTCTGAAAACACCAGCCTTTTCCAGAACTGTTTGAACTAGTCCATACTCCTTTGGGGAAACAAAATTGTCTAGCCTTGATTTTAAAGTAGCTAAAGATGGAAAATCTACCTTTGGTAAATTATTTCAGTGTTTCACTTTGTCAGCTAAGTACATACTACTCATTTCTACACCAAATTTGTTTAGTTTCAACTTCCAATGGCTGGATTTTGCAAACCTTTGTTTTTTAGGCTCTTTCAACTCACCTCTGTGAGTAGAAACACAGATACTCTTTTCAAACATTAAGTTAGAGGAGTATTCCTTGAGGTACTGAAGCAATGTTTCCTAGCCACACGAGCACTGTTTTCTAACCCTTTCAGATACACCTGAAATTCAAGGTTTGCTTATTATCCACTGTGGGATAAATTCTTTCATTCAGTTGCCTTTTGATAACTGAAATGCAATATCAACACAGGACTGTATTGTGTGTAACTGTGTTACAAAAACCTTTGGAACTTTCTGGAGTCATAGTAAGCGAAAATAAAAAGGATGACTGTGGGAATTTGAAACCGGAATACAAGTTCTGATTGTTAATGAACTGATCATCACTAACCCTAGTTTTATTAAATATTTGCACAAGTATCACATTAAAGGCAAACATATTTGCTACAAGTCCTATTTAAAACTTGCTTCTAACAAATACAGCACTACGGTACAGGTTCTGAGCTTTGTAACATACATCATTGAAATCCTAAACATATCTTTGAAATAAGCCATGACATATTAAATTTTCATTTTCAGTGAAAACAAGATGCTGAACATTTATTTTCATTTGGTCTGATAATCCAAAGGGAGTTCTATACACACTAGGTTTAAAAGTCACATGTATAAAAGAAAGATAATTCAGCAGTTTTAACACAATACCCCAATAAAATATAAAAACAAATTAAAAATAAATACCTTCGGGATGAAATATTTTAAATGTATACTGAATGCACTTTTTGATCATCATTAACATTAACTAAACTAAGTACAACTAATTCATGCAAATTCCATGCAATCAAAACAATATTTGAGAAAACAAAAAAATTTGGAAAAAAACAAAATAAATATATGCAACATTAATGAATCTCTTTGTACTCCTGTACTGTGATGCTTTT
>VXAK01003233.1:312-10312 GCA_013399435.1 Arenaria interpres
ATTGATAACTGGAGGAGTGACAACAGAAGAATGAGCACAGTAAGAATTTAAGAAAATGTTGATATTCTTAATGTAAATATAATAACGTAACAGGAAAAAAACACAACCCTTTGAGGTGCTGTCTATACTCTCTATGTATTATATAAGTAAAACAAGACATAAAAACAACATTCTTCTATTGTCTGAGTTGATCTTTTAAAAAATTGGACATTTCCACTATGAAAATTAAGCATCATAGCAGCATAAAAACATGAAGATACAAAGTACTCAATCCTCTCAATTCTGAGATATGTTTGGATAGTTCCCTTACGCAACTCAAAATGGCAAATGATTTTTTTTTCTGCATGTCCCTGCCCAAATCAGAATGCTCACATGAGTTTAGCTACTGATTCAACTCTCAGCAGTCTGAACAAAACAGGCATTTGAACTGAACAAAACCCCTTTATTAAAAGGGCTGGTGTGATCACGTTGCACATAATATACACTGTAGGTGCATTCTTCAAGTACTTCTGTTAGGACAACATGCTGAGTGTCACTACTCCCATTCTGTTCTACTTGAGCATTTTATTTTGTGCCTATTTCCTGTTAAAGAACCTTGATCATAACTATTTCAGTTCAGATGGTTTTCACAACTCCAGCAATTTTTACACCCACTTCCACAACTTGTTTCTACAACACGGAAGACACAGGTTGATAAATAAAAGGCAAGCACTATGTTTGAGGAAAAGAGAATTAAACTACTAATGGGTTACTCTTCAAAGGCTATAATTATTCTAATAATTTCTAAAATAAAAAGCCCTGCAACTCTATATTTTCCTCACTAGTGCTGACAGCACACATCAGGTTGCTGACTCCTAATGTGGTATAGTGAATAAGGATTCTGGTAACATTCAACTACGCCATCAGTGCAGTACTGGGCATAAAGTTCAGCTATGAATTTAACCCAGTGAGATGTTTGTTAAAAATACCTTTATCAGATAACTTAGTCACATGCAGAACGATGCATAACTTAAAATGAAGCTTTGAAAGAAAATATAAAGAATTGAAGGAATCACAACAAACTATTGCCTAAAAAATTGTTACTCAGTGCAACTCGAAGAAAATCAGCTTGCAGAATAGACTTCCCTAACAGTACTCTAACTATATAAAACAGCATATAATTGAATTACAACATTTTCTGTGTTTATGAGCAGGAATAAACAAACTCAGAAAATAGCAGGGCTTTTAATTAATTAAATCATATCCATTTATTTCTGAAGTGTTCCTTGTACATACAGGGGAAAAAAAACCCTCCCTGATGAATAAAATCCTTTTGACTTTTCTGGGATCAGGTTATTTCCTGTTTGGTTTCTGATACCTGAATCCAGGTCTAGGCATAAGTAGAAGGGTTTTTTTTTCCCTCCCTGTAACTTAACGTGTGTTTTTCAAGTTTATTCTGAGACTGCAGGCAAAATCTGGCCTTGTCTTCAAAATCAAAAAGGATGCCATCACCCTAATGCTGAAATTAAGAATCAGGTAAAAAAATTACAGCCTTTAACTTTTGAGGAAAGCCTTGATAGAAAACATGAAACAAGTCTGCTCAGTGTCCATCTGCACATCAGTTTGCTTATGGATAAAGAGAAGAACAGTAACCTAATTCTTTCCAAAGCTTTTAAGTGCTAAACTAATCACTTAAAGTTTAAATAATAAAATATAATACAATAGCCCATGAGCTGACCTATTTTGGCTCCAGGCATGCATAGATATTAGGGATTTTGTTAGAGTTAGCTGAGATATAATGACTACACTTTCTAGCAAAGAAAGATTTAACCCAACATGCCTTTCATGATCTTAGCTAGACTTTCAGGTCTTATGTAAAGAAAATCATTAATCATAAAATATAAGAAACTAATACTTTAATTCCTTTTCCGCCAATCCTATGGACACATGTCCCTTGGCTCATTCAATATTTTAAATCTGCTTCATTCAAGTACATACACATATTGTACGTTAAGGTGTAACATGATCTTACCCTTGAAACTTTAGATCTATTTACACTTGCAAAATTGATGCGGGATCAAGTTGAATTGGTCACGTTAAGCATAATTAAGAAGCTGGTATAAATAGCACAAGGATGCTTATTTACCTGACTCTACTTTGTGCTTTGAAGAGATACATTACAATCTTAATTACAATGGCTCATTTCCCCCAGCGCCCTCTGCTTTTGACGGGAGTCTGAGAGGACAGAATTTTTCCGCACTTTGAAATGTAACAAATGCACCAAACTATCTCTTAAAAGTTTATTGAGCTATAACGGCCATTCTGCTACTCTTCACCACTAGAAGCAATGTGTTGAGGGAAACAGCTGACTGGACAGTAAGAATTTATGACAATATACGTGGATGAACATATTCTTAAATCACCTCAGCAAATTGAGAGCAGAATAATTAAAAATTCCTGAAGCTGTTATATAATATGCATTAGGTCATAAGTATATTGACACTCAAAAAATCATGACCCAAGATAGAAAAGCACCTACTGCGTATATAAGATGGGTAAGGGCATTTAACCATTGTTATGAACTATAAAGAGAGCATGTACATTAAGAACTTTGTTTTCCAAATATGCTAGTTAGCAAGCATATGCAATAAATCAAAGAGTTTTCTGAGTCTGGGTTGACTACATGCTCTGTTTTCTACTAAAACAAGGCGAGCAAGAGTTTTGCTTTTAATTCTGTTATCAAAAAAAAAAAAAAGCTAGATTATAGCATTTCCCTTGACTTCAGAGGAAGTTTACCAAGTTTACAGGAAGTTCGGATAGAATTCTGTGATTGTACAGACAGACATATTATTGCAAGGAACGAACAGAGCAGGTGATTTCAACCTCAACATTTCTCTCACAAACAAGAAAGGAGGGTCTTGACTTAATACTCCGAATTTCTCTGGAAGCGAGATCAGGTTTGGTGCTGGTTACTGCCCTATCCAAGAGTGTGTGCTCACAGACAGTAGCCCGAACTCTGCACTATATTCTTCCCTAAAAAGCCTCACATTTTCCAGTAAAAATCCTGAGGACACATGATTATCAGCAGGGGCACACTGTCCACGATATGCTATCTTCATCCCCGTTCATGCTGTAGCAAAATTTCCTTCTGTTTTTTGCTATACTTAAGGAGCAGATTTCACCCCAAACAATTCAGAATTTTACATCTTTGTTTTCTTCTCACATAATTCCTTTAAACATAGCAATTCATTTAATTAATGAAAAATATTTGGGAAATTAGAGAAAAAAATTAACTAAGCAAACAAAAAAACCCACCAAGTATAGCATTAAGTTTCTGTGCACTGTAGTCACTTGCAAATTGAAGAGTAATCTCTTATCAACTGCTCTTACATTTTCCCTAAACACATGTGAGTGCACTATGGAACACATGGCAAATCACTAAGTCTCTTTATGGTTCAGCTATAGAGGTATCACAATAACAAAACTTTCTATCCCTGAAATAATATACTGTATAACTGAGAGAGGAGGCTTAAATATGTCTGGATAAAAAAAAAAAGTAATATGCCAGGCTTAAAATACGATATTGTATACTACTTATCAGGCAGCTAAAGAGGGCTTATAGAGAAGAATGATGGATGTAATTTTCTTTCTGAAAAAAAAAGTTATAAGCAAAAGAACTGAATTTAATCTAATATCACTACTAAAGCTTGCCGTAATCTTATGGAGCATTTGGACAGTACCTAGGGCCAAAGAGATGATCCTGAATTAGCATAGTATACAAATCAGCTTTTCGATTTTTATCAGATTATCTGCATTACTGGCTAATGCTGATGCATTCTGCAACATGCAATAAACACTTCTAAGCATCATATTTCCAAAGTGTAAAATATCTTCGAAATAAATCTTAATTGTTTTAGCAAGATAAAGTATGTTACTTTTGCATGAATAATATTATCAGAATCCCATTAAATCTTTTCATTTATTATCTCTAATGCTACTTAAAAGAGAAGTTAATAGAGTAATTCATTCTCATACCATGACCTTGGTCACTAGTACATGATGTTTCATATTCATTACACTGAGCTAAGTGAGAGCTCTGTTATAATATCACTTAATTTATATTCTGAATAATGCTCTGGGGACAAGTTGCGCTTGTGCATTAGGGTTCTATCTAAATCACAATATTTGAAGACAAGTGGAGAGAGCAGATACTACTAAACAACATGTTTGTTAACATAAACCGTTGTTACAAACTCCAAACATGAGACCTTGGGAACTAAAAGTTAAACAGCATAGTAGTTTTCCCAGAAATATTCAGCTTGTCTTTAAAAAAAACCCCAACCAACCAAGCAAAAAAACCACACAAACAAGCAAACAAAAAAACAAACCCAAATCTGATATTGCACAGTCAATCTGTATTTTTGTTATATTGGTAGATTCTTCTACAGAGTACTATTTATCATGATTAGTATAAGCTGATGAATGAAATTTATAAAAACAAAATAATTTTTAACATTTTAGAATGCAAAAAAGCCCAAATTCCATATGAATCAGCAGCTTTTGCTTGAAACTTTTAATACCATCAGTCTTTAATATTACAGAATTCCCAGACTACTAGGTGTACTGAAGTAAACAGTTTTGATGATAGCAGCATTATAAGGCTTCATATTTATTGTCACCCAACAGCTTCCAGAAGTGGATCTGTGTCTCCAATTAAGAAAATGAAAACAAAAATCCCTTCTAAAGCCTAAAGTTCAGTTTGCGACATGAAAGCTGAACTGGCATATTACCTTTTTCATTCATATTCCAATATTAATAGAGGACTTGCAAGCCACATCACTTAATAGGCACTATTTTCTTCAATGGGTAAGCACATGATTGCAATTATTGATTCATTCTAATTGGAGCTAGGCAAATAAATTTAATGTTAGTTTTAAAAGAGACTTCATGATGATTTTACATAAAATCACATTAATAATTCTCGTAGGTAAGTTTCTTGCTCAACACAGAAGAAATTCAAGAAAATAAAAGTTACATCTTCATGAAGCCTTTTTTTAAATTAGAACTGTAGTTCTCAAATCTCTCCCAGTCTTTTTAGAGTCATAGATGCATCTCCATATTTTTTATCCACATAAAGTAAAGCAGCTTTGGTGTACAAGATTAAAAATGCAGAATTTTTCAGTTAACATCAATAGGAAATTTATATCCTCTTCTCTCTCACCCTGACAGTAAAATAAAACAGCACAGAAATTCCCACCACTACTTAAAAACCTCTATATTGAATGCTTTCCAAAGGCCATGGTGGATAATAACGCCCAACACATGAAGCCTGCGCAGATCTGAGCCTTGAGAGGCTCTCAGGAATGCAGAGTAATTTGTGATGGTTTGAGATGTCTCCGGCAGTGACATCTCAGAGTTAGGTTGATGGTTTGACTAGATGATCTTAAAGGTCCCTTCCAACCTAGACAATTCTATGATTCCTACCCCACCCTCACATCATCTGGTGTCCTCAGCACTGTCACTATGCAATACAACAAACCCACAGTCTCACAGACACTTTATTGCTACCTCATCCTACCTGTGAAAGTGGGTCCGTGCCAATATACCAAATCGTGGACAGCTGTAGCTAAAGGCACAGACCTGATGCATCTGCCACAAATGCTACAGGGGCAGGAATATCTAAACAGACTTGGAATCTAGACTTCCAGGTCACAGCTTTATTTCCCAGAGATCATCCTGTCATAGCAGAGTTGTCTCCCTATGATACGCTCAGTGACGGTGGGCACAGTCAGCAGAGCAGAGAATCGTACGTTTCTACCTATTACTATGCACATACATCAGCCTGAGTGGTATCTCGTATCTCAATTTAGCACGCTACGGTAATTGTATGAATAGTATTAGAAATAGCATTGGAAGTATAATGAATGATTTTGGCAGCTCTGAAGTAAAAGGTACCAGAATACGTAGGATCTGTATGTCTCTGACTGATACATTATGATACATTACAATGCTGCTGACACGTCAAAAGATGTGATTTAGTAGTCACTGGTTATTTCAATTTACTCTTTTTGCGTTTTTAATTAGTAAATGAGTCCCTCATGGTCAAATGATTAATTACACAATAATTCACTGCAGTACCTTCTTTTCCTGTTTGAGTGGAGCACGCAGTATATAGAGAAACCGTTTGGAATATAGACTGACATTATAAATTATAGCAACGTGTTCACACTGCTTTAGTCAAGGTTGTGTCAGCACTCCCATTAAGAACTCCTGTTTTCAGGTTAGTTAAAATTAGGCAGAGAAAGTTCATTCGCTGTGTTGGCATGCAGGAACTCAACCAGGGAATAAACTCCTTCCATCCGTAAACCTATAGATGTGTGTACCTAAGGAGAAGGTGAGAGAAAGTGAAGGAAGCAGGCAGTGTAGAGATAGTTAAGAGGTAGGGGAGAGAGGGCAGGAAGCAAAGAAACAAAAAAACATCTGCTGTTTGTTGTATGTGATCATAAGTAATAACGGAACCTCTTAATTTTCATTTCTTCTCATTAAGAGATCCCAAAAGATAACTGAAAATTATATGATTACACCTGACAAGTATAAAAGCCACGGAGAGAAAAACAGAGCCCAGTTTTCCTTACAAGTCCTGGCCCCGCTGTCCTCCCTAAGATACTGCACAAATATTAAATTTTCCCTATGGTAAATAGAAGACTCACTTTGACAAACTTTCAACATGTTATATAGATAGCGGTCTTCCAGTGAGTAACAGTGGAACTGAGACTTTAAGTTATGACTAAGGCAAGCAGAAAATAGCAAAATCACCTTACATTCCAAACAGGCTAGATAGGAAGAATATCAAGGCTGGAAATTGCCTAACTGGGGGTGGTGTGGTCCAGCAGTAAGTCTTCTTTTACTTGAAGGTGTTTTAAGCCAATCTATTTTGCTTTCAGTTGACAAAGATTAGCAGGTCAGGTGTACTCATGGCAGCGCTATTCCTCAGCCGAGGATGTGACAGCTCCTGAACAGCTCCCGCTTGAATAAGGTTTGCTTGATGGATCAAGATATGTGAGCACTTGCTAACGTTTGTCAGGCAAAATAATCCAGTCTATCACAAACGGTTTAATTCAGTGGGAAAAATAAACTTATATTAAGAAATTCAGAAAGTGCTAAACTTAGATTCTCTGCAGAGAGTTAAGATGATGATAGCAAGTATTCAGGGTTTATAACCTTCCTGGACTTTTAGGATTTTAAGGACTATGAATAGCCCACTCACATTAGATACATGCATACGTAAGGCAACGCTAGAGAAAATATGTACTTGCAGTCTTGCCAAATGGTAACAATTGATCAGAATTACAGAGCTGGACAGTTTAGATTAGACAAATTAGATTTATTGAATAGGATGGTCCTTGGAGTAGTACAACACATGACACTAATAACTGAAAGATCACATCATTCATTGGACAAAATTATTTTGATATGAACCTTGGGATCTCATACATATTAAGCTGGTGAGAGGCAGGGTCCTACATCACCGTGCATATAAAAGAGGGACAAGATAGAAAAAAAAATCCTGAAGTTATCAAGTATCACACATTACCATTTCCATAAGATAGCACACTCATTCAGTTAAATACATATTTATGAATCATGAAGATGTGGTCTTTGGAACAACTGAGAAACCTAGAATAATAGCTTCCTTGAAGTCATAAACTTGTCAAATAGATGGGAAGTGGGTAATTTATAGCATCTTAAACATTTCAACCCAATACACATAATTCCTCTATCCTTTCCGCCAGGTAACTACCTTTTTCTAATCATCATACAAAGAATGCAGTCTTCCCGAACAGAAGTGCTCTGAAACCTTACTTGTATACATTATATGACACATATCCATGACATCTAATTTGCTTAAAGCAACACAGCTGCAAAACCATAGCTCTGATGCTCTGGAATATCCATCTTTTTGTGGTTACTCTAAAGCTGAAAAGGACAAACCTGTTTCAGACACAACTGGTTCCTTGTTGTCATGGTCTTGCAGCCAAATCAATGGACTCAATGCTCTCACCTCTTCCTGTCCTGAGCTTCCCTACAATTCCTGGGCTTCAGATTAAAAGGTATGCATTAAAAGATGACAGATTTGTGTCTGAAAAAGGGATGGGAATTTTTAATCCTGGAGATAGAACAGAAAGAAAAGTCAAATGAAAAAAGTGGGGTGAGGATGAGGAAGGCAGAGCAGTGGAGTAAACTTTCAGGAAAAAAGGGTGGTAGGAGTCTATGCAACTTCAGGGAATGAAAGCTGACAAATAAATAGTAGTTCTATGCAACTCTTGAGCCTTATTTAATCTACAAAGGATCTGTCAGATCAAATTTACAGTCATAAATGTGAATTTCTAGAAATTATAGTTGATGGAAATAAATCATGAAACAATTTCATTTACTTTATTATTATTTTACTCTTGTGATGGTTATATATTCTAAAGAGCAATTGGAGCTTTGGCCAGCGCTCTTAGCTTTATTTATAGATTGAAATAAATAAACTTACTTACATGAAGAAGTTTTATGATCCCCCAAAATAATAGGAAACGTTACCTTAGGGAAACTGTGCATGCAAGCACATATAAATGGAAATGGTACATTCAAACCCACTCCATCACCAAGACATGCTCTTACTGGGGAAGAGGTCTTCTCTCCAGCCCAGGAGTTGCATCAGTTACAAGTCACGCCCTTTCCAACGTGAAATAGAGACAAGGTTGCAAAATTAACAGGTCAGCCTTTGATTTTCTTTTTCCAAGTGTAAAACTCCTAGACCAGACACCTGCATTTGGAAGTGAGCTGGGAAAAACTTGCAAAGCTGTATCACACTAAAAATGACAATTTCACTATTATTGATGCCATGTCAGAGCATGCTTCAACACTTTCTCGCTCAAAGCAAATCGCAAGCAAACCAGTATTAGAGTAACAAGCTTTGCCCTAAATGTTCTAAGAAAATGTACACAGCCACCTTCACAACAGAAAGCTTGTTAACGTTCATCACCCTTCATAGCAACTCAACATCCTCAAACAATGAGATTTTTGAGTCCCACCTAATGTTAATGTAAAGCAATTATGCTTTCTTTATGTATGTACATCTAACGCTGCATGATCTCCACACAGCAGTTTAGACCCTAAAAGTAATATCCCTGAATCAAGGTTGCTTTGCCATTCAACTGCCTTACCTGACATTCGTGCAAGAAAGCAAAGCTATTAAAAGCATTTTTGGCTAAATCTTTAATCTAACTGTGATCTGTACAATTAGCTCCTCTGAAAATTTGGTGACGATGTTATAATTCAGCATTTTCTAAAGTGCTTAAACAAGCAATAATTATAAACAGAAGAGGGACACGTTAGAAGTTAACTTCAAGCCCGCGAATCGTCTCATTAACACTATTGAAGTGTCTTGTATTGATATTAACAGTAAATGCCCATTTAGAAAAGCCGTTATGCCTATATTTAATTTGTATTATTTTTTCATGGCATTCATGAAAGCTCTTAAGTGTTCACCAAACTTCTGTACCTGACTGAATTATTAATAAATTCAGTGCAGCATTTAAGCACACATCTAAATCCTAAAGTTAGTAACTGCCCTACGCGATGAGTCCAAAACAAGAAAGCACATTACAGCCTAAGATTTATTGATTTATACACTATTACAAGGGAAAAAACAAACACACAAAAAAACAACCAAAAAGCATGGAGAATTTTTTCCCCTTTCTCTCAAAGAACAGTGTCTTTACATTGTGTTCAGTAACTGCAGTTGAACAGCTCTATCCAGTTGAGAGGCAACAGCAATAGATGTTTCTCTTACCATCTCTTGGAAAAGAAGAAAAATAGGCAAAATCACTAAAGAGCAGTCTTACAGTAACACTTAGAGGGAAAAACTCATAATACATTTTTTTTTCCGTTTCTGTGAACTTACAGATTCAAAGGTGGGGGTTTCCCTCCTGTATTTTGCAATTTTGAAAAATTAATGCAATGTTGTATTCTA
>VXAK01003233.1:12812-47812 GCA_013399435.1 Arenaria interpres
CCCTATACCCTGAACAGGCTGCGGGCAAGAGAGTAAGAAAAACCCTTTCTTTGCCCCGATTCATACTTATTTCCTGCTCTCACTTGGTATTTCCTGATGGGGTTATTTATGGCAGTTATTGATGGACTTTCAAAAACTCAAGTCCAGGTGCAATTATTTCAAACTACGCCTCTTGCTCAACTTGAAGAGCTGATCTTTCTCCTATTGTCCAAATACTGTGCTGTGGGAAGAGCATTCTCCTATTTACAGATCTCCGATTTAGGAGTCTCAGTCTCATACTCAGGGGAGTGAAGACTGGGATAATTTTCTCTACTCTGAGGCTTCTTGCTCAGTTTGATCATTTGTTATTGTTGTGCCTCAAACTTCCCACTTGTAAAAGACAGGTTAAAGTACTTCCTTCACTTGTAAGCTTTTTGTATGGAAAAAACATTAGGCAGTAATCAGGTACCTAAGTACCTTAGATGACTATCTGTGTAAAACTGTTTAACACAATATGCTGGGTTCATTCTAATTTAATTCTGCTTCTTAAATAGTCAAATACAATCTTTAGGATTTTTTCTGGGGGGGAGGGGGGGGTTGACATATAGGGAAGGAGAGTGACCTCACCCGAGCCAACTAATTTAGGAATACAGCTCCCTATGAATCAGAGCCCTAATAGAAGCTTTATTAGTTATAGAGTAGGCACAGATGCTTAACTTAAGCATGTAGTTAGGGTATGCAACACTTCCCCATGTTGCTCCCGTTTTGAATTTCTAAATTGCTGTAGAGGCGAAAGAGATGTATCTACAGCATCTGAAACAGTCTGATTATATAAATGCTAATGAATAAACACTATGGCTTCCAGGACAGCTTCCAAGTTGCCCAGGAAATACTTAAGAGGAAATCCATTTCCTTTTATGTCCATTTCATCATGTATCTTATGGGACAGCACTGCCTAATTATAAAGCAGATACCTCCAGTGATCATGAAACAACTTAAATTCCTCAATATGTGAACTGAAGATAAAGGTGTGTCCCAGCCATGTCTCCACTTTTTTTTTTACCTTTTTTTTTCTACCTTTTTTTTTTTTTTAATTTTTTAAGTGGCAGACTAGCTCCCACACAGTCATTTAAGCAAACTGCCAAGCAAAGGACACTGTCAGAAAAACCAGCTTAGATGCAGTCACAGTAAGGAGTTTGAAGAGATGACTGGGCTGAGGGGCAAAGCAGAACCACCAACTTTGCAGCTCAAGCCTTGATTTATGCCAGTTTAAAGTGACTGTGGAATTGAACTTTTAGAGGTCCTTTGGAAAAAAAAAAAACCGAATCTGTTCCATACTGTTGGATGAAAAACATGCATAAAATGTGTAAATAGTACTCCCTTATCGATGGCAAGTGGTCCCTATGTAGCACATAAGGGGTCAACAACAGGATCAGATTTGCTTTTAAAGCTGAGTATAAATAGGCAGCAAGATTTTGCATGTTTCGAATTATATTTCTTGCTAGCCGTTGAAAAATCTCATAATTTAGAAAAGAACATCATCTGCTGTTAACAGCAGAGCACACACGAATAAACCAGCTCATCTCAAGCATTTCTTATATTCAGAAAAGCACTGTCCCTGAACCCTGCCCATGTAAGCAAAATAAAGGATCATGCAAAATATTTGGAATTGTCCTGTCCAAATGCAGAACTGTAAGATGCCAAGAAACCATATTTAACTCCCTGCAGGACAACTACGCAGTGCTACGCTAGCCATATACAAATAATCTGAACTGTCACACACCTGCAGCAAGACAAAAGAAAATCTTTGTGGTGATTAGTGTTCAAGATTCAGCAGAGGCAGCCTGTCCTTTTCAGGAGAGCGTGAAGAAAGAAAATAAATACATCAACTCTCCTCCTGACTGTCAAATTATGAAAATCAGTCTTGGAATGCTCCCATACAACCTTGCTATGAAACAAGGGCAAATTTAATCCTTCATACTCAGTAGCTTGGCTGTAGTCCAGGAAGGTCCTCAGCATGAAGGCTGAAGTGAAGCCAAACCATGAATATCTAGGAGCGCACAAATATTAGATTGAAGGTTCTATTAATACAGAAGTGACTAATGCTGGCATTAGGCAAAATTTATCTGCTATTTTACCAGGGGATTAGAGCGTAATGCACTGCATCTAGCTCAGAAAAGAAATCCTGAAGATATATCCAGATAAACGTACGGCCAGGGAAGATATCTCGGGCACATGCCCGCAGCATGCTTTCAGGCACGCTGTGTGCATGCCACAGGTGAACTATTATCAGAAACAAGAGTGGCCACGCGAGCGGCAAAATGGCAGCAAACCCCAGTTTCCCTTACGTTCCAATTTTGCTTTCCAGCAAGAATCCCCATGCAAGTTTTGGCACGTGGAGCACATCTTCATGCACAACGTGCACGGGTGGATTTGTGCGCTTTTGCACAAGGGTATAGACAGAACCTCCTTTTCAAAACCGAGGAGTCAGCCCACCAGTATGCACCAACATTCAGTGGCTGCAAGCCAAGCCTCTAAAAGTGGCATTACTGGGAATTTATTCTTTACTGTCCTGTCCGATTTAATTTTTTTTGCATGAGTTTTTGAGTCTGTTAACATTAATTTCTCTCCCTATCTTTTGCTGCCACACTATTATGCGAGTCCAGGACAAGCACCAAACAAGATCCTTCTCTCGGCAGTCTTCAGAGACAGGAATGACTGATCTCCCCTGAAAGTCACAGGCAGATAAAATCATGAGAAATCTTCAAAATATAACCCACCAAGCCCTCTTTCTTGTACTGTACAGATATATCATGCAACATAGAACCCTCACAGTAAAGTGAATAGCCTTGAACTATATTGGAGAGTTTTCTGAAGAAGGAAAGATACAGGCAAAACCCGCACGCTTTTACAGTACATATACGTATAGTAACTACCTGCTATAACTACGTGAAGAGATGTATTTTGCAACACAGCACAGACAGCAGAGTCAAGGGAGCTGCAGCAGGTTTATGGAAGCTTCAGAGCTGCCTGCTGGAGGATGGGTGCGAGGAAAAAAAAAAAAAGTGGACATACAGCATAGTTTAGGGATTCCAGAACAAAATGAGGAAGACTAATTTACAACTACAGTCCCGCACCTCAACATCAGAATAAGCTTGGATTCTGCTGCTAACTTCAGTAAAGTCAGTAAGAGCGTTCATACACAAATGATATCTAGAACTTCTTTCCATAGGTCTTCCCCTTGACTGGGAAACGTGCTGGAGAGTCACAGAGGTTTTTGACAGCCAAAAGAAACCCAGCTAAAGAATTAAACCAGGACACATAGATCAAAGAATAAATAAAAACATTTTAGGGAGCCTTAATCCTGAGAGAAAGAATAACTGCAAAGTGAAATGTGTGGCAGACAAGTACAGAACACAAAGCCACTTAAAATTATTTAAAATTATACATTCCTCTGACCCAGCAGTAAAGTCTGAACTCAGTTTAGTTCCAAGCTTTGCAGGGAACTTGCTGCCACCAACAGTTTGGTCCCATGAATCCCCAGAAGTTATCATCCCCATTCAGTGTACTAACCCTTGATAACATCACATGCCAAATGCACTGGCTAACTTCTAGTTTATAAATTAACATACGAGATCTTTGTTAAGGATAAAACTGCCTGCTATTTGGATAACCTTTCTTCTTAGTAAACATCTCAAGGGACCTAAAATACTGATGAGTACTATTATAAGTATTGTTGCTGTTACCATTTGCAAAATAGCACAACAAATAGCACATTTCATAATAGACTAAAAAGTTATAAACATTCTGTCATAAGCTACTACTACCAAAAAAAAAAAAAAAAAAACCACCACCAAGAAAAGGCTTTTGGCTCTTTCAACACAAACTGTCCCTTTTTACTGTTACCCGAAGAGAACACCTTTCAGGGAACAACCATAAGCTACCAGCAGACACTATGATTTCCAAATGATAAGTGTGGTTTCATTGTTAAAGCAGTCATTTCTTGCACCACTGAGACACACGTGGCTCTGGAAGTAGAACAGGGCAAGTGTGACATAACATCATGCATGACAAATTAGTTCCTAATTAGGAAGTTTCATTAAGACTACATTTTAAATATCCCGTCTCATGACTGGTAGACCAATTGGCCAGCTGCTTTTTGTGAAGAGCTTCATTCCATGCAACTGAAAAACTGGTAGGGTTTCTCAGTGGCTTTTACAGATGTGTGCAAGAGACAAAGCACAGTGGATGAAAAGGGTCAGGTTGTGAGCAAGATCTGACTGCACTTAATTGGGTAAATTTTACACTTTGATAGCCATTGTACTTTTAAAATCATTGTATTGTAATCCCATCATTATAATATTAAGAGCAAGCACCTCAGGGCTAAAATTAAGAAGTTAAGAGTTTTGTTTCTGAAGATGTGGTTGACTCGGTGCATTGTAATTGGTGCATTATTTCCTCTGAAAAGCAGCGAGCTGTTAAACACAGTAGCCAGTGGTATGTAGGAGTAATTCTTGTTCCCTGCTATCAGAGATCATGGTCTTAAGGCTTATTTTTTCCTTAATACAAAATTGACAGATTTAGTGTTTATCAGGGAAATTTGGTTTTTCTGGCTTTATATATAGTGTACAACTTGCTTTCTTGTAACACAAAACAGTGTGTTGTATAGAAACTATAGGTTGCAGCATATACAGTTAAGAACCTCTTCCTCTTATCAGTCTCTTATTTGATGGCATCACATAATCTTTAGCACCTTTTGTAAGATTATTATAATAACGGGGGGCAAAACCTGATTGCCACATTATTGATGATGTCAGCCATCATCTGGCAAATTAGCACTGTAAATATTATTGTGATATAACATTTTATAAGGGAACTTTTTCATAGCAGAGATCACTGAAGCATGCAGACCATTGTACTAATCTGCATCTGGCATTACAGTAATTGCCAAGGACCACATGGTACGCTGACAGCTAGGACTGGGGTGTTCTGTCAGCCATCGTAGCTATTGATGAACAGGTCTTTCCTCAGAGAGATCTCAAAACTGTGGACTAAAACTAGATTGTCAATGCCATATGATCATCAGGTCATTTGGTCTACTGGATTTTCCTATGAAGTGCCCTAAACGTGTAAAAAGAAAGCACAGCTGAACTCTGAACGTTCGCAGCATAAGTAATAACATTAAGAGAAAGCAAACGGGGCCAAGTCAAGAAGTGAGACACTTAATTTAGAAATGCTGGGTCAACATGTTTTTTGAGCCAAGCAGAGTAGACTTGTGACAATACTAGTGTAAGAATAAGGAAATAGGAATTTTATCCTGGTTTTTAAATGTCAGGATGCAAAGTGTAAAATAGAAGAAAGGACAAGAACATTTGCACAGAAAGTTAGTACAGAGTGGCACAGTCAGCTGGCTAAAATCATATAAATATTTCAGGTCATTCAGCAGGATCAAGCTCTAAACTAAGAGCAGTGAAACCGGCCAGATGATCTGAGGATGCTAAAATGCACTTCTGTGGTAGCTTGAGAAAATAGATCTGCAAATATATTTTACAGAGAGAGAGAGAGTGCTGGATCATAAAGTATTTTAATAATTTAAGATACAGATTTGGATAACAACCAGTCTAAAAGTAAGAGGAGCACACATTTCTAAAGATAGGGGACTATTCTCTTCGTTGCATACTAGAGGCAATTAAAGGGCAATTAAAGACTCAATTTTGGAAAGAGACACCAATACAGGTTAACGACACTGGACCTAGCCCATGCACAACCATTATAACTGGGATATCATTTAAAACAAAACCAAAAAAAACATATTAGGGAAGTTACTCTTTTTACTTTCTTTAATTTAAGACAGGTTTTGAAGAAATATAGATTCTTCTAATAGAATTTTATACAGACCCTCAATGTGTACAAAATGGAAAACTTCCAAAATGGGAGAGAAAAAAAAATTTAAAATATATTCCAGATGCACCTCCCATCAACATCCATGCTGGGCTATTCCTTGTTCAGAATCCCAAGTAATTTGCAGAAATGCTTAGGCACAGAAACCAATATAAAATATACCTAATTTAATCCTATAATAGACATGCCTAAACAAGGAGACAAAGCTAAGCCTATAGAGAACTCGATTTCCCTGCAGTTTTTAAAGGAATCAAATTTTTCCTGCAGAACTTTCCAAACTTTTACATTACAATGCCTTCCAGATCTGTGCAGTCGACATGTACCTTGCTTTTTATCCTGACTATTAATAAAAATACAAACTAATATTGGTCCAATGATTGAAAAGCCTCTCTAGTAACTGCTGGACAATTTTTCTCATTAATAGAAAAACTTACTTTTCCTTCCTAAATAAGAATCAGTCAGTATCGCTTATTACGTTTTTTCCTTTTAGAATACCTATTGTACAGTTTTTGTATCAATACTAATCTTCCCAGTTGTAACATTTTCATGCCCTTGCAAAACTGTTAAGGGAATTTATACTAAAGACAATTTTGGTGGAAATCTTTTTCAACACATCTATGTCTATCTTTAGATTACTTTTTTGTTTAAAAGGAAAATTTGCCTAAGAGATTTTTACCTCAAAATAGAAGACCAAGAGTCCAAATTCAGTCTTCAGTTTAGATATGTCTGTTGTTCATTTATGACTTCCATGAACCCCATAAAGCAACATACCAATAGCTCTGTCAGACATCTGCAGGACCACGTGGAGTTCACAGTCATCCTGGGTTGTCAAACATCCAGAAATACCGGACAGATGGACAAAGTTTGAGCAGAAAAAAAGGACATAAATCCTGTTTTACATACCATCTATGCTTGGCAGTCAGAGACCTCTGTTAGCCCCATCTCAAAAGCACCTATTCCAAGAATCCGAAACACAGAAAATTCATGGATTCAAATTCACCCCAAGCAGATACTTCGAAGTGTCATCTTCTGCCTCCCAAAAAAAGGTTGAAAACTGCCTTGCGGTACATCTCAAGAGGTAGCTGGTAGTGCCAGAAAGGAGCACAACTGATAACGCGTAGACACGTGCACTTCTGTAGTCTTCAGCCCCTTGAGATATTTCTCAAAAGTAGGATCAGAAAAGCTCTGCAGGCTGTTAGGAGACATTATGTGTCACAGGTCCACATTTTATTCCTACTCCTACTTCATGGATTCAGTTCTCTCAGCTGTCAGCAAGGGATCTCTCAGAAGCACTAAAACTTTAAAGAAGATTAAATGCTATGTTAAAATTACTTTTCTGGCAGTCAGCTCTGGATGGAAGGATTCTTCTATTATCTGAAGTGCTGGGTGCAAATGAATACCTCTAAGTCATTTTTGTAAAGAGTTTCAGCCTAAACACATTTAACAACAGAGCAGAGGCCTGATAAAATACACCATTCTGCTAAATGATTGCACTTTTAGTTTTAAATGCTTAGTGTGTTACTAAATATTCATTTTCACAGACTTAAAGGGACTTGCAACTTTAAAAAAAAAAGTAAAAAAAAAACCAAACTCTGATTTATCCTTCCTTCAGGACTGTAAAATATGTATTGAACCATTATCCCAAGTGTTTCCTGCTTCTGTTTACTAATGAAACCTCTTGACAGTCTTGATTAGAAAATGTCACTTAGAACTCTTTGATCTGGTAATATAACAATGACATGTTTGACACATTATGAAATGCCAGGATAGAAACTTAAATGCTGCTGCTTTTTTCTATGAAAAAGACTGCAAACTTTACCATGCCAACTAAAACTAATTCCACCTAATAAATTACAGAAATATAAAATTCTTTTAGCTTTTAAGATACTGGGTTTAAAAAAAAAAAAAATATGGAAGTCCCCCAAACAGCCTTTGTCATTTTATATTTGTCCTTCATATCACATCCTCAGACCGATCTTCTAGAGAGTAAGTTTAACTGTTTTTGTCATTGTTTTTTCAATATACTCTGCTTTAATTTGTATTTTTGTGTATTTACTCTACACTTTCCTTTGTTGTAGTGATTTTCATTACTCGTGGAAGTCAACTGCATTATAATTACCAGACACATAACTGAGACCCTGTCTAAGCAGTTTTGCACTCATCTTAGTTTTATATGAAGCATTTCTCACCCCCTCCCTTTTTTTTAAAAAAAAAAAAAACCACAAAAGCATAATTATAGTATTAGGTAGTGGTATTAGTGAAGAAGTAACTTATAAACATGAAAGCTTAGATCTTGTCAAACACTCAGGGAGATTTTCTTGTGTGTATACACTAAAATATATCCTGGTTAATACTCTGAAAGGAAAAGCACTAAAGAGAATTCTGTTTTCCAAAAAAGACCAAAAAAAAAAAGAGAACAATTAAAGAAAAAGAGTTGCTTTTCCAAATTAATGACAGTACAAATAAGTCCTAGTGTAAAGCAGTGACATGGGTGGGGACAGTTCCACCCTCCAAATAACAAGTTTTTTTGTCTTTTTTCATTTTTTAAACATTTTCAAAGATTTCACAGTAAAGGAGATTTTTCAGATCTATCTCCCTGACAAAAATCAATAAATTACCCATCTTTGCACAAATAATTATTTAACAGCCCCCTAAAATTTCAACAATTGCTTAAATGAACATTTTTATTATGGGTATTTCCTAGGTCATTTCTAATAATTAATTATTATAATAATTCCTTCCCTCACAGAGATGCTGCAAGAATAGGCACATTACAAATGGCAAGGTATACAAGTGTTAATATATAGGGAATGTACATACTGGCTCAAGCTTCCTAGCGAAGTTTATCAGAAAAGCTGAGAGCTTCAGAATTTCATAGGAACCATAAGTACATGCATAACACCTTAAGATTCTTTTAATTAAATTTTCAAAGCTTTCAAGTTCAAAACTTCATCTAGAAAAGCATGTTTGTACATCTGTAGCAATTTCTAGGTAATGTTTGATTACAAAGGTTAGTTACCATCAGCACGCATACTCTAAACAGTCATTTAGAGCAGCAGAAGAAGTTGTTTGCTCAATAAACTTAACCATATGTCACATTTTCTGTTTCAACAAAATAGAGCCTTGGAAAGAAAACAAGAAGATTGTCCCTAGACAGGTTTCCATACCTAAGTTTCCGCATGCACCTTGCTTAGTCGTCAATGAAAACCTTCAGAAGGAGAGTAATGGCCATTAATGTTAATCACCCCATTATGCCAATAACTCAATCCAGCAGTTTCAGGCTCCACGTGACGCATTTGAGTATATGAAAAATCCAACCACCCCTGACCACTTCTCTACTGGCTTCTTCCCACCTTTCTAGATTGCTCACAGTACCGACTCAGGAAAAAAAACCAAATGTATGTGTTTTCAAGGCAAACTGGATGGAGAGACTCATGTGACTAAGAAATATTCTTGTTTTCTGCAGTCTTTTTTGCCCCTAAATTAATTTTCAAGTGCGGCAGTCCACTGCCCAACCTGCTGAACCTTTGAAGCAACACAAAAGACAGGGCAGTGTTGACATGAGGAGACTTCCAATTCTGGCTTTAGATTACAGTTTGTCACAGACTCATACTATAAAGGACACCTAAAAGTGGAGGGAAAAAAAGAAACCAAAAAGAAAACTATAATGTACCACATTATTTTCTAGTCTGATCACCACATTATTTTCTAGTCTGATCACTAGCATCTTCTACAGCATTTTTTTAAATTATGTTTATATCCTTTTTCAGATAACTCAACATGGTCTGCAGTATTCATAAATACAAAAGGAATGAGAATGTTCTAATCCACAACAATCCTGGAAGACCAACACAATCCACAATGATGCAGAGATTCGGTTGCTTGCCCTTTGCCATACACAAAAGAAACTGGAAATAAAATCCCAACTGAAGCAGCCAAGAGAAATTTCTAATTTTGATAGAAAAATCTGTGTGTTATCTCCTGAAAAAAATAGTAGATTTTCTAAGCTATTTTTATTTCATTTTCTTGACAGGAAAAAAGTTATTTTAGTTTGAAATGACCTAAAATATTTTATTTCAAGCTAGTTAAATTTAAAATTTCCCCATTGAACAGGGGATTGTAGTTTGAAGTCTGTCCTCTCATGCTGAGGGGGCTCCCACAAATATCTTGCCATTGATTTAGTGCCACAGAGCCACCCTGCTCCTGTCCCCAGGCACCAGGTTGTGACCAGGAAAAACCAGTGCCTCTCCCTCCCTGGTCCTCCAGCATACCCAAAGGGGATGATTTCACTGAAGGGACTCTAGAGAGAACATCTGTTTACCACTTCTAAAAGCTGTTCAGAGGCTATTTGGGCTGGGACTCGTCAGAGCATGAGGAAGCTGTAAACCATTTACCCATTTTCACCATTGACCAAGCAGCCTGGGTGTCAGTGCTGGGGGTAAGAGTTAAGGTTTCAGAGCAAGAACACCAACTCCACATGCAGGTAGCTAGCCTGAGGTCTGCATGCACGGTTACTGAGTTTGGAAGGCATTTTCATACTCCAAAGAGAGGGAAAAGAAAGAATTTTAAGAAAAAAGAAGTTGATAGGGAAACTCTTGCCAACTCATATTTAAGAGCAAAGGGAAAAGGGCATAATATGCTATGCTGCCTGTAACCTTTCTAGATTTCTAACTGTCGTCTCATTTATGCATATTATAACAAGGTTCATTTTGATTGTTAACAGGAATCAATTTATTTTGTGTTTTGGACTATGTCCACACAGTTTTGCAAAAATCTTCTTATTGATCACCATGCCTGAGGCACAATCAAACTATTGTTTCTGGCTTTTGTGCAACAGCCACCCAGGTAAAAGCCCTGTATGCCTATAAAGTGGCAGAATAAGAAAGCGAGTGAGAGCATTCCTTGCATTGCCCTCTATTTGCGAGTGAAGACAGATCATCCACTGGGTCTTATCGATTGGTCCCTGCCATCGGGACTCCAGGGTCCTCAGCAGTGTTTATGATATTTTACGCCACATTAACTGTTGAGATGATATGCTATGACAGATCTTTAAAAAAGTGTACCCCTGAGCTCTAAATTGTTCCAATTACGCCTTTAGCATAACAGTTGCCTACCAAGGGGCACCGCTCAGTGCCTTAGGAAAAGAAGCAGAGATGGAGAGCCAATAATCTTCACATATGCTGACCTCCCTCTACCCTCACCCAGCAGAAGCCTGTCATTGCTTTCCTTCACTGTAGCTTTTCATAATCCTTAACATATGGCCTTTGTTTTGATAGGCATGAAATTACATCAAGGTCATTTTTAATAACTGCCAATAGCCCCAGAACAGCGGTCAGCTTTATTGACACCTTAGTTGAAGGGCTCAGAGAGCTGTAAGTAGTGCACAGACCCTGCTTGAGAAAGCTGATCCACTGGGAAACAGATTATTATTGATATTAGTAAATTAGTATTGATAGAAATTTGATGACTATCGTGCATCTGGATCCCTCCACAATACACTAATGTCAACCAAACCCCACAACTCCCTCTGTTTCAGACAGGCAATTTATTTGCATTCTCTACATCTCTTTGTTGGAGGGTAGGAAAAGGGAATAGCAGGAAGAAGGGGAAAGAGGAAAAACATACAGGACAACAGCAACTGATGCTTGCAGACACATATGAAGTAGCTTCTGGAAAACAGAAGCTTCTATGGAAGCGTCAGTTTTCTCTTAATTGGAGAACAAAATTCCCTCCCACACTCATTCATTCATCCTCCCATTGCATTGTTTCCACCATTTCCCACTTTTCCAGCTCTATTTCTGCTCCCATGTGACTTAGCCTAACCAGAAGTAAACACAAAGTTTACTGATATAGTATCTGATATAGATGTTGTTAAGCATTTTGGAGATTTTTGTAATAATGTCTGATGCCCTCTATACACTACTATGACTGACTGCATTATGTAAAGCTAGCAAACAAGTAGGGCAAAGCGCTGTGTACTTTGGTTCAGTCAGTTATGCTCTCATGTAGGAAAAACAGGAGAGTGAAGTTTACCATTTGATTTCTATCATTTTTCCACAATGACCATATGCCTGGGGTTCCTATGACATAGTACATTGATTTTAATAAAGAAATATTTAGAGGCTCTGAACAGAGATCAAACATGCCTCCAAATGTCAACAACATAGAAACGAAATAGAAACTCTGTCAGACATGGAAAGTCAGAGAGATAATGACATAAAAGACACAGACAACCTTAGTTAAACCTGAGTAACCTGAAATGTATTCTAACTCTCCATTAGGGACAATGGTTTCAATATTCTCCACGAAATATGCAATATGGTAAGCATTTGAAACCAAATGTAAGCTACGCAAATTTAATTTTTATCTTACTTTTGCATTTAAAAAAAAAATTAAAAAAAAAGCAACCACGACTGGAATTTTATACAATTCCTTATAACAATTCCTTTAAGAAATTCCTCACTGCTAACCCTGCTGGGAATTTTACTTTTCAACAATCTTCACTGAGCAAAAACCTGCCTTCTCACTGTTTGGTAAATCTTCCCAACAGCACCAGTACCCTCAGAAGTCAGTAACGTTCAGTGCTCATTAACCTCATCATGATTTTAATATAATATCATCATAACCTTGAAGATCACCAGCAGCAGAGCAAAGGAGATACAGATCAAGCCTTGATTCTCATAACCACTCCTGAGCTAAGTAAAACCAAGTTTTACTAGATTCCCTACTAAACTTAGGCCAAAGTATTTTCTGCATACCAGTTATTCCAGTAGATATACATGAAACTTCTTTAGCTCTGCTATCCCTAGTGCTCAGTGGAGAAAGTAAAGACAAAACCAGACTCTCCTTAGCGATACCCCATGGATATACATGGGTCAACGGGCATAGCTATAAAACTAAGAAATTGGATTTCTTACTTAAACATAAGAACCACCACAACATTCTTACTGTGAGTTACCAAACGCTAGAACAGGTCTCCCAGAGAAGTTGTGCAATCTCCATCCTTATATACATTCAAAAGCCAGCTGGACACAGCCTCAAGCAATCTATTGTAGTTGGCCCTGCTTTCAGCAGTAGAGGCTGTACTAGATGGTCTCCAGAGGCCCCTTCCCACCTCACCTATTCTGTGCCCCTCTTCCCCCCCACCAAAAAATTGCTTTTCTCCTGACCAGTGGCCTTTCCATCCTACCCCCAATCTGATAGCTAAGGTAATTTTTTTTCTTCCAATTCTCTAAACAGCATTAAAGAGTTTCTCTCACTGCTCCTCCCAAGAAAGACTTCCCAAGCTTCATACATTAAACCCGAATCAGATTCAAAATTCTTCTGAAAAAATTCACAGGTTGTCAAGCTAACAAGATACGATTAAGACAAACTGCTAATTTTAGTAGCACCTGGTTGCCTCACTGAAATGTTCACATTGAGCATCATATGCATTTTGATGTATACAGGAAAAACAAACCATGGTAGCAGTACGGTAAGCCAGGTGCTCTTCACCTTCCTTCTCTACAGTTATAAACAGAGAGAAGCTGGATTTGCACCTGAGGAATCCAAGTGTATCCAGATGCAAACGGGAAGTCAGTATTTCCCAATTACTCTCATTACACCTGCTAGAGCTAGATTTCTTGCCTTATTCCAGAACAATAAGCTCAACAATGGCACGTGATTTTTGTGTCCATTTGAGAGTAGCAGGCAGGTGGAAAAGGACAGCTTATTGTTTTGATTTGCTTCTAAATAAAAATAATACTATTGAGAAGATTTTATTTTAAACTTGGTTTGAGTCAGTTTTCTGAGTAAGTTCTTAAGAAGATGAGGAAAGCTTAGAAGGTTGGCTGGGGGGGGCAGATTGTTCTTTTGTTATTATTTCAGCTAAAGTCATAAACTTGTTTGTAAGCAAAAGTACCGCTAAAATACTTCCTCATGTAGATTTACAGTTCAGTACATTTTGCAGTAGATCAGAGGTTACATATTCACTTTCAGAAAAATAACAAAACACTTTGCCAATATCCATTTGATGTGAATGAGCTTGGGAATCAGCTACAGCTGATTTGGGTACATAGCCTGTTAAGAATGTAACAAGAGACTATGTTTCATATTTCCTGGAAGACAAACACTTATTTACATGCAGCATACTTACTGTCTTTATTGTATGCCATTTAGTGACAATTCTACTTTGCCTGCTTCTGTATTTCGGTCTTTGCCTTAGTAAGCTCTTAATGTCTGTCATAAATTAGTTTCATATGACTGAAAACTATGTTCATGCTGCTAATGAGGATGACCTCCCAGACAGCAGGAAACAAACGCTGCTAGCACACTGTCTGGCTACACAAGGTATGTATTTTAGGCAGCCTTTCATTTCAAAATTTGTTTTTACATTATTTTGGTTTCAGCTTTTGGTCATTTTTGGGCCTGATACAAATAACCTAACTATGCAACCAGGCAGAGCGAGCAGCACTAACATGTTGCTAGTCTAAATAAATGAAGTGTTATCTAGAAACAGGACTGGAAACAAGGCAACTTTCATTGCAGGTCAGCATCCCCACTACCAGGCTGCACAGTCACCCTTACTCAGTTACTCTTGTAATCCTTTGCCAAAAGTTATGGGGGCATTTAAAAGAAAAAAAAAAAAAAAAGAGCTTCAGATGGGATGGCTGAGAGGTTATCTTGGAGCATCTTTCCAGTCCTGGGATGAGCACGACCATGGAAGTGAAGTCTTGGCTGGAAAAGGTGAAGTGCGCTACTGGGGAGTTCTTTGGTCTAAGGCCTCATTTTAATCAGGACACCAGAAGACAAGAGCAGTATTATCTGCCTTGCAGAAAGCTAATGCTTTAAATTTCAGGCTAAGAGCACAGAGGTAGCTTCTCCAAATCAGCCATACTGTGAACTGCATCTAATTTCCCTTTGAAATCTAACCTGAGAACTAAGGTGGAAAAAAATCTGTACAGAACTGTCTATTTCAGAATTTCAAAACCAACAACTATTGTTCTTCAATATGAAATTACTAATTAAATTCTGCAAATACTTTCTTGGTTTTCTTTTTTTATTTTTTTAAACAAGTAAACTATCTAGGGAAAAAAATAAATGCCCAGTTTGAGTCATGAGACCTGACGACTTCATATTAAAAATTCCACCTATAGCTTATTGCTGGGCTGCAGCCATTTGATAATAAGCCAAATGACTTCTCAGCAAGCGCTTTCAAAATATGGGAAATCCAGTGTGCTGGGACCACAGGCAAGACACAGAAATATTTATGAAGTGATACCACCCAGCAAGAACGCAGAACCAGTGCTTGTGAATCACAACTGAACAAACATCCACGGGGAAGACAGACAGGACACAAATAGGTCAGTAGTTGTAGATTCAAGATCTACTTGGCATAGGTTGGACTATTATTTACTATGCTTCCACTGAATCCACTTTCCAGATACAAGTGATACCTAACCATTTATACGGAGTAGGAGAGGTGAGGTGGAAATCCTATAATATACAACACTTGTCAATCTGTAGAAAAACTGCAAATAAAATAAGCAGACAGCTTGCTTTGCCTTTGAGGAATGTAACACCCAAGTGTGAAAATTAATCTGAAAAGAAAAAAAAAACCAACCCTGTGAGCAGGGAACACTTCAATGGAACCTAAATCTAAGCGGCAAGCTGGAAAATTAAATGTACCCATAACCATTAAAAAAAAAAAAAAAGGCTTTGTAGCCTGAAATGTAGCCTGAAATACTGAGTTAAAAAGGTCCCAAATATTATCCTAATGACCTATTGAACAATATAAAGTTCACTCCTCCCATAGATTGATTTACAGCAATAGCTAAAAAAGAAAAGTCTGCAATGGTGGAAAATAAAAAAATAATAATACAGAATAAATAGAAGTAGGAAAAGAACAGAACCTTCTCCAAATGTACAGCCAGATGTGAAAACAAAGGTTGCAAACAGGACTATGCATAAAAAATAGGAACACATCACTACCTAATCACAATCCGTTCTCCAGTGCCAGTTCAGTCAGAGTTTTGGTAATACCTGTTCACCTCCCATTCCTGTTCTTCACGTGCAACAACTGATCTAGAAAATTTACAAAGGAGAAAGTGGAATGGAAGACTACAAGCTATGAATTAGTTGAAATTATTAAGGATGTTTGTTTTCCTTCTTCCCATGCTCTCCACACATGAAGAATACTTCTTTTAAATAACTATCAATATGGACATGGGATATAGAAAGGGAAAGAATTAATGCAGCTGTATTCAGATTTTCTAGAAAACTATTTCACAGAATCTCAGAACTGTAGGGGCTGGAAGGGACCTTCAGAGATCATCTAGTCCAACGTCCCTGCCAAAGCAAGTTTACCTAGAGCAGGTTGGACAGGAATACATCCAAATAGGTTTTGAATATCTCCAGAGAAGGAGACCCCATCACCTCTCTGGGCAGCCTGTTCCAGTGCTCTGTCACACAAAGAGTAAAGAAGATTTTCCACATGTTCAGATGGAACCTTCTGTATTCCAGCTTGTCCCAATTGCCCCTTTCCTGTCAACAGGCACCACTGAGAAGAGCCTGACCCCATCCTCTTCACACCCGCCCTGTAGATATTTATAAGTATTGATGAGGTCCCCTCTCAGTCTTCTCCAGGCTAAACAGACCCAGTCTCTCAGCCTTTCCTCGTAAGAGAGGTGCTCCATTCCCTTGATCACCTTCATAGCCCTCCACTGGACTCTTTCCAGTAGTTCCCTGTCCTTCTTGAAGTGGGGAGGCTCAGAACTGGACACAACAGATGCAGCCTCACCAGGACAGAGTAGAGGGGGGGATGGCCTCCCTGGCCCTGCTCTTTTCAATGCACCCCAAGAGACCATTGGCCTTCTTGGCCACAGGGGCACATTGCTGACTTATGGTTAACTTGTTTTCTCCAGATAGAGTAGTCTGCAATCTCAGACTGTAATATATTTGCTAGCCTTATAGAGTAGGTATCTTCTGAAATGCATTAAAATGAAAAGCACCACAATTTTTTTTTTAAGGGGAGGGGGAAGGGAATGCATCACTTTGAGGGAATTTCATCCCTGGATATTACATAGAAAAGTAGCCTGGAATAGAATGCATTTCAACATTTTTCATTTGGTAGATGCTATTCAAGTTTAAAAAAAAAAAAGGCTCTAATACTGTGTTGTTGTGACATATGAGAACTTATTGCATAACAGGAAGTCTACATAAAAAATCATGCAAACCAAACACACTAAGAACCAGTGTTAATAATAAAAATAAGATCTACTTATCTGAATCAAATTTCACCAAAGCCCTTGGCAATATATACAGGATCAACAAATATTTTATTACGTATAATACACACAATTAAAAACATTAGGTAACTTCAAATTTTGGCAGCTACAAAAGCATCATGATACATACAGAGTTTTTTACCATTTACCTCATTGGTTAAAAACAACCACACATTATTTCTGCCTAATCTCACACTACGTAAGAGATTTCCTTGTGTTTGAGGAACATGTTAAATAACTTAACACAGTTCCAATTCACCCATTAAAATACAGTTCATATTCCAGCCACAAGTGTGTCTTTGTCCATAGTGCAGTCAGTCACCCAGTCTAGCAAGACACAGGCAAGCTTTATTATAGTTAGCTTGCTACCAGAAAATACAGTGCAACTTGCAGAACCTGTCCTAACAATAGGAAGCCATGGCTTGCATAAAGCCCTACACGTTATTATCAGCCAGAGTTTAACCAGAAACTAATTTACTCCTAGCTCAGTAAGCTAACATTAATCAGGACCGTGTCTCTACTGTAAACATACAGCTAGCCCAGATTTTTTGATGAACGCAAAGTTTTTAAGAGCAAAAACCTTGAGGGGAAAAAAAAACCAAAAACATATCATCATTGTAAGAGAAAGAAAAAAAAAAAACCAACCCCACAACAGGAAAAAAAATTCTAACTAAAAAAATTCCACTAAAACTCCAACAAAGAAGCATTCCTCTGCCCCACCTCCATCCTCCCAAAAAAATTAAAAAAAAGTAAAATCAAAGCTTAAATAGCAATACTTTAAAAATGCTTCATCTCAGTCTTGAAGATGCAGAAGTCCCAAGAACAGATTTTGGATCACCAGGCATTTGGATCAACAGGAGGGAATCCTGTTGTTTAGAATCAGGAAACAAGTCTTTCCAAGCGGCATGCTCTGTGTTACCACTTTAATGCACTGGGAGATCTCTATAAGAGGCTCTGGTAATTGCATGACCTTTGGTTCAAGCTCGAACATGCACTTTTGTTCCATCTGAGAGTCTTAGTTTCTCATCATGGCTCCATTTTAGACTCAACAGCACCTTTCCAGTATTGCTTTTCAACCTCTCTGCTACATTAGGAACGGATGCTGAACCAGACAGCCGAGATCTTTCAACTCTTTGGTAGGTGAAGTTCTCCTGAATGAAAAAATCTCAGGCCAAGCGAATGTAGTGCACTCACATTTCCATAACCACAAAGCAAGCAGGTGCTTCTGAAACTACCCTGTAGCTCGTCTGGAGAACTTGTGAAAGCAGAAAGTGGAACTGTGTGCCAGGAACTTATCATCCAATGGGCAAAGAAGCGTTGGAATGATGCACATACTGTAATATCACAACCCTATATTACGCTACCCAGGAGGATATGGGACAGGTGGAACATGGATTCCAAGGAACTGGAAGAAACCTGAGATGGGACAGCACTTGTGCTCTACACCTCTCCCAGGCTCATTCTTGGGTTGAAGGGTGATAGGAAAAAAAGGATGATATCTCTGAGAAAGTCTGTCCTGCGAAAACTCTTTTCTTGTACATACATCTGTAATGATGGAGGTGCAATGAAAACCAGAATACTGAGGGACTTTAATGACTCCTTGTACTTCTGGTAAATAGCATACCAGAATTTAGACAGCATCCGGAAAAATTCACCTACTTTTGTGACAGGCAGCAAAATCTTTGGCCTGAAGGACTGAAAGTGCTTTACAGATACCTCACTGATATGAGCAAGATGGATCTCTAAATATTTTTTTTCCAGATGTTGACTTGATATACATAAGACAAGTAAACAGAAGAAAGTAGAAGTCTGAGCACTGTTTCAGAGGAGCCAAACTGAAGGACAATATGCATGAACACCTTGGACCTTTATCCTATAGAACCACAACATGCCACGCAGTGTACTCAGCCACCACATACATAAGTATGTGTTCACCCGTCTGTTTGGAGGGAGGCTGGGAAATAGGTACTGTTCGGAAAGAGCCTGCCACTGTCCTCAGAAAGTATATCATGGTTTTCATAAAGTAAGGTTTTAGTTAAGCAGCAAAAACCAGAACCTTTGAAAACATCTAAAGCAACATTAAAAAAAATTAAATTAAGTGCCAGTTTTTGACTGCCCTCCACAAGTCATATGACATTGCATTTAATTTTAGTAAAGCCAAATCTTTATTTTCCACTGGGTTTAAAGAGGAAGTACTCACGCTAATCTTTTTCAGAGACAGCATGCCTGGTCTTAACCTTGCGAGCATAGGAACTCCCCACGGTACAGGGGAGTTCCTATGCTCACAAGGTTAAGACCACCTGATGCCTGGTGCCTGCACAGCACCCTGTCTTGGTGCAGTTGATCACATACCTATTTGTCCTTCTGCCTTTAGCATGGTCTTCAGGTCTCCTGAAAGAAGTTAAGAGATGAATTCTCTTGACTTAACTTTCAAGACAGTTTAACTGCAACCTCTATCAAGGATGCCATGATGATGGCCCCAATAAAATTAGTAACAAGACATAGCTAACAAAGACCAAATTTCCCCAGTAAAAAAATTAAAAAAAAATACAGGGGATGGTTCATACTTAATAGATAGTTCACCACTTGCTATAATGTATAGGCACTCTTTCCATAACCATTGCCCTAAGGGGTTTGGAAAGGACTCCTATGGTTTGGGTAATAAGCCAAGGAGAGAGATGAAGTTTAATTACATAAAAATACCACATACTATGGTGGTTCTGGCTAAGTTGATGGTAACAAGGAGTCCAAAATTACAGCCCAGTAATGTTAATCAACAGAAGAGGTACACTGTGAATCTGCAGGTGGAAGGAAAATTTCCTTGGCATCTTTCACCTTCAAATATGCTTATGGAAGTGACTACCCAGGACCAGTGACACCTGAAGAGAATAATCAGTCTGAGCAACATAAGTTTAGGGTTTTACCAATGAGCATGAGAACCGAACGTAGATGCTTACATAAGGCTGGCTTTAATACTCGCAAATTTTAAATTCGTCAGGTGATAATACATTTGTAGAATGTAATTTATTTATATATGGACATCTTCAGAAGTAGCATTTATTTTTTTCAAGGATATTTTCAAAGTTTTTTAGTGCATATTGTCTACAGTGGATTGAAAAAACCCACATTGGAACAATTATTATGGTACAATAGCAATAGCTGTACAAAATTAATCTTCTTATAATTGTTCGATAGAAGTTGACGTTCTTGGTTTGTAAACAGCCCACATTTGCAGTGAAGCAGCATATTCTTGTGTGTGATTCTCCAACCAAAAGCAACTATCAGGTAACTGTTAAAATTAAAAGCAATTAAGATCTTAAATAGGCAGTTATGGCAGGCATTGCCATAAACTGAAACAGAACAAAAAAGCTCCACTCCTATTCATTAAGCATTTGTCACAATGTATACACTGCATGCTTTTGTTTGAATAGAAAAGCAATTATGTTTTTAATACACTTATATTCTACTCATCTTCTCATCAGCCTAGGATAATGAGTCATTAGAAAAAAAAGAATATTATATACAGCAATACAGCTTATTGTTCTGTGCAAATTATTATTGCATCAGCTGAGCATAAGTACCTGACAGTTCGGAAAGCGCAGTTGTCAGCAGTTTCTGCTTGTGCTTGTACAATCCATGCAAGCCTCCAGAAGGCTTTTTCTTCATCTAGCCCCATTTTCTGCTATTACTGAACCTAAAGTTCACGACCCCTGCATCAGATATAGGAACTGAGGACACAATTTGACCACATCAAAAACACCAAAAAAACCCCTCTGTATAGCTGCCATGTGACTGGCTCCCACGAGGTACAGATGCATCCAAACCAAGGCCAGAATGTACAATTACCATGACTACAGCAGAGTAACTTACTTAATACAGCAAACAGTGGATAAGAAATAAATAAATAAATATAATACTCATTTTCATATAAATAAACATCATCAAATTGCTGGAGTACACAGTTGAGGCAGATAGGCTGGGGAGATCATTGGTTTTAAATGAGGAGAGTCAGAGTTCAGGCTGCTTTCTACAGATGACCCGATTATCCTCAAACCAATGCCAAGATAGAAATCACGCTTCCACACCCATAAAGCTACTATATCAGCTCTGAAAAAGGAGCTATGAAAAAACCACAGTAGCCAAGGTGAAATGTTAGGCAAGGTTAAACTATCAGTCTTTAAACGGTATATGAAATGTCCTTGTCCTCACCTACTGCAAGATGTCAGGAGCATGACCCCAGCAGAGACCTCACGCAGGCTGAGGAGGCCATGGTAGTCATCTCCATCAGAAGGGAATCTTTCTCCCACAATGACGTCCAGACCAGTGCCGACAATTAGCTCTGCTGGAGCCATTACCCCACAAGCCATAAACAGCATAAACAAAGACGGATAATTGGTTAAAAATGTTGAGAGGCTATATTTTTACTGCCCAAACTAATGGTTCTTTAAAGTAGGACTCTGCCATTCCTTATTATATTACTGTGTTTAAAGCAAGTCTAAAAATAAATGGGTGTTTCACAGGTAATAAAGATAGAAGACCAAAATTCTGCTCTGCAATAATTGTTATTTACAAAAGTCACAAAAGCAACTTGCACCATAATGTCTCTCCATTAAGTTTACAATTAACATTTTTGAAAACTAATAGAAAAAAGTGTTCTTTCTGAATGTAATTGGTTCAACTGGCTTCTCAGACAAGATTTCTACGCACCTTGGACATCCCAAACTGAATTTACTATATCAATGAATCACTGCACTTGATCAGCATCAAAATTGGGAATAGGTGCATGCATGTGGGAGAACAGTTAATTGCTTCCTATCTTACAGTGATAGGGACATGCCATTAATTCTCCAGCATATGGCACAAAATTAGAGCCTATTGCTACGATGTTTTCATCACGTTAGAATGTTAATACTACATTGCACTCTTTTATATAAATCTAATAAAATACATGGGAAATAAGGTTCAGGTCTTGGTAAACACTGTTGGGGCTTTTAAAGTCTACTATTTAAGAAAAAAATCACGAGTTATTAACATGCACAGAGAAAGCAATTCAATGTCTTTTATACAGTTAAAAGAAGCAGGAACAAGCAATAAATAGCCACATACATGCAGTATTAAGTTTACCCTCGAAAATAAAAGCTTTTGTCGAAAAGTTAAACACACAGTATACTCTAAGTCTTTCATAAGCATTTTTAGGATACTTTTGAATCCTAATCCACTATTATGGAAGTTTTGGGTAAAGGTTTATATCATACTATGTTTACAGAAACACCGTTTTAAAGGTTTTACAGTAAGAGATTGTATCGAGATAGCCATTCTGATAAGAAGCAGAAATAAACTGAAGCAGAAACAGACTTATGCTAAACAAAGCCTTTTTGGATTCTAAATATTATGATGCTCAGCATATGCTTGATGTACAGATCTATTTGACTGCTGATTTTCTAATGATGATATTGACATGCTGTTAATAGAAATATGCAGCACATACTGGCTAATCGTCATAAGCATACACTGCAAATCTGTTTGATGGTTAAAATTCCTAATGATGATATTGATGCAATATTGACATTCTGTTGAGAAAAAAAAAAATCCAGCACGCAGTGAATGGTTAAATGAGCTAGGATACATCGGATATCTATCCAATTGTTAAATTCCTAAGAATTACTCCAGAGCATTTGCAAGGAAATACATTTTAAAAAAGCACACAACAAATGCTACTGTAAATATTCTACGCTGTAATCCTCATCAAGCATTATATTTATTTTTTTGTGTTTCTTCTTAAAACATTACATATATAAATACATATACATATTTCAAGATCTTTTGGGTAGCATGCTGCTAGAAGAATGGTATCAAACGATTACAGAATTTTAATAGTTTTTGCAACCATTGTTTTCAAGAAGGGAACAAAATTCAAAATTAAGAGGGTTTTTTTGAAAAATATTTTTATCAAATAAGAAAATAGTACAGGCACTGGAATCTGAAGTCTATTAAGAAAATACTAAATACAGAACTGTAAACGCAATATTTTTTTTGAAACATATTTTGCATTTTCAAAATAAATTATTATTCCATAAAAAAATAAAAATGAAGTGATATATATATATATGTATTGAAGTGGAATACTTAGAAGTTTTCCTGAAAAATATCATTACAAGATAAATGCAATGTTTTTTTGCAGTAAACTGCGTACCCTGTTTTCTTTGGCTTAGTACCTATTAGGGCAAAAATAAAACTCTTTCCCACCCTGTTACTCCCTCTCCTACCAAAACCAAACCAAACCGAAAACCAAGAAAAACCCCACAAATACAAGAATACCCCACACCACTCGGACTGAAAACTTAGGGCAGGGAAGAAGAGAAAACCACCTGCACAGCAACTCAGTCGAACACCAAGTGCTCCACGGCTGCAGAAGCCGCGCTTCTTCGCGAACACCACACTTAAACTCTGATGTAAATTTTTGTTTCATCAACAACACGAGTGATTTAATACCGACTGAACTGTTCCAAATCATATTAATCCTCAACTTCGGATGCACGTTTTGATGGCCCTTCGTATCTCGGAGGATAGACTGCCATCTAGTGACCGCAAGAGCGTTGTCAATCAGAAACGAATCGACACCCGGAGAATTGGGAAGGTGTTGCACCCCCCCTCACTCCCTGCTCCTGCCTGCTCTCTTGGCCAAGGTGGGCACGATCATAGAATCATCTAGGTTGGAAAAGACCCTTGGGATCATCGAGTCCAACCATCAACCCCACTCTACAAAGTTCTCCCCTACACCATATCCCCCAACACCACATCTAAACGGCTCTTAAACACGTCCAGGGATGGTGACTCAACCACCTCCCTGGGCAGCCTGTTCCAGTGCCTGACGCCTAGGTTGTAGGTCTTCCAGATCCACTGCTGAAAAGCGGGAGTACTGCTCAGAGCTTACCCTAGAAACAGATTACAAATAAGCACATGGGATCTCCCTTCTTGATCAATACAAAATAATAAATAAATAAATAAAATTCACTGAAGGAATTGTTTTCTCAAAAAAACCCAAAACAAAACAAAAAAACCCCAGCAAACCAGAGTGCAAGACACTCTCCTATAAAAGAGCATGGAGTACCTTCCCATATACAAGTTGGAGGCCTTTATCAGTCTATTTTATTTTTACTGGTGTTGCCGCTTCTAGCGTTCAGACCTTTTCACCACTGAACCCTGTAACAGAACAGTCCCAAGTGCTAACGTTTACTGGCCCACAATAACAGCAAGGAGGAGATGAAAGCTTAAGCAACAGCAGCAAACTCCAAGCGAAGAGAATGATAAGCATACGTACCAGAACAAAAAGAAAAATAGACAAAGCAGTAAGATCTGGTTAATTCTGACAGCTTCAGCTGCTTGCCTCTGCCTAACACACTCCCAAAAATGACAGAAAAGAAGTTAATAAATTGGAAAACATAACCCTTATGATAAAAGGCCATTGAAACCTAGAATTGTCTACTCCTGACAGCGCAATAACTGCATAATTAATAGTGCCTTTCTTTAATATGCACATTACTGTCCCCCAGTTCCACGCGCACACCAGAATACGTGGCACTGTGTGCCCAAAGCAGAGCTATTTACTTCCAGCTTGAACACATTCACCTCTTCAGGCTACAGAACCAGTGAAGCTATGAAAAAAATCTAAGAGTACATCAACAGAGTCAAGAAATAAACACTTGTACACATGCTTGGATAAGCAATTAGTACACGGAAGAACATTTTAAGAGATGATAGTGTGTCATGCCAATCCTTCATGCCTGCACACCAGGAAGGATCAGGAAGAGGATACATTCCGTATTGCCAGTTTTCCTATAGATTGCCATAAGAAACACAGGACACGAGGGGCGAAATGGTAGACTAGGCAGAAAAACTCTTGTATGATCAAGGTACTCACTGCTACTACTACTACTACTTCCCTGAAGGAAGATGATAACATCAAAAAAGCCATACTCGGAACACAATGTTTCTATAGCATACCAACTTGAAGAACTGGACAAGACAAACACATGATGTTCTATTGGAGGTACTTAAGCTAAATGGTTGAAGCAGCTCTCACAGGTCAATAATTTATAAGAACTTGCATGTGGCCTTGGAACAGGTGCAAACTAGAACTCCGTGTTTATTTTCCTTTTTAAAGCTAATATTTGTTCCTCTGAAATATGAGATTCAGGTGGTCTCCACAGTGACAAACTTGCAAAATAGTTTGTCTGACGAGAATTCTGAGAGGCGAGTTATAAAACTGATGAAAATGGAGGGTGAGCACAGAGGATGAGGTTATGAGTAAGTCAGAAATTTGTTCCAGTGGTTAGAGAACCAGCTTCTGTGATATGCTGCGTGAAAGGATTCCTCATCTTGCAGAAAAACAGCCAAAACCACCAGATTTGTGTACAGTGTAACGCATGTTGCTGGTGCCTAGTCCCGTTCCTAATCCTGGGCTTCGGCTCCAAAATTTCAGCTGTTCATAGTCAGAGAAGTGGGTCCGGCTACAACATAACGCAGAATTATAACAACCAGAAACCCCAATAGGTTTGGGCTGGTGTCGCAACAGTACAATATGTAAGAATGAGTATTATATCAGAGTTCCCGACCATCCTGTTCCTTAATTGGGGAATTGTTCCCTAATAGGGGAAATAGAGTTCCTTTCCTTCATTCCACTTGCCTACCAAATGGGTAAATGACCATAGACAAGCTCATGAAGGTCAGCCTAAAGTATATAATACAAGTATAAGAAGGTATTTTTTCATTAGATTTATCATGGAACTACAGTTATGTTCTGCAATACTCATGACAATTGCACCCTAGCTTTTAAAGATTGTTTTCTGTACTGAACATACATATATATATATTCCATATTGTATATTTCTGTCCTCTATATTAACCTGAATATCAATTACAACCTGATTTTGGTCAATTATCTATTTTTACAAGAATAAAGCCCACAACATTTTACAAGATTTATGAATATTTCTGTTATGAAATGAAATGTTAATAAAAAATAAAGTTGAGCTTAAAGGACTCTATTCCATAACCCACTTGACCAAGCTGAATGTGGCAATTACAGACTCAATCCAACACAAAAGAGGGTGAAAATCTATAAGTAAGAAACACACCAATAGAACCAGAAATACATTATATAGATACTATCATACCTTACAAGTTAGTGAACTGTGGCAACATATTTTCAAGCAGAAAAAGGCACTAACTCAAGTTTAGTTTTCACACTTCATCTGTGGTTACAGATGTCAGTCTCCAGATTAAAGAAGGAAAAAAAAAAAATGAGGGTGTGGAGAAATGGGTGGTGCTTAAATCAGACAATTAAGAAGTTACCAATACAACTTTATTTTCTTTATAAAAAAAAAAAAGTAAAATATTGATTCATTTTTTTTCCCCACACAATATAGTCATCTCAATCAGTATAAGAACTTTAAGTTTTGTAGTAAAGAGATTTTTAAGAACATTAACTTTTTAGTGTTAGAAATAAAGTTTTATTATTTCTTAACATCATGTCTCAGCTCTTGAGCCAATTAAAAACCAGTTATGTTCCACAAGCACTTCTGACAACATGAAGCCTGTGAGAAATTTCAACTTTCTAATTCAGAATTAAAAGGAAAATAGTGAGGTATTTTGTTTCAATTGTAAAAAAAAAAAATAAATAAAAAGGCCTACACAAGAGCGATACGGTTCTTACACCATCAGTCAGTGCAGTGAGAACTGTTTCTTAGCTACGAGCTAATAAAGAAACTTCTGGTTTCAGCAGATGGAGGAAGAAAACCTAAACTTTTAAATCTTGGATACAGCAGCAAGGTTAGGAAAGAAGCTCACTCAGTGCAACAACATTTCAGCCCAGTGTAGTCCTTATAAAGTCGTAGACAAAAGAAGGGCAAAGTTTTGAAAAAGCTCAAGAAATAAAAACAGCATGGATGGGAGATTGATAATAATAAATCCATGTAATATTTCAAATTATGCAATTTATTCTGCAAGCAAGAAAGGCACCTTCCATTAATGTCACATGTAGACTTACTTCCTTCAAAGATGTTGTATTCTGACAGAAATGTCCAAGAACCTACTTTCCACTAAGCCACGTTTTTCACCTTATGACTCCCAAATATGAATCAGGAACAGGAAATAAAACTTGAGAATAAAGCCAACCTGGCATCAGAAAACACCGATGTCTGCTGGAGCCACAAAGGGAAGGTTTGCCAGCTCAGTGCATCACCACGAGCCCTGTTTCGCCTTCTGGCATGGGCTGTCACAGATAGACCAGCAGAGCAGAAGCCCCTGAGGTTGTGGGTTTTTCCTTCCTTCCCACAGCCCTCCAGCCTGCAGCTCCCACCCTTTTTATAGTTTTGGGACAGGCAAGGAACAGCCACTTAACCTGGGAAGAAGATTTACTTTGTAGGAACAGGAAGTTAATGGCATCTATAGCCAGTAGACCTTATTTAAAGTATAACTTTATTTAAATAAAAACTGCCCTTCGGGCAATTATACTCAAGCAAAGCTGTACTGGCTCATGGACCACATATGACCACAATGCACAACAGAGGTTCTATCTTCTGAAAGGGCTGGGTGCCATCTCACACTGGTTCTAAGTCGTTCAGGATAAAGTAAAGTCAGCTTGCCTTTACCACAAGTATTCTTTTTCTGTATTATTTATTCAATTTTGGTCTGCTCACGGTTGAAGTGCCACAAGTACTAAGAGCAAGGCTCTTCATGGAAATGCAGAAAGAATAATCAGATATTGAAGAGGCAGACAGTATAGAAAGATAAGCATTTTTTTTTCTAAAGTTATTAAAGACTATTCAGCAAGAGTTATTGAAGACTATTCAGTTATTCTAAATAGTCAAGAACAGTGCAATCCATAGAAAAAATATAATTTAGATAAATAACTTTTCCTTTACCAATTGCCAGATAAGATGATCAGAAGTTGTGTCACGGACATGGCTAAGAAAAATAGAAGTTGAGAAAAATTTCTGTGACATTTTCTGAATTATTTCAGTGAAAAACCAAAGTATTTTTCACTGCAACTGTAAATTGGTTCAAAACAGTACAGTAGAAGTTTACAGGTCGTTGGATCGAATAGTAGATACGTCCAGAGCTGGTAAAAACTATAGAGACAATTGATAAACTACTAAAATGTGTCAAAATAAAACATATTCCCAACTGTAAGTCAAAAAACAAGAGTAAAAGTAGCAGGGAGTAAATTGATGTCCTTCAAATTTATTACAGAGGATAAGAGATGAAAGAGTTCCCAGGAAAACAAGTGTATTGTCATGCTTGCTATAACACCAACCATTTTTCACGACTGTCGTTCTCAGCACAAATTGTGCAGAAATACAAACCAAAATACGTCCATAAAGATACAGCTGGAGGACAAAGTTTTGATGATACAGAAACAAATATCTTTTGTTGGGTTACTTAATAAATTTGCCAGATTGTAAAGCAGATTAGTTTTCAACATAAACAGCAAGAACAGAAAGTGAATTTCAAAAAGACATGCTATAGCAGAGTGCAAAGTAGTTATAGCATCAAAAACTGTGTCCAAATGAACTAAATTGTCCACAGATGAAAGTAACTGTCTCAAGGAGAAACTATTTTGAACTGGAAAGATACTAGCCCAAAAGAAGCAAGCAGCAGGGGAAAGTTTAATAAGTTTTGTTAAAACATCTTATGTTTCATGCCTTTCAGAAGACGCTTACGTTCTTCTCAAAGCTTTCCAACCACACACCAAGTGATTGATAGCTTACCGCTATTAAAATGAAAAACAACAACAAAAAAATTCTCCCAAAGAGTTCATGTGGGGTAGGGGCTCCACATAGGTACATGCAAATTTCAAATACACATAAATCAGGTTTCTTATTACCAAACGTAGAGAAATAGGAACTTCTGGAAAAGGGATTAAATTCATGATGCAAGAAAGGAAGCTGCAGTAAAATACCAAAGCAAGAAAACACTCACGCTGTTCCTACACTTCATATTCTCCAGCAAGATGTATTTGTGTAGACAAAAAATAACTAAGAGCACCATTACACGTTCACAGAAACCAGTTACATTAGTTTATCACTTTTTAACTATTGCTATTCTAATTGACAATACACATCCCTAGTTCATAGATAAGGAGTCCGGGATTGGGGTCTCATCCTTCTGAAGTGTCTGCTCACACAGCCTTACTCTAGGTCCGAGAACCAGCCCTAAGGAAGCAGTATTAAAGCTCCCTAGCCTAAGTTCCCTTTCCAGCCAGGAAATGACACTGAAGCTTGGGCTCTTTCTTATTCTAATGCCCTTTTTAACCTCACCTGTACATCTTCCAGAATCAAAATAGCAGTCTGACCAGCACTCCTGGAAGAGGGAGCTCCCTCTTATGCTGACATGAGTAATGTAAAAAGTCACACTAAGTCTCTAGCAAAGAGGGAGCAGGGAAAGCAGAAAAGACAAACCACAGCCACGTTGTACCCCATCCTACCCATCCTGTGCTGGCCACAGCACCCCACATTCCCAGTTTTTAAACACAATAGCAGCACACGATGCTCACGTAAAGCCCTCAAGTCAGGTCTAGACTGAATGAACGTGAGCACAAGTGTAAATACCACAGGGTGAGCGAAGTGTGCTTTTTAGCGAGTAAGAGCAAGATCCTGCTTACTCATTGCTCTTGAAATAAGGGAAGGCACAGCACATGCATCACAGCACCACTGGAGCACACGCAGGTCCCTCACGCTCCCTCCGTTACAGCTCTGTCAAAGATATCAACTATCGGTTCAATAGCCTCGCTCCCGTCTTCCACAGCCTCGCAACCAGACTTGGGATTCTGCCATCTCCCAACTAAACCGACACCGGGGAGTTCTGATTAATGATAAATAGTCAGATTTGGAGTACAGATATAAACGTAGTTTGAAGCAAATCTATTGGTAATAGAGCAAAAATCTATTTTGACCTCCAAAGCCTGAAGCATAATAGCTTTATCCAAATGTAATTGACTGGCCTGGGGAATCAAGATCTCTGTCTTGCAAATCTTTGCTGTTTTGAAGAGCCTGGTTCAAGTAGACACTGCATATTGCTAAATGGTTTTCACTAGTTTCTATCTAGCATTTAAACAAACCATTTAACATAATGCAGGAAGGACTCAAGAGAGGCTAGTATTAAGAAGAGAAAAAAAAAGCACTATTTCTTTTCCTTGCTAACTAGTACTTTATTGATAAAGGTTAACACGCTAGGTCTTGTAAAATGCCCTTTTCAGGTTCAGTTAACTCTTTAACTCTTGGCATACTAAATCCACAGCATTGCCTAGTAAATCCCCTTAATGAAGTTACAATATATTCTTATTGTTCGTTAATTATGAATCTTTGCTTTCTATTATCATAACCCAAACACTCCTAAAAACGTTGATTTGAAATAGGTTAAGATCTGGCAAAAATTGCACATGTGATGCCTATAACAACTACCTGTTTAATGCTGCTGCCGTACCAACATATTGTAAAAGTTTAGACATTTCAGTGAATGGTTTCTCTCTCTCTCTCAAGGGACTCAGTCCTTGACATACCAAATAAACCATCTCCTTCCACCACAAATGCTAAATAATTGCATCTCAATTCTCATGTCTCTCTACATTTATGCAAAAATTATTGTGGATGTTTATTTAGGTACGTTACACTTGCACCGGTGTTATAGGCTGAGACTTGAGGAAAATGAGCTTCCTGACCCTTCTAGTGCATGGCAGCTCTCTAACAGAAAATGGCTTTAGCTTATATTAAAGCTGGTTTACAGATGATAATTTCTCCTCTTTTACAGAGACAGTTAACCACAATGTTTTGCATCTTGTTGTACACTTCTGGCATATGATTTTTACTTAAAGAATATTAGATTCTACCATAATATCAGGGTTTTTTATTCCTAGGGTACTAAATCTTTTAACATTGGTTTGCATATTTGATTATAGGAAAAACACAAGGTATTTTGCTGTCAATTAAGATTTGAGTGTGTGGCTACTTTCTCCCCCACTTCCAACAGTTAAAATCATGTAAAAGATTATAACATTATATATTGTGTGTTGAATCTTGTTTATATTAAGAACTTTGATCCTTTTCAAAAATGGATATGAAATTTCCAAGAACAGGAGAAATTAAATTTTTTTTAATCTCGGATACTTCTCCAAAATATGTTGATTTTTGTGGTTTCACTGTGCATTCAAACAGCTCCATCTTTCATGATTTTTAATATAATACAAGTCTGAAGCTTTATTTAGGGCCCCAATGTTTTAGGAATATTTTAAGAGGCCAGAATGTACAGGAAAATATATTGACCAACACAGGTGCATTGCAAAAATCTCCCTAACAGTTCCTATGGTATCCCATTGGCACTTCTCTCCATTTTGAAATATTTCCAAACACTGGTACTCTGAAGAGCCTTTTGCAGGGTGCCAAAATACATTATTTCCAATTATAAAGTTCAAAGGCATTTGTCACTTTAAAAGTAACAAAATGTGATTTACTGCTTTAAAGTGTTAGTTTTTAATGTGTTCATTGGAACAACCATTCAGTGGCTTTCTGTTGAGTATTCATGAAATCCTGCCTGTCAGATAATTATATTGCATTAATATGGTATGAATAAATGAAAGCAGTAATTATGTTTTTATTCCTTATTTTGCAATTTACAGTTCGCTTTGCTTCAACGGTACAAAATTATCGTGTCTGAAACAATATCACATGGTAATTTGTTTTAGGACTCTTCAGAACATAATATATAGAAAACCCCACCCAGAGTAATTGGATGGATAGCTTAAAGCATATGTAGATAAGGCTATTACATTTTTTTTCTGCCAGGCTTCGAGTAATCCTCAGGAACTGCATAAGACGGCACGAAAAAAATGTCTATTTTTGTCAAGTTCAGCTTTTAAAATAAAAAATGATATTTTATACATTTTTGCCACCTTTCAATCACAATGCCTACACCCTACCATGCCATCAATTCTGAAGTTCCTGTGGAAATCCATGAGGATTATGGCAGGAGAAACAGTTCAAAAAAGCTGACTGTTGAGAAGACTTGATTCTATAGCACACAATTTACAACAGATGTTGTAATACACACTAATATGTATTTCTTTTTCCAGAAAGCAACCTTCCATTACATTACCACTGCAATCAATAGTGACCTTTAAGAAGAGTCAGGCTCTGTAGCTCAGAGAAATAAAAATTCTGTTTCTTGTATCTAGAAGTTTGAGTAGATTTCTCTGTTTGTAACTTCCTCATAGCCTCAGCCTTTTCCATCGCATCTCAGTATTCATCTTTCAGTTGTAACTGCACACCTCAGCAGCAACACAGAGCTTTCCTCCAGTGCAAAATACCACTGAAGTCAATGGGACTTTGCAGAAGTAATGTTTGTCCAAGGTAGCTATAAAAAGGGAGTGTAAGAGATCTGCTGGTAGAATATCACACAGGAGTCCCTTCTCCTGTAATCTGGAATAACCCTACCTCCTATGGTATATCAACCATTTGCATATCAACCTCACAGGGCGCTGACCAGCAAGGTTTCCAGATCACCTCACTACCGTTAAGCAAGTATTCCCAGACAAACCATTCCTCTTGCACACAGCAAATCCATGGCACTTCAGAGAAACTCTTCATGGTCCTCTCATCAGGAGTGCACGGAACTGCAGGAGCAGCTGGATGAAAGTCTTCGGCATGGGTGCAAGGTAGAGCTAAGCCCATCAAGAACACATCCAAACATCCTAGCCACCTTGTGCTTTCACCAGTGTTTTCACCTGAGCTAGACAGACCCCCAGGAGCCAGCCCAACAAGAGTAGGGGATACAAGCAGCAAAGCTACCTCTAGAGAGCAAGTGAACGTATGTGGTGAAGAGCATTACTGCTGCCTCACGACAACAATATTAATGGTTGCATTAGCACCCCTAGACCAATACTTCAGCTACAGACTTCCATATGCGGCTTTCACTTTGTAATTATCTGGCTTGGAGGTGGAAGCAGCTGTTTGGGAAGAAAGCATTGTTCGATCAGCATCACAGCCTTGAATCATCAAGCCTATTCAGCTGGCCATTTTCACAGACCTTCATCCAAGGGACAGATTTCAGAATTAAGATTTTGATATCACTCCCAAAGAAGCTGTCTCTGTATCAGACATGTATGGAGAAGGAGATCTCTGTAAAATCAGCGAAGATTTCTATTATTTTCTTCTTTAGCTATTATAAATCATAATTACAAGACAAAATGTTTGCGAAGAGTTAGCATCAAAAGAAAAAGAATAAACAGTACAGCTCACAGAAGATCTCACTACAGATTATAGAAGTAAAGGATTTTAAAAAAAAAAGAAATGAGACAAACAAACCCCTAAAATATGCCCGCCTCCTGAAAAAAAAGAAATAAGCCTGTTGTTCATTTGTCACAATTTCAACCAAATTGCTAGAAAATATAGGTCTTAAAACCCACTGCTTTTTCTATGTTGTGTACATGTGCATAATATTAAAGAGGAGGTATTATAAGAGAAGTACAGACATGGGCAAGCAAAGTTACAAAATTTGAAGATATTTAACAAGGCTTTTCTCCAGCTATCATGCCAGTAAAGTATGTAAAATGAATTTAAGGAAGGTAAATAGGCCAGGGAAGAATCATAGATGCAAGTGCAGCAGTATCTTTCAGAGTCTGTTTCAGAATTATTGGCATCACAAAGACTACTTCTCCTTTTAAAACACTCTGAAGACTTGACTCTAAGCTTTGTGTTACCAAACATTTTTCTTTCCTCTTATAGAAGAAATACACTCCTTCAGTACCGACCAGGATATGGAAGTAAAGACACGCAATTAAACGATACTAAAAAAACCCCAACTTTTAATATTTATTAATATGTTGCCAAATAGTTAAGAGCAGATAACTGCCCTGCAGGACAGATAAAGCTCCACATCTTGTATGTTCTAATATAAGAACTTGTCAAGAAAAATCATGACAGCTTCTTTGAAATAGGTGGATCCATAGCTTCTAATTTAGTCATGAAGCCCAATATTGATGTTTTTTCTTCGCAATGTTGTTTTAAAAAGACACAGAAAACCCTTTCAAATAAAGGACTATAAACAGATGAACATCCCTCTTACTCCATCTATCTCTTTTTTAAAAAAAGAAAAGAAAGCCTTTTGACACACCGTAAAAATTAATAGTAGCAAGCCAATATTTTCACAACATATGGAATTCCACAGACATCACTACGTGGAATATCACAGCTACTTGTTAAGTCTGATGCACTACCCAGGCCTTCCAAGGCTCATTTACTGGAGGAGTTTAATTTCATCCACAATGACACTGTTCAGTTACATTCTGAACTGGGAGAGTTTTTCATGTATCTTTACTAACATTGCTCTAAATTGTTCATTTTTGTAATATCCAAAGTGTGTTTCTCACTGTTCCTACTCACGTCTGTAAAAGAAAAGAAAAAAACCAAACACAAACCTATTAGAACTGAGCTCCTATGCTAATTTGCCAGTCCCACGGTACCAGTATCAACGAGAAGATGACCAGGATGGCTTAGTGCTATCCAGTGCCACATAGGTTGTCAAGGATATTCTCAGCCAGCCACCAAGATGACCAGCCATTGCACAGAATGGCTGTCAGAATTGGGGAGAGGTGTTGGGGAATGTTGTGCAAAACTAAATCATTGTCTTTGGGATACTTCAGCGTAGAAGGGATTCTGTCAGTTTCAGAAGGATGAAAAAGGGCATGAAACTCATATGCAGCTGAGCATGACCAAGATAATTTGGCTAAACACTGTATACAAAAATTTAACTAGGAAAAAAATGGAATTGAACCAAAAATTTCCTAACTTATCCACACAGGAT
>VXAK01003233.1:52812-70312 GCA_013399435.1 Arenaria interpres
CTTGTAAATATACCAGTATTAGCAAACCACGCACTGAGGAGCATGAGGAATAAATTAGTCCTTTGTTTAAATTTAGCCTTCTCACTTAAATATCAAAGCATACACAGTACTACAAAACCTGTACTAGTTTAGGGCATGGCTAAAAAAAACTCCCCACATGTAAAATCCTATAATGATTGTATTTACAGGTTGAGAGAACACAGCTTTAACAGGAATGTACTGCTGCTTCCTTTTGCCAGCAGGAGACTTGATGTTTTTCAAGTAATAAATCATAAAAACTTTCCTATTTCTAAACATTTTAAGATAAGGGAGCTGGAAATCAAATCAATTTAGGTTTCTATACGCAGGTTCCAATCTTTCTAACCAGGGACAAACATGCTGTCCTTGTCAAATCATTTCAACATGAACCAACTGAAAATTTATTATCTTATAAAGACCATCTATGTCTTTTCCCAGCATTCTTTGAAGACTACAGTGAGATGATGTCCACACCAGCTGCAATTTTTACTTAGAGAAGGAAAGAGGGAGAAACATGACTTCTATAAGTTGGTCTATCACAAATGTTATTTAGACTTACATTTAAACAGCAAAAATCACATGCACAAAAATTAAATGAAGTTAGATTTGTGTACTTCATGTGCTTTGTCTTAGCATCCTTATTACTAATTCTTTCAACAAAGATGAAGGCTGTTGCTGTGTGACTCCCTCCCCCGGGGTAACTGCTGGGACAGCAGATTGTTCAGCACTTGGGGCAAATGGGTGCAGGGGAGCAAGCAGCAAGGGACACAAGGGACTTCTTGTCAGAGAAGGAGCAGGCTTCAGCTGAGATGAAGAGGAGCCTCCAGGTAGCATGAAAGGGTCTAGCCATCTGAGCAACAACCGCAGGGGAAGTCTTTCCTTTCCTCGGTGGTTGGCAAAGGGGTCCCTCTCTTTCCAAGGAGTTCCTACCCAGGGCAGCATGGAGAAGGGAAGGAAAGTATATGGAAGGAAGCTGCTCAGGTGTACTCTTTACTTCATGTTAGCTCAGTTCCTGCTCAACCTCAGTATATTTATACTAATTTTTTAAACCCATAAATCTGCAGTTTATGGTTTTATCATGCTCACACAATGGCAAAAATTAAAACTGTACACACAGATTAAAAGAAATAAAACCAATTTCTAAAAAATTGTGCTATTGCCATTATGATAAAAGTCTGGCTACCCCTATCAGTGCTGGAAAAAGAAGGGTGTGTAGGTGGGAATGTCAGTTCTGCCTCCTAGGTGAACTGTACTAATTCAAATTAGTGTCAAGGATACTCCAAACCAAGAGGATTGGGCCCATCTTGCAGCTGTGCTCAATTAACATTTTAATACAAAGCTGAGGAGATGCAGATAGGTAACAGGTGTAGCTCACCCTAATTAAATAGCTCTTCTCAATTTTATTATTTATTTCCTGTTATACAAAATGCCATAGTACATATTTTTCCAAAGCTACCATTTGGAGTTGGGGGGGAGGCCCAGAAGAGAAATTGCCAACAAACTTATCAACTCTTACAAGAAAGCAAAAGCCCAGCAAAAGTGTTCCTAATGACATTTCATTTAATCAAGTTGTTTACAAAGAAAAGCCCAGGAAGTTGACAGCTGTATAGTTCCAGGATATTACACATCTATTCCCCATAACGTACCACAGTACACAAAGATAAATGAGCTCCACTAAGCAAAACTACCACTATCGTTAGAATAGCCATAAAGTAATGCTGAAAGGGATATACTGCTGGCTTTCATTCACTGGAAAATGCCACAGCGTTGGCAATATGGAATTTTTTTCTTTTTTTTTTTTAAATTAGCTAATGAATGTGAAGTTTTGACTGATGGCAAGAGAACTTTATTTTCAGCTGGGATGATCCAAGAGACCAGATGACACTGATCCAAGCATTCATGGAAATGGATTTTCACAATGCTTAAATACAAAACATGGCAATTCTTCTGTATTAATGAATAGCTTCTCTATGTAGTCCTTCCAATTCAAATTTTTTTATGGATTTTTAACATTTCTGATAAGATGACTTATAATTTTTTATAACTTTCCAACAGAATCAATACTAGACAGAAAGGATATAATAATTTTTTGTGTTTTGTTTGAAGACACTCTGTTGCTACCTGGTCACATTCCTCCACCGAGCCTTCCTACCCTCCAGTAGATCAACACCCAACCTGGTGTCATCTGCAAACTTACTGGGGGTCCACTTGATCCTCTTGTCCAAATCACTGACAAAGATGTTATACAGAACTCGCCCCAATACTGAGCCCTGGGAAACATCACCTGTGAGTAGCCAGCAACCGAATTTAACTCCATTCACCACAAATCTTTTTGCCTGGCCACCTGGCCAGTTTTTTACCCAGCAAAGAGTACACCTGTCCAAGCCATAAGCAGCCAGTTTCTCCAGGAGAATGTTGTGGGAAATGGTGTCAAATACTTTACTAAAGTCTAGGTAGACAACATCCACAGCCTTTCCCTCATCCACTAAGTGGGCCACCTTGTCACAGAAGGAGATCAGGTTTGTCAAGCAGGACTTGCCTTTCATAAATCCATGCTGACTGGGCCTGATCACCTGGTTGTACTGTATGTGACACGTGATGGCACTCAAGATGATGTGCTCCATAACCTTCCCAGGTACTGAGGTCAGACTGGCAGGCCTGTAGTTACTCAGATCCTCCTTCCAGCCTGTCTTGTAGACGGGTGTCACATTTGCTAACCAACTGGGACCTCCCTGGTGATCCAGGACTGCTGATAAATGACGGAAAGTGACCTGGTGAGCACTTCTGCCAGCTCCACCCGGTATCCTCAGGTGGACCCCATCCAGCCTGATAGACTTGTGTGTGTTTACATGGTTTAGCAGATAGATAGCTAACCATTTCCCCTTGTATTATGCGGGCTTCATTCTGCTCCCTGTCCCTGTCATCCAGCTTAGGGGGCTAGGATCCCTCAAGGACTGGGCAGATTTCCCAGTAACAATTAGTACTGGACAACAACACTAATACCAATTCTTTTGTGAATCTAAGTCTCTAAGAAATGAAGAGAAAAATATTGTGCAGATGTAATGTTCCAGAGGTTTTTGTCTACATACAATTTCTTTCCGATAGGCAGCTATATCAAATGACACAGAGTTCAGCTGAAACACTATATACCCTTAACGTAGATCCAACTATTGGTATATTTTCCAGCTTTGAAGAGACCTCACTTTTTGTACATTTTGATATGTCACCCCTGTTATGAATTTCTCATGCACCATTAAAATTATAATTTCATTATATCAATTTCTCTTCCCTTTAGTTCCAGTAAGTTTCAACAAATCAGTTTTTAACTTCATAATAAGAAGAGCTTGGTAGACAAAAATAATCTGAAAAATTGCTTTATTAAATATGCATAACATGCAATTACTTATTTCCTGCTTAACTGAGCTAGTGAGAAACTCTTCCTCAAAGCCAGACCTCTTCACAGAAACCTGCTTGTTTTCAAAAACTTCCATCTGAGAGGTTTCTTGTTTTAAAGATGGAATTATTGGTCAAAAGGAAACACAAATTATTGGTATATTATTGGTCAAAAAGAGACAATTATTCTCTATACTCTGATAATTAGAGAAAAGAAGAAATTCAAATGCCAATGCTTCACATCATACATGATGCTAATCTGTGGCCTTTTGGCCCCCCATCTTTTTTTTTTAGTACAGAATGAAAACACCTCAATGTTTCTGGCAAAACAATTCTTTTTACCCCCACCAATCTTACCTTATAACATGAATGGGAAATGTGCTCCATAAAATAGAAATAGAAAAGATTCAAAGTTCTCATTCATTTTCCCACATTTTTGCATGTGTCACCACCTGGAGGAAGAGAGCAGAGGGATTTCAGTGGCTGGCAGCGTCTGAGATAGCAAGTAAATCCCTCTACTATGGTAATTCGAAATAAAAAATTGTCCTAGGTTTGGTATATAAAGATTCGTCAGGACGTGCTCACTCAGGAACTTACTCAGTTACTCTGCTAATTTTTCTCTTTCCTTTCAGAAAAAAAGAAAAACCAACCTAATTGTTTTTGTTACACTGGATTTTGAAGTGCTACTACTATATTCTAAGAAATTGAACAGCATTTCTTACAAGCAGCTGGTTTTCTATGCTGGAAAAATCAAACCAGCTGGACTTTTTTTACTTTAAATACATTTAATAGTTAAAGAGTTAAATCCCAAAACTCAGCACAGCAAGATTTAGAATAAAGTTTTAGATCAAAAAGTGACAGAAAACATCAATTAATTGACTATACTACATATACATTATATATAGAATACATGATACCTCATAAGAGTAAAAAGCTAACTGGTTTTGGGGGGTTTCAATAAAATTTTAAGCTTCTCTTGGAATCTTTACATGAATTTTCTTACTGAACTGATTTTGTAAGTTTTTGTGCATTTAAACAGAAAAAAAATCATCTTTAAAAATCAAGAATTAAGTCACATCACACTGTGTTTAGAACTGTGACTGCTGAGTATAAATTACTTCTTCTTGATACTGGAGCCGACCCCAAAACAGTCTACTTTTTCACCACTGGAGACATCAGCAATTAAATAAAAGGCAAGCACAAGTAAACTACTGTGAAAGTTTCAGAATAAATTTCACCTAGATAAGTGAACTTCCTATCAATGCCAACAGGCTGAGTCAGACTCTAAGGCACAAAATTATTAGGATATTATACATCCATAATATATACATCACCTTCAAAAAACATAGGTACCAAGGGAGCTATATTTCTCAAACTCCGAAAGTTAAAAGTCATTTCCCATGGAAAATGGGTCAAACAATTCTGTTTGGCTTGGTCAGTCCATTCTACATTTCACTTTAGAAACAACTGACTGATCAACTTTAGAAGACAATTCCTGACAATATGATTTTGCTTTCAGTAACCTACTGATGCTTACCTTTAGAGCTTCAGCAACAAGTTTAGTGATTTCTGCATTAAAACCATTAATAAATGAAATATACTGAAATCACTATGTTGTTGAAGTAAGCATACTGCATTGCTTTTAGAACCAGAATATAATCTCCTGCTTTCCTAGACAGGGTTGAAGTAGCCTGGGCCCTTTTGCTCCAAGGTAGAATCCCATTTCATTTGACTTGCTCTGAAGTCTACCACGGTGTAATCTGTATTCATCATACTTCCTTGAACTGGAAGAAACAGTTCTTATACTATGAACTGTAATTCTAACTCTTTGCAGACTTCACTTTGTCTTTTAACAAACAACTACCAGTGGTCTTTCGTGTAACTGCACTTGTTTCCTTTGGGATTTCAGCACGGCATGGCTTGGCACTTTGACCAATGCACATGCTGGAGAACGAAACAGCTGAAAACATCATCGTTCCTTCAGCAACCTCAGACCTTGCTTAGATACCTTTCTCCAATGCTGATGAGGCAATAAGTTGTCAGGGTAGATGCAAAGACTCTTAGGTACTGTCCTGGCTGTGGAGCCAAACATGCTGCAGTCTCACTCCATCCACACTGTACCCGTGAATAAATAAGACCTCGAGCCAATGTTTCGCTGACAGCTCAATTTACAGTCTCTTCAAGACAGAATACTATTAACTTAAAGATGACAATCCAAAGCACTGTATCTTTCTAATGGGATCAACCACCTTTAAGATTGTAATCATAGGCATATGATTACTATTATGGCAAACTAATAAACTTTGGAAGATATTTCTCCCTACTGTTACCACCAGACCATTGCTAGTATTGATGTGGCACCAGAGTCAAACACAACCCTCTAAGCTGATGTACAATATCTCAAACCTTATTACTTGGCCTGCTGTATCCTGCCATTATCTTCATTAAGTGCATGTCCATCATAGCCTGCTCAGATTTTATTGATTTCAGCCCTGATCTTGAATGAAGGCAGAACATTTGCCCATCTTGAGGAGTCTTCGTAATCAAAATAGTATTCAAAAGGGATGCAAGAGTGTCTGATATATAATTCTCAGAGCAGTGCATGGACCACTCCATCTCCCTGAAGATTAAAATAGCATAGTACTTTATTAAGTAAATTACACCTAAACAAATAGTCTGCTTTGAATATCTACTGCCTGTTACATCCACCATCACTCTAGGTCACCTGTAATGGAGAAGCAGTTCATAAATCAATTGGTGTTTGGCATAGGGAACCCTGCCACACTGCTTATGTGACATTCACAATAAAGATCCTAGGTAAATGGGAAAAATCCTTGGAAGAAGGTTAGATGGGCTGGAAAAGAAAAGAGAAGAAATAAATGTTCATTTAATGTTTCTACCCCAAAAAAACTCCTAAACCCAAAAAAACCTCCTACCAGTAAAAAGTTAATATTTCAGAAAAATTATGTCAGACTGTATACTGGAAAAATACAATGTACTGTTTCAAAGCATGCATGTTCAGAGTACTGCACAGAAATAGTATCAATAGTAGCTCTTGTAAAGGGAAATATCTCTACACGATAAAAGCATTTTGTCCTAAAGTACATTTGTTTATATTACAAAGTGTCTCCCCTTCCAGTCTTCTGTACGCTGCTGCCCCTTCAGCACAGTCACAGTCTAGTAGAAGATTAATATTTCAGAACTTGTCATGGGCAGTTTCACTTGACTCTGTCACTGCCTATGTCTGACAAGCTATTTATCATGCTGCTAAGTGTCAGCATTAAATTATCCCTGCTGTTATGACAGCAACATTATTCATCAGGATTACAGCCCCAGTACAAGGCTGCTTACAGCTGTTACCTTCTTCTTCTGAGCTTTATCGATCTCTGCTCTTTCTATTATAAAAAAAAAAGGGGTCTATGCACATGACCATTCACATCTTGCATGTCTGATGATTCTTATTTCTGTGCCGACATCGAACAAAAAGACTTCCCAGAAATGGGCTTCCACAGTTATAAAATGTCACTGGCAGAAGAAAATCGCATTCCCTTCAACTGGAGGCACATTCTCTTTGAGGGGACGGAGAAAGACTGTAAACATTATTGATCATAATGCATAGGCACCCAAGGTTGAAGCATGTTGCTTGACAAATCGATCTGCATTTGTTTTAACCAAGTCACCCTTCCTTAACCACTGCAATGAAATGACAATGAAATCAAGAATTATTTATTGAGATGTGCAGTGTTATTCACAGGCAGCTCAACTGTGCCCTGTCTCCAGTCCGAACTCTGAACACTCCAATTACCTGCTGCGGGGCTGCTGGTCCGGAGCAGAATGATATGATGAATAAAGATAAGGGCACGCTGAATTCTTGAAAAATTCTTTTGCAACTTAAACTTGGCGTACTTTTTTGACGTCCTCCCCCCAACCAAGAAAAGAAGAATTAAATTAAAAAATCATTAAGAGATTTGGTTAAAGCTATATTGGTTTTTATTTCTAGGACTTCTACATTTTTGGAATGGTTGCTCTGCAATGACTTGTTTGGCAATTTACTCCTATTTTGCCTTTGGCTGCCACTGCTGGACTTCACAAAAAAATACCAGCATTCTTAAAAATAAACTTAAAAAAACATTAAGCCCTACCCATAAGTCCATATATGAGTTTTTAAACTATAAGAATATTTGAGGGTTTTGAAACATATGGCAGATTACATGATGCCCCATCTGCCAGAACTTTGGAAGAAGTCACCAGACACCTATAATGCATGATATCATGTGTACTGAACTATTATTAGGAAGAGAGATTTCAGTAAATTTAACAATAGACCCTGCTATCTCCATACCATTTTCACCTGGTAATTTAGACTTTGATTTTCCAAGTCATGCCATTAGCCAGACCTCTCATTGAGTGCTGTTTCAAATCATTAACGCATAAAAACATAAAAAGGACTTCTGTAAATCAAGTTGTTAAAATTCATTCTAAATTATAATACAAAATAAAATAGAAGAGTGCCACCACAGGGAACAGTATTCTTCTGTTTTCATAATCTTGTTTCTTAACATCTCACAGTTATTGGTTTTCAAATCAAACATAATGTTTAATGTTTTCCTTAAATATCAAGGTTGAGGAAGACTTTTGGTTTTTATTAAGGAGGTATTTTTCATTTGCTTATCTGCAAGGAATAGATCTAAAAGGTAAATTCCAATGATCCAAAACTAGTGGATAACAAGCCTTTTCACACTTCCAACTTACTTCAAGGGACCACAGTTTTAGGGTCATGGCACCATTTTTGAGGAGCCAAGGTACTACTGACCCAGTTTTCTGCTTTGCAAGAAGATTGCTAGCCCAGCAATGGGACATGGTAGCATTGGGATTTCCCACAGGAAACCAGACCTGTGGTAGTACAAGACTGCGATGTCCCAAACTCATGATCTCAGCGCTGTAGCCCGGCAATTACGAGAGCATGGAATCAGCTACAACTTTACCTCATTTTATTAATCAGCTACAACTAAAAGTGTAGGCAGCACAGCTCAGCCCATCGCCACCACATTCTTCCACTCACTGTGCCCCAGAGTTCGCACAGATTCATATGTGAGATATTTAGATTTTGTGTTATACCACTCTACAGCGGAAGATTATGGTAGAATAGGCAGATACACAGAGTAAGATTTTCAATCTACGGGGTTTTTTTAGGACCTTAAAGTCCAGATTCATCAAGATATTAAATCTTGATGGATCTTGGAGCAAGTTGCTCCAAGCACTCAAGTTCAAGCTGGGTTAATAGTTTACCTAAAAATTTTGGGAAGTCACTTGAGTTTTTTCATCCTTTGTAATACTTTTCCTTATATTTAGCAGTAAACTAAAATTCCAATAACAGTATTTTGTTAAACAATAACAGTTCTGTCAGAACGTTCTGACTGAAATACTCTTTATAGTCTTAATGCTCTTATCCCTGGGAATTAACCTTTAAAAGTCTAAAATGGAATTATTTACTGCAGGTCTCCAGTTTCTTTGAAATAAAACAAAGCTAGGAATTTCCTTTAAACAAAGATGCAGGGACTTCAAACAGAAAAACCTGAATGTCTTGTCTACATATAGCTTGTGTTTACAGTCTTCTTTTGACACAGTTAGTCAAAATTTTATGGGCATTAGCACAGAGTCAGGGGACCAGATTACAAGGGTTTTGATCTCAAGGGAAAGTTTGTGGTTAAAAACAAGGATACTATTTGAAATTAAGTTTCAAAGTCCCAAATCTGCTAACAACGCTCACACAAACATCACTTCTCATATACTTAAGCAATTACAGGACCATAATCCATATGATTAACAAAGAGCCATTTGGTGTTCCTGTAACATAGTAAGTTGCCAATCTTTACATGACTATACAGAGATGTAAAGAAAATTGCAGTGGTGTGGATAGGATCAACATGAAAAAATGCTACTGTTGGAAATACTGGCACTTTGCCAGGTGGGAGTAGTGGTTCAAAAGGGAAACATCAATGAACACAGCAGAAAAGTAAGTTATTTGCAATTATGAATCATGGAAAAATTATACTTTGAATTTAATTCTGAGATTGACCTGTACACATAGATTCATTTATTTAATAAAACAAGGCCACAGCAGAAGTATTTTCCCAACAGCCTGTCCCTTACAATGGATCTGTTTACTTTAGATTCACTGGTGATTACATTCAGCTGTACTATCTGTTCGAGAGCTTTTAACTTTGAATGCTGCAGTAAGTGTCAATCTTTATATTACTGAAGGACAATTAGGCAAACCATGTAATTGTATTGTCACTTATTAATTTCAAGCTCCAATGTCATAAATTATATGCCTTAATTAATACCACATGTCAATCACAATCTGCAACTTTGAAAGGATAAAGAGGTTAACAAGAATACATAATTAAAAGAAAACAGTGAATAACGGCACGGCTGAACAGTTTATAAAATTAGACAAGAAAACTGGTGCTATGTCAGCACGTAGGAGCCAAGACAAAAATAGGGGGGTTGACAAAATGCACACAAGAATTAAGAAGTCAGAAAATGAAGGAAAGTTTTAACTCTTAAGGTTTTATTCCACTAGCAAACCAAATGTCTGGCAGAAAGAGAGAGAATCACAGAATAAGTCACTAATTCCTCCATAGAATCATAAAATTGCCTAGGTTGGAAGGGACCACTCTGATCCTCTAGTCCAACCATCAACCTAATGCTGACTGAAAGCATGTGTGTTTCCATGTATTTATAGGTAAAACGGCTCAGTTCAGCAGAAGCTACTTGTACCGCAATAGCTTTGCCATCACAACGAGGTGGCAGTACTGCCTCAACACACAGGCATACCAGAGCTGGCAAAATGTGCCAGATAAACTCCTTGTTTGATATAACAAATGGGGACACGGCTAAAGGCCGCTGCTCCTAGAGGGCTCGCAGATCTAAGTAGTGTCCTGGCAGGTCCTCTGCCATGGGGAAGAAATTGCAGTAGCCCTCCAGCCCCACTTATGCTAAGTAAGGACCAAAAGGAATCCAAGCAACAAGTAGTAAAATTGGTTCAAAATGAAAGCATCTCAAACGTGCATATGATGTCAGGCAGACGGAAGGAGTAAGCAGGCGAATAGTGATTTCTATGATGGAAAATAAGGACATAGAGGAGTATGCAGTAACAAGGAGCAACTGAGGATACAGCATTGGTCACTTCAGAGAGCTGCAAAGTATTACCCCAGTCTGTCTACAGACTGTAGGACATTTTCTAAAGAAGGAAAGAATACATGGTTAGGGTTTTTGTTTTTAAGCTGTTAGTGCATTAAAACTGTGCCTCTACTAGCCGTAAGGAATTTGAGATCCTGTACTGAGAAGTGAGATGGACTGAGAGCTTATTCAAACAGAGGAAGAATATTTCTGTTTGCTCCACCACTTGTATTCTTCTATTAGAGACTAAATAAGAAAAAAATATTCAGGGGCTAATATCCAAGATCTCCCAGAGGTACCTTAAATAGACACTTGTCTCCCACGGGTAGGTCAGTTTTACTCTTCAGCTGGGTACACTCCAAGGAACAGGGAAACAGGAGCCAGTCCATCTAATTTTAATTGCAAAGCACCCACAGGCAGGTTTCTAAAACCCAGAAGCCTCCCTCTCCCCCTTGTCACTCACACAGCACCCAAAAGAAAGCAAAGGATGTGGCATAGCCGGCAGTGGCAAGGTGCTTTCCCTGGGTGTCAGCACATGGACTTCTGACACCAGCTGCATGTGAAGGATATTGGTTTTCATCTATTTTCCCACCAAGTTGAAGCGTGCTCTTCTCATCCATCTTGAAGAGCAGTTTGTCTCTCTCTGAGCCATCTGAGGGACTGACAATATGGCATGGTGCCATGTAGGTTTGCAGCCACAGTACAGGGCAGATGGTCTTACCCAGTCAAGGAGAAGAGCTAGCGGAGGCCCCTTGTTTTGGCACATACCAAAGCAACATTCACTATAAACTCCTCTCTACTTTTAGAGCCCAAAAAAACTCTGCTGGGGTTAATTTAAGATACCAGAGCTGCAGCAAATCTGGAAGAAAGCAGCCCCTCAGGATGGGGATGGCAAAGCCTAATGAAGAGTGTACGCTTATGTTCCCAAGCTGGACCCATAGCCACAGTGTGGGTGCAGTCTCCCCCCGCTTTCCTCCTTTTTCCAGAATGAGATTCCCATGGCCAGGAGAGAGCAGGGGCCCAGGTGAGCAGTGCTACCTTCCCACCTTCCACGGTCATCCAAAGTGAATGCAGCCACCCATCCCTTCATTACCTTAGTCCTTTAGTTTTCCGTTCCTCGGTTTACTCTCATTTCAACAGCTTGCAAAAGGCAGTACCAGAGAAGATCCCAAACTCTAACTTGACATGCTTAGATAGCAAGAATAATAATATTCCAACCTGCAATCATAAAAAAATTACTAACAAAGCTGCTAAACACATATTGCAGTTTTCATTGCATCCCCCAGACAACTGATCCGTGACAGCCCAAAAGGCGGGTTTTGAAGTATAATGACCCAGGACCTCAGGCGGTGCCAGGAGTAGAAGCAGCTTGTCAGTACCTCATAATTTATGACATCACTTTTCCTCTTCCTAAGCAGCCCTACTATATAAAAAATATATCCTTCTTTATATGCAACTAGCTGTGTTTCAAGGCAGATATTTGTTTCTATGTACAGCCACATGTTCTCTTTTAAATTTTATCCCTGTTTCTGCTGTCTCTTTCCTTCTCTCTAGCTTAAATATTTGCTTTCCAATATATAAAACCATACTGGATCTGAAGTTTGAGGCTTTCTTTCATACACATACCATATGTCAAGATTTCTCCAATATATATTATATTATAATATATTTGTGATCATAAATATTTTCATTTCACAATCTATCAGCAAAATAGAGCATACTGTACTACCAGAAGCAGTAACTGTAAGTGACTTTTAGTGGCTACTTTCTCATATTATAAATATTTTTTAAAGAAGCTTCTGTCCTCCTGTACTCAGCACTGGTGAGGCCACACCTCAAATATTGTGGTCAATTTGGGCAACTCACTACAGGAAAGACATTGAGGTGCTGGAGCATGTCCAAAGAAGGACAATGAAGCTGGTGAGGGGTCTGGAGCACAAATCTTATGAGAAGCAGCTGAGAGAACTGGGGTTGTTTATTCTAGAGAAAAGGAGGCTGAGGGGAGACCTAATCACACTCTACAACTAACTGCAAGGAAGCTGTAGCATGGTGGGGTTTGGTCTCTTTTCCCAAGCCACAAGTGATAGGACAAGAGGAAATGGCCTCAAGTTGTGCCAGGGCAGGTTTAGACTGGATATTAGGACAAATTTCGTCACCGAAAGCATTGACAAGCATTGGAACAGGCTGCCCAGGGAAGCGGTTGAGTCACTCAACCTCCCACACGGGAGGGACTTCAAGACCCATGGATGTGGTACTCAGGGACATGGTTTACTGGTAGACTTGGCAGCGCCAGGCTAATAGCTGGACTCAATGAGCTTAAAGGTCTTTTCCAACCTAACCGATTCTATGGTTATTTATGTTAGATTTAAGAATACTACTGCTGCACTATGTATATCTGATGTAATATTTTAATTCATGGATGCAATATATTCTTTCTTGTACAGTACTCACAGTGATGCCATGAAGTACTTTAATCACTAGCAGAGTGATCTTCACTCAAGATAATTTTCTCCCTTCTGCAGCTACTTGGCATCAAAAGATTGAGGCGTTAACATAACAATAACTAAATTACAGTTCAAGAAAAAAATTCCTTGGTAAACTCAATCCTGGAGGGTACTGGAAATATCTTCTGAAGCACTGAGTACTTCCAACTTTTATCAAAGTCAATGAGTAATGCAGGTGCTCTGCCGTTTGCATAATTGATCTCTTCCATATTATCAGTTACCAGCTGCTATCTAATACATGTCGTATTGTATGAAAAAGAGCTATTTTCAGTGTTCATTGTGGTGAGAACCATTAAGGAAATTTACTTGTCAAGCTTCACACATCACTAAATCACTTCTGTATGCAAAAAAAAATTAAAAAAATAGAAGATACATTAAATTATCCCACCAAAAATTGTTGTATATGCTTTCTGCATTAGCTATCAAAGTAATGTTCACAGTCTTTTCAAGTATCATTATAACATAATTTTGCATTAGGAAACAATGAAAACTGCAACATTACTTCACACATAACTCCAGCCCCATCCCCAAAGACGCTGAACTACAGTTCTGCTCAAGTAATAGAAAGAAGTTTTCAGCAAGCCAGGGATTACATAGCTAATCTGCTATGCCTGGTTAGAAAGAGCTGTCTGCCTCTCCTATTCTTTTGCTCTTAATCAGATGAACCACTTTCTCACATTAGATCCATGTGTAAACGAGCAGGCCTGAGTAACCTGTAGCTTTCCCTTTTTCGTTCACACGAAGGGAGACGTGCACAAGAAACGTACAATACGAAAGTCAAGAGAAGCTGGGGGCTGAGTCCATGCCCTCCCTCGGCTGCAGCAGTTTGGCAATGCCAGCACGGCTCTTCTTCCCCTGCCACCGCTGGCGGGTGTGCTCCTCCACCTGGCCCTGGCTCGTACCCAGCCCGCAGTGCTTTGCGGCACACACGCCAGAGCAGGCAAGAGCAAAGCACACGGGGGATGCTTCATTAGAGCATCCCTTCTTTAGAGCCTCCAAAAATCCAACCTGGAAACTCTGCAGGCCCTTTCCTTGGGACAATTCATCACTTGCCCCCCAACCTCACCCCAGTCTTCAGAGATGCAGCTCAGCACAACAACTACTGCAGCTCACTTGCTTGTGACCTAGAGACATCCTGGTCAAGCCTCCCTTCTCCCAGCAGCTCTGCACTGGAGCTCAAGGAACCAAGGAGGGGAGAGCCCTGCCTCCAAATTCCCAGCTGGAGCACGCTCCCAGCAGCTCTCACAGGGATCAGAGGCTCAGTGCATCAGCTGGCACTCCCTGGATGGGTTTGATGTGTGCTAGTGGCAGCCCGGACAAATTTCCCTCAATAAGTGGGCCCTACCTTCAGACCTTAACAGGGCAGCCGTGTGTGCCCCCGTAGCCCTTACAGAGCACCCACTTATGTATCACTCCCACTCAAGGTGCTGGGAAAACCACCTGACTTTTCACCCTTCCAGTGGTAAAGAACACAATTCCCAAAGACCACAACAAGAAGACAAGCAAAAACGACCCCCCAAATAGTTAATTTTACAATTGGTTGGTTTTTAATGAAAGCTCCTGATTTTGAAGGTCCAACTCAGTTATATGATATGCGGCGCAGGTTTCAGACTGTGCTCAGCATCACAGTATCTGAGTGCCTTCTGGCACAGTGTTAAGCAACCTAACTAACATCTGTCATGGCTTTTTTTGCTTCTCCTACTCCATATCCTTTTTCTACCTCCCTCCTTCCAGGGCAGATGTGTAAAGTGTGGAGTGTTTCATTTTGGATATTTTTAAAGGTTAGTGTTATATGTGTATGAGTACGGAATGAGACTAGAAAACAAATATAACTTTTTTATATACAGATGTAGAAAATAGAAATATATTCATTTACATACACACACACACTCCATACATACAAACTCAGTTCATAAAATCATAGTGAGGGAGGGCCTTAATGGACAAACCTGAAGGAACATGGTGACTCCTTCCATTGAGGAAAAATCAGAGCAGCACTGCTTTAGGGTGCTTTTGGGAAATGCAGAGGCTGAAGGGACTACTAAAACTAACCCATGTGCATCCAAGAGGATGCACTATCCTTCCTAAGTGCTGTGCATCAGTATCACATCTGCTAAAGCACTCTTCCAGTAGCACCACCATTTTAATACTACCTGCAAATGTCAGGGTGATAACGTTACTGTAATTCTTACAATTATTCTCTCTGGTTTCAGAACTTCCCACTCAGTCCTTACGCAAGTTGAACTTGCCTTGAAGTTAGTAAGAATATAAGGATTGATGGGGAAGGTGAGTTGGGGAAAGGAGGCTTGGAAATTTCAGAATCTGGTGAGTTAATTTATTTGACACTGACATATTTTTATTTTCTTGCTATTTCTTTTTGACTCATCTATCACTGTTCTGAAAAACAGCAGCAGCCTACCCGCTTTACAAAATCACAAACATCAGAAATACCAGCTATTATCCACAGGCTACGTTTCTGCGGTCGTTTTTCCGGGAACTGCACACGTTTCCCTTAAGAGATTCTCTTCTTCATACTTGATCTGTTGTCTCCCTGTTGAAAATATCACTGACACCGCTGAGGCTAACAAGGTCAAGTGCTTTGAGATGGAAGCCTTTTGTACTGATGAACAGCTGAAGGGTGCGACATATGTTTTAGGGCCCTAGCAGCTGGCTCAGTGAGAGCCTCTTGGGTCTCTTTTAATGATAAATCCAGGCCCTGCTACTTCATCTCAGCATGGAAATAGCAGCATGTTAACATTCATCCAAACTCTTGTGTCTGTCATTAACTCAGCCCTTCTACTGTAGTTACATGGCAGAGCACAGCTGACATATCACCTGTCCTCCCACCTCGCAGAACAGTAGGGCAGGTTATGCATCAGTGCAGCATTTAAATGCCATTTGACTGAAAACTACTGATTACTCCACATGTTTTATGTCTCTGTTTTTGTTTTTTTTTTAATTTTCCTGAATGCCAGCTGATCACAGTTGTTTCTTCCTCTTGTTATTTTCTGTACTCTAAATATATACACACACACATATATATAAAGCTTTATAACTGATGCTTACAAATTGTGTCAGTCATACATACAATGGAAATAAAACAAGCATATCTGCAATTGTCTCTGGAGGAACAAATCAGCTCATGGCCACACAAGGCCCCGAAGGTCACAACCTCGCATTGAGCCACCCTCAGAGGAATGAAAGAGAATAACAAATTCAGCAATAAATGCTTTCTTCAGTGAAAAGTTTTGAGGCCACTGGTCGGAAGGGAGGGAGTTTTCCCACTTCTCCTCTCTAACAGTCTTCAGTCCTCAACTTCATCCTTTAACAAGTACTTTGGGATCCTTGAGAGTGAAAGGTGCTATATAAATGAGAGATGTATTAATAAAATCCCCAACTGCAGTTCAGCTGCAAATGGGAGCTCCTCCAGCTCAAGGCTGGAGTAATTCTGCTAGGCAACCACAGATGGTGTGACAGATGATCTCAGCATCCCATCCTTCTATGTTTTTTTTTGTTTAAATTAAAACCAAAAAAAAATTATAAAGCTATCTTGGCATGCTGCAGATTTCAAGGGCCTTAAGTTCATCTTCAGAGCTGGCTTTGGTCCCTTTACTGCTATTCCTTGTCAGAAAGTTTTATACCTGAATCCAGCTGGGGAAAGAATGTGTATGCTAGACATTTGCTTCCACCTTGCCACAAATGGCAGGGGAGGGAGAGAGGTGAATGCCTGAGATAAATGAATCTCTCTTGTTAAGAACAGAAGCAGACTTGTCATCCAAGAAAGACCTCAAAACTTCAGGGGTTTTGGTTCTTTCCCAGCTAGTTGGATATCCAGTCAGCCCATAACAGACTTTGTCTGAGGTGCTGATTCTTTCTAAGCTCTATGAGCACTGATGGCCATATTTGAGTTAATCAATAAACTGCGAGAAGATGAGGACAATTGAGACAATGCAGAGACAGGAAGAAAAAATGAAAAGGGTATCTGAACACAGTGCAGAGGTAACCTGCTATTAGGTCTGCCAAAGAAAATGTTCTCATTGGAAATTGGCTTTTGACCCCTGTATCACCACCGTGATCTTGGTACTGTATAGTCATACCAGAATACAATAATATAATTCACTCACATTTCTGTGAGTCTAATGGACTGATACTTATAGAGGTTAACTGATCCAGAACACTTCTTTTTTCAGTATTGTGGCCAAAAATAAAGCTCACCATAGAACCCTAGAAAATTGCAAAAGTTAGAACTTTGTGCGTAGTTGTTAATGGAACTGAATGTGATAGCGTGCCATTTGTAATAGAATATATTTTTTAAATTATTGAACACCTCTTGATAAAAGATAGCATAAAAAATATGCATTTTTAATTTATTAGGACAGAAGAATTACCCTCTAACTCAC
>VXAK01003233.1:75312-101867 GCA_013399435.1 Arenaria interpres
TTTAACTTTTTCCTGGGAGTTTCCTTATGAACCTCATCGGCTGCGTCAGCCTTCACGGGCACCAACAGCCACACTGCAAGATCAGGTTAGGGTTGGAGGGTCCCAAGCGTTGCTCCCCCACCACCACTGACCCAGCATTGGGCTCTCCTGTGACTTTTTGGCAGTGCAAGTAAGTTAAGCCTCTGTGTCATTTCCCCAATAACTGAAAGTCCTGTTCAGGCTTCCCAGGACACAGGGAGAGCTGTAAGAAGGCACCGAAGGACTATCAGCATTCAAGTGCCTAAAATGAAGACATGGGAGAAAAACTGAATTTGTGGCCAAGTTCGGAGCACCATGCAAGGGAAAGCCTGACTTAATTTTACATGAATTACGTGCTCACAGTAGTTAATGACCATACTATTCAAATAAAATAGGAAGAGACTACTGCTGCTAGGCAGATACCAAAGCTGTCTTGATGCAAAGTACATAAAGGTTAGTAGCATATTAATTCAGAAATTTTTGGCCAGGATTCTTGCACCAGAAACAGAAAACACCACAAAGGTTACCTAAAAACTAGCTGTTATTTGCAGAGTTATTTTCAAACGGAGAATGCAAAATGAGACTCTGCTAACCGAATCTGCCTGACTAAAGCTGGACTGAGAGACAGAAAGAATAGGTTCCATTCAGAGAGAGCTCTAAATGCCGTATATTTATACCAAGGGTAGAACAATAGCCTTGTTTATTTTAGTCTCTCTAATGTATTTACCAACTATAAGGATTTCTGTGCACTGATTAGGGGTCAAAAGGTTATCCTGGAGTATTATTTAGCAAGATTGCTCTTTATTGTAATGAACATTGAAGATGCACATCAATAAAGTGGTTATTTTTTAATGCTTTTTAGTGCTGTTGAGACAAATACAGTTTTGAAAGCCTAAAATGTGTCCCGGTTCTTTGAAAAATCTGCTATTAGCTACTAACATATTATTTTCTGTCAGCTCTTTGAATTCACATTAATTGCATTAATGCAATAAATTAATTAGCATTACCACTTTATTTGTTTTCACAGCTGCTTAGCTACAATGAATATTATTCTCTTAAATCATTCTGTCATAAAGTGTTAATTATAAATGTCTTTTATAATAATAATGGTTTCTATACCAGTAATAAAACCCTTGCAAAGAGTCATTGCAGTAAATGTAAGATTATTAGACTATTTCCAAACAATGCCAAAATGGTTAGGAAAATAGTTGTTTCATTAGATTCTGTTGATGATTGATTTCTTGAGGATTCTTTATGTATTTTAATGAATCTCCATCTGTACCCAGAAAGCTTTGTTAAAAATCAGGCATCTTTTTATATTTCAAACCCATATCTGCTGTTTAGAAAACATGCGTGTGTACAACAGCTCTGCTGCTCTGGAGAACCACCTCTTTGTACCTACTGGGGTCAGTCCTTCAAACCTATACAAATCCAGCCAAGTCTCTCACAGATGTTGGATGGGGTGTGCTTCATTAAGGCTCCAATAATTCATCTCCTGTCACCTCTTTTTTCACTCGAGAAGTTCTTCCTGGTTCATCTTCCACTGTCTCACCACAAGAAGAAGATGGTGGGTAACTTCAACACCTTCTGTGAGGTGTTGAATCAAAGTGATTCTCAAATGATCAAGGCACAACACTCGTTGTCTACAAGGTGTTAAAGCATGCCAATGGATCTGGGTCTGTGTTCCTTCTATGAGTTTTCTGATAATAATAGAAAAATTCAGAAGCAGGAAAAAATCAGTTTTAATATGTAGTTGCCTGCCAAACAAACACAGTAGCTTCTAGTACCAGATGTCGGTCCTAACTGCTGAATGCCTCAAAGTAAGTGCTGCATTACAATCATGGAAAGTTCCTGATCATAATAACTAATTCTTATACTGCCAGTCATGAAAAGGGGATTGGGATTTCACAACGAAAAATTATTACAATGAGCAAAGTGTGATGTCAAACCTTTTCTACTTAAAAAAATGGGTTTTTTGCAACACTGCATTTCTTGCTGTCTATTCAAACAAGGAAATAAAGTAGATTTTGTTATGGCAAAAAAAAAAGTTCTGATTTCTGTCCTACAGCCACTATTGACATGAATCTTACTTATATATTTCAAGTCAATTACATCCAAGCATTAGCTAACACATTTTTTTTTCATTTTTAATTAAAACGCACTCACATATCAGATGGGATGTACTTAAGTATAAATGCTTTAAAAGCCAAGGCACAGAGTACTGAAAACACAAAAATTAAACTTCAGACCTTCTTTGTCACTCTTTGAAGAAAACAACTAGTTCGTAAAAATGTAATTATGCAATTGCATCCTTCAGTCTAGCTCTCCCATTGCTTATTAGGAAACCTAAGACTCTACTAGACACAACATTGTCAAAAAAGGAGGAAGTCATTGTCAGAAAATTCAGCAGATAAATGGCTAAAAAGGAGATAGGAAAAAAATCAGAACTATACTGTGTGCGGTTTTTTTGAAGAATTCATTTAACCATGGTAAAAGGCAACATGCTAAAGTTTCACTGGAAACAAAAATAAAAGCGAAGACATAAGATAGAAAATATCTTCTGGAGCATTTCCTCAAACCAGGTTGTAAGGTTCAAGACTGAAAAAGCCAAGTAAATAAGGATATTCTCTTGGCAAAATTCAGATATTGGGTTAAGACTTGAATCAAGTTCAAAATCTGACTCCACCACAAATTACTTGTGGGAAATTATGGCCTGGTTTTACCAAAACAGCTCTGTGCTTAAAAAAGTACCTGCACACCTTGGCTGTGTGACTCCTGTTGGAATTTGTGAGATTATATGCTTAAACTGGTTAGGCACTTCTGCAAATTTTACCAGTGCTTGTTTGTATATGTACTCATGCAGAGTGCACCTGTGTTTGAGCTTGGATGAGAAATGTGCTCTCAAACCAAATCTCTTGACTTCTCCCTCTCCATGCTTCTGCCTGCATCCTGGACCACTCCTTGAACAAGTGAATGAGGTCTCTTTCAGATGAAACTAAGCTGCAAGACACAGTCCAGGAAGGCACCTGATGCAGTCTAAATGCAAATAGGATGTCGGCCCCTGGGACCGTCTCTGAAGGAAAAATTCATCAAATGTGTGTAGTACAGACATGAAGTCCTCAGCACAAATTGTTTCGCTCCACAGATACTGGTCCACACTACTTGTTACTGTACCATCATATCCAATTCTGTAACCAGAATTAAAAGCCTCATGAAGGATCTCAGTTTAGGAAACCATGGCATACTTGTTTTAAAGCCAGACAGGATCTGAGAAAGAAGTGTTTATCTGTTCCTCTTTCCTGATAGGTTTCCTTGGTAGATATTTGCATAGTATGAATAACGTACACCAAGCTCAGACCGCAAAAATACATTGGTAGTTGTTTCTTTCTACCAAAACAGCGGGAAAGGAGATGTCCTTCTTTCTGCTCTAAAAAAGTGCTTGGAGCAATAACCCAGGAGGTGAAATCCTTCTTTGTGTGGTTCAAATCTTCAACTCTCACGTCCACATTTTGTGTTCTAGATACCAACCTGTAGGTACAGGTACCAGCCATCCTCTGTTGAATGTAATCTGCTGTACAGAATATGGCTGAAGAATATTGGGAAGAAAAAAGGAAGAAAGAAAAAAAATCCCTAAATTCAAAGAGCAGCAGCTGATCAATGACAAAGGGAGAGTTAGGTTCGTTCTTTGCTTTCTGCATTTTGTGTGAGACATTCACTGGATAAGCAATGCATCAAAAACTGTCAGTGAGGTTCACAAACTGCTCTCCCCTTCAACAAAGAGGGGGCTGTGTGAAGCAATGATATCAAACTACTTTTTGGTCTCCTTGACTGATCTGGTGAATCTCAAATAGATTTCAGCAATAGCCCGCAACCCAATAGCAGTATGACATAATCCTGTAGGATTTAGGCACCTTTTCTGGGAGACAGAGGCTATTCGTTTGAATTCCAGGAGGAGGAGTCAAAATCTGGTGCATCCTGCCATGGAGAATGCGTCAAACTCTTGCATTGGGTTACTATCATTATCTTTCTTCCTGCTGTGATGAGAAGAAAGCAAGTGCCCTTATTGCTTTGAGAAGAACAGGGATAGAGGCATACCTTCAGGGAGGATTCTGGTAAGTGAGAAGTTTATACCAACACCTCAGGAAGAAGAGGCTTTAAGTTTTCTCATTATTTCCTACTAGCTTACCTCCCCTCAGATTATGCTGGGTTTCTTGGACTGTCTTTCCTTGGTGTCTAAACCTCAGTGTGTGCTCAGAGGCAGAGCCACCCGCAACCTTTTGAACTCTTCAAAATACTGAAGTAGCTCTTTCTCCCAGCCCTGAACAAAAATGTTGATGCCGCTAGTCTCTGGAGCAAGTGGTAATCTGACTCTTCTGAAATTTGCAATTTCATAGTGAGCCATACCTCAGCTAGTGAGCTGAGGTCCAAACCAGGGAAGAACCAGAGGACTAGCAGTCCTTCTTATTCCTATCCCTAGCACCATCAAAATTTCCAGTCTAATGTCCCGGGGCCACCATGCTGGGAGCACAGTTGTCCTTCTTCAGCTTTTGACAAACAGAAGAGGGAGGACTACCTCCTGGTAGGACAGGAAGTATCCCACCTCTCCATGGCTGGACAGGAGATGCCACCCAAAGTGTGCTACCCTCTTTCAGAAGGAAGGAAAATGGATGAGCTGAGGCAGAAACACAGCAGTTCAGGCAGGGCCAGGCCACACACAGCACCATGGACTGGAGCATGTCAGTAGCTTTGCCATAATAACACAGTTTTCTTGGTACCAAGCAATTCAGGATTCATGTGTCCACTTATAACTGCTGTACTGCCATGATCCTTGTATACCAGTCACCTGAAGTGGGCACTTAAAAAGTAGGAAAATTAGACTTTTTAATGTTACACCTCAGCACTGCCCCTTCTGAGTCCTCTATCTGATATTGCCAAAACACACAATGCCCAAAGCATGCCAGAATCAGAGAATAACTCAGTTAAAGGGCTCTGTACCAAGCCTTTCCTGGACTTCATGTCCCATCCAAGCTGCAGAAGCCCTTGTCTTCCCTGTTCCACTTCATTTACAAGAGGGAAAACCAGCTTTCTCTCCCTACCCTCTGACACACATAGCACCAGGAATTAGGGAGTGAGAACAGGATCTTTAAACAGGCTAATACAACGAGCTGCCACAGGGCAACCCCACAAAATCTGAAGTGTGAGGGGCTGATGAGCATCTCTGGCTTCATTTAAAAGAGCAGTCCTGAGAGCCTGAACCATTTGGATCCCTGCACTGCCTGGCACGAGAGCATTGCCAGAAAAGACATTGCACCTCTTCTCTCACCTGTACATCTGATATCTTCTTCAAAGAGACCACAAGCAAGTGGATGCTGCAGAGTTAGAGCCTCCTCAATGCTAGCTTGGAATACAGCTAGGAGGGACAGGGAGACCTGGAAACTTAGGTGTACTCAGGGTCCCAGTTTAAACACAGCCTTTGTTTACACCACCAACAACTGTAAACCCATATTTACATTTCTGGCTGAAAGGTTATTTGGTGGCAGCTTTCTTTGAAAGCATGTCACACATACAAGAGCTGCAAGTCGCTCCTTCGTTAATTCAGCATACTTCCAATTTATTTTTCATCGACTGCTACATCCCTAAATATTTCCTTTTAATATACCGCCTCAGAATTTACACAGTGAGCTTCCCCGTGCTGCATGGCTGAGAGGAAGTGCATACTGTGATGATTGCAGCTCATCCATGATGAAAAATATCTATCATTATATGCTGCCCCCCCCCCAGTTCTTGTGTACAATTATAATAGCTACACTTTGATGCAATCAAAATGCTTTTTATAAAGAACTTCCATATAATCAAGAAAGAAAGAAAAAAAAAAAAAAAGATAGCTGTACAAAAACATTGCCAAGCACTCAATCCTGTTGGAAACTACCAGCCTCTTGAGGAGTGCTCTCTGTACATGAGTCCTTTCCCAATGGAGAGCCCTCAGTAGGTACCAGAAAGCACTCTGCACCTAGAAGAATGAGACCAGAGACCGGTGCATCACTGAGATGTCCTGGCAGCTCAGCAGGTGAAATTGCATGCGCCTATTTGGGACACAGGCTCCGGCAAAGGCAGAAGGTAAAAGGCAGAAGGTTACAAGCACAGAATGGAAAAATGCACATGGAAACAATGAGAAAGTGAATATGGTAAATAATTAAAATTCAAAACATCTACAAGTGTCTTTAATTAATTATACTATGGACAAAAGCATTACTGAAAGAAAACAGCAGAAAGAGGTAACTCTAAAACCCATCAAATTGAGTGGAAAAAGGGGAGCCTCTGTGTGCCTGAGCCAAATCCCACTGAATCTACATCATTCCAAAATGGCTGTGGCTCAGTCAGCTGGGAGATGGTGCTCTCCTACTACACCCTTTTATAAAACCATCTCTTGGTTTATACACAGGATCCACACAGAAGAAAATTGCAGGAGTCACACTGTTTTCCCCTGCTTCACAAAACTGCTGTTTTAAATATAAACACATTCTATTGAAAATGTAAAGGCTATTCTTTGATGCCAGTTTTTTAAAAATCCCAAATAGTTCAACATGAATTTGTAAAATATCCCAGGCAACACAAATCTGCTTTTTGTGGATAAAAAGTTTTGTAAAAAAAAAAAAAGAAAACAAAATTACATGCATCTTTAGAGTACATATCTCTAAATTAAAAAAAAATAATAATAATAAGGGGGTTTCAAATGGGACTGGAATGAAATTTGATAAACATGCTCTCTCTCTCTCTCTCTTTCCTCGCCCACAGCATTTAAAGGCAGCAGGAGCATTGTGACAACATAGACAGCTAATTGCAAGGAAATGGATGTCTGATGCCATTAACACTACCCACTTTCCTTGGACATTTAAAATAAAAACAAAACACGCCAGTAGGCACACAGTTCTCTCCCTGGGGTGGAGATGAGAGAGCGCCTGAACTACTTGTGATAGATGTTAAGTCAGATTGCTTAATGCACTACTGGAGGGAGCTCAGATACACCTAAATGAGGATAGTATTTGAACCTATATGAGACAGAAAGAGCACTTGCATCCTGCAGAGTATATATTCAGCCTTAATTTTAGGAAACAACTATAAAACTCCACCATTTCAATCCACTGACATTGTCATTTAAGTATTCTGAATAATTACAAATAATATGTCTAAAGAAAAATGACAAATAGCCTCCTGTACTTAGGCTATACACATGGAATTCTCCATAGAAATAAACACTTGTGACCCAAAAAAAAGTTATCTGTAAAGTAAACTTTTGTCCCAGACCTGAAACTAGAAAACAGAATGCCTGACAATCACTCATTTAGCATTAGTAGCAGGGGAAATCATACAAAGCTGTTCCTTATTTCATTGGAAGTTCATACTCAAATTATTCAAATGCAGGCTCACCTGAAGAAAAGAAAAATATTAAAATGACTGAAAACATTACTGAAAACCTCAGAAACACTTGCTCCCTTCTAATCATAAATGATGGATTTAAACTACTTTAAGAATTCAATGAATATATTTGTTTGGAAAATACACCTGCAAATTATCATCTTGCTCCAATTTTGAACAGCCATATACTAAACCTCTAAACAAGTCTGGAAATACCAATAGATTATTAATTATAGTGGCACTGTTAAGCACCTTTTCAATTATTGAACTTACCTGACTAACATCTGCAGCATAACTTGAAGTAACACATTCATTATAACTTACCTTCTTGTTTTAATACAGCACACATTGTTTTAAAGACTTATTTTCACACGGTGAAACACGACCTTCACTAGATTAGACTGTATCATTTTGAATAGCTCATTTACCTTTTATTTTATTTCAGAAAAACAGCTTGACCATCTTATTGCTATAAGTAAGAATTTGAAGTTATAATATATAAACACAGTAGATCATATTCCTATTGAAAGATTTTTTTTTTCAATAAATTATTCTGAAATTCACTGCATCGCCTTATTTAGGGGAAAATCGAGTAGCTACTTTTACAATTTGGGCTACAACCTGAATTCAGTGAAATCAGTGGGAGTTTTTCCTATTAATTTTCATAGCAGCAGGATTTGACCATTAACGTAATAACACAGGTAGTGTGAAAAAAAATCCCAGCTCCAACCACTACTGGATTAGCATTCTGCAATTAATTTGTACTATATGTCAAGTTGCTGGATAAAATTAAACAACTACAACTCTAGTTATGAAACATATATAAAGTTAAAACAGATAATAATTAAAAGTCTGACCTAACAAGATATTAAATTACTATTTGATGTATAAATAAATCTTAATAAGTAGCCATTAATTTAATAGTTATTGCCTAGAAAAAGTAAAAAATATTTTTATAGCCAAAGTTTTTTTCAGTTTAACTCTGTGCCTTTTGTAGCATATCACTGAAATGATCTCAGCAGTAAATTGCTTGTGCTTGTCTGTTGATTGCGATGTGAAGAGGTTGGTTGGGCCAGCAGCTGAAGGACTCTATTTATATACCTGGCTGGTTAGATTGAATGGACCTGCAGGAAGAACCTGCCCCATCAGAGCTTCTTCAATGGCTTCCATCTTGACCTTGAATCTGACCTTTGCTATGGTCCACTTCCATCCCCATAAAAATGAGCTAAAGGCTAGATTGTCATCTATTTGCTCTTTTATGTTTTCCTGGGATTGATGATATATTCCTAGAGCTGAATAAAACAGATTAATTATCACACTTTGGTGTGAATCACAGGAAGAGAGTTTGCAGCGCACAAGTGAATAGTTGTACGCAATTCTTCACAATGCTTAACTGACATTGCTATTCAAATCAGAAAATGCTGATTACTAGAGTGACAGAGGGGAAGAGGTTCCCACCACCGGATGAAACGAAAGGTCAAACAGCTTAAGGGGATCAAACAAATAAAATATGCAAGATAGGCAATTTCAGTACTTGCATGGCTCTGATCTCGAACTGAGGCTCTTCAGTCTGCATCCATTCTCATTCTGAAGGTAGCGTGTACAACCAATGACCAATTCACTGGTGTAGGTACAGCATATTATCATGCTGGAAGTGATAATGAGAATTTCACTGCTTATGGATGCCAGACTTTTCCAAAATGTACCAAGAACTTACCAGTGAGTGTTCCCTTTTGACTCTTTTGAAGTTAATTCAATAAAACGTGCACCGATACTAATATCTGTGTCTCAAGTAATTATATTTTGTTTGTAAGAGGGGAAAATATGTCTTTATTTAATCAAAATTTTTCTTGTTACAGATAAAATAAACATGGTATAAATTTTAAATAAATTCTGTAAAGGAAATGTAATGTATCATCCTTGTTTCTGAGTAGATTATTTCTCATTTGTGTTAAACATATTTTTTGAGAATTGCAATTTTTCCGGCTACAGCACTACAGACAGAATTGTACAGCCCCATCTGAGCTATACACACCCATTAAATAACTAGTTTGGGTGCCAGACGGCATTTGGGCGTTGAACGAGAACCCATTTTTTTAATATCCTGACTAGGATCACTGCATGTTGGTACTGTTGGATTACAAGATAGCCTCACAGGAGGAAAGGAAGGCATGGGACTGAATCCCTTCACAGAGAAGGTGTGTTGACAGCTTTCAGTCCACCCCTCCTTCCACTAAACCCCCTCCAAATCTGCAGCAGGTCAGCAGCAGCGTGAGAGGCCCTGTGCTGCCCTGCAGCCAACATGGAAAACACAGTTGCCTCTTTGCGGAGGCTCTATTTCCCTTTTGGGAGGACAAGACCAAAAAATGCAATTTGCTTCTCTCTTTCTACATTTTTGTATTTGGCACGTACTGCTAAGTTGCTATAACTTTCCTATTTCCTCAATCCATTTCCCTTTTGTAGTTCGCTTCCTTCACTTATGCATCTACACATACAATTTACATTAAAGCTTTTTAGGACCTGGTCTTCTATGAGAGCTCTGAGGCTGCAGTTCAGTCTCCAACTATTAGCCTTAATACATATTGCACAATTACCTAGAAGCCTCAGCTAGGATTCAGTCCTTCACTTTAGGTACTCACTTGATCCTCTCATATAGTCTGGAAAGAGAGTTTCAGCAAAGGTCTTCTCCCAAATCTCAGTCAGTAGAAAGCCACCAGTTACCTGCTTTCTTAAGAGATCACTCCAGCTTTGAGGAAAGACTCGTAATTCGTAGGCTCTGCCTCATTTCCTGTCCTTGTTTGTGACAATTGCATGATGAAATGGAAGTCCTGTGTACTAGCAGTCAGCGCCTATGGTATACCAAAGGCTATCAAATTATTTGAAATTCTATGCAAAGCTGTGTGATCATCACTTACTGTACTGAAGGGGAGGATGTGACAACAAGTTTAAGACAGATCAGTTGGTGGAAATGGGCTGATTCACCACTGGGGTACCCCAGCTCTAAGGTAAAAAATCCTAATCAGTCCTATTTGCCATGCAGTAGTTTAGTGAGCAGAGTAGATCTGTTCAATTAGCTAGTTTCCTTCTGCATCTACTCTAAAACCAGGTCAGCTACTTAATGAAGAGAAGGTCTTCTCATGAGATTGAACGGTGGGGTTTTTTTAAACACAATAATAAGCCTGGAGTGACCAGCACTTGCAGTATTTCTGTTCTCAATAAGTGTTTCTTCTGGCTTTCCTATGTCAATGAGATTCAATAGCTGTAAAAGTCAGCCTGGTAACTTTTGATTAGACTTAGAAATGCCATGACCAACCTTCTTACTGCCTGCAGACATGAATACCATGGATATGAACGTAAAGCTTTTGCATATCTTTTCTCAACATTTAAGAAATGTGAGACTGACTTACCAACTTGAGTTTGCTTATTGTTGTCAGAACAAACCATAAATCCCCCAGGTTCCAAGAAAAAGCTGCCAGCAGTGTAAGATATATGCAATTCTACTCTTAAAGATTTGGCCTAAAAATTATGTGTTGACAGGATGTGTCTGTACCAGCAACTGGCAATAAAGTGGAATCAAGAGAAGCAGCAATGACAATTTGCTTGGGTCATTGATGCTGGGGTATAGTTTATACCAAAGGCAGTTCCAGCATCAGGTACCAAGTATGGTAGATGGGTTTTTTTCCAAAATCTGTATGGGCCATTAGTATGTTTAAGTTTTGAACCTCACCACTAGATAGTTTCAGGTGGTGGTTATGGCAATGCTCTCACAAACAAAATATGGGGCTGGGGACGCCGTTTGACTGCAATAAATATTATAGAGATTATTTGCCTTCCAGACCTTTCTGCTGCTCAAAATCCTTGTCATAAATTTGATTCCTTGTGTCAAAAGTTGTCTCCCTTAATTTATTTAGATATTTTTAGCTACTCACTGATTTGAGCATGTTTGAAAAGAAAATTTCAGAGCCATCTGAATGAATAAATGTTATAACAAATTAAATGTTATAGAAAGTACTCTTACAACTGCCAAGTTCAGACCATTCACAGTCATTGCTCCAACTAGTTGTGATGCCTTGATTTGTTCATTGTTTCTATGTGGCAACCAAATAACAGATAGATTTTTGGCGTTCTCATATAATTTCTGAGAAGGATTAATGAGTAAGAAGAGGAAAAGGAACAAAGGATGACAAGTAAAACATCCAGTCTTTTTGGACCAAGCAGCACATTTCTAATCATGAACACTACTCAATTACTCATTAGGACTTCAAAAAAAGTATTTAATGAGTGCTTCCTGGGTCAAATTCGGGTTGACTCAGCAGAAAGTATATTATGCTACACTTTTGTTCTGCCTTCTCCTATAAATTACCTTCAGAAGGAGTTAAACAATGGTAGGACTGTGGTACAATGGCCTACTTGTCATTTGTTGTCAAGGAAAAGGTGCTCATTCCTGACTTCTGTACTGTTTGCCATTAGATAAATAGACATACAAACTTCTGGCTATTCGGACCTTGCAATCTTTTATCCCCAAGAGAAAACCATTGATCTTTTTCATCAGAACATACGTCAAAACTAGCAGCAAAATACCCATGATTCCTGGTATTCTATCCCCTTGGGCTCTCTGTGCGAAGAGAGAGATTGATTTTCACTTTTTAGGGTGGATTTGCTCTTAAATTAGCCTTTTTTTTTTTTTTTGCAGCATTTCATTCTATAAAGTTGCAGTAATGGGGGAAAGCAGAACCAGCAATGTTAACTAGATGGAGCAAATGGATTTTTTGTTCCTCTCTCCTCTTCAGTATTTTTAGAGGAATTCCAAGCAAGCGTAACTCTTCTGGGTCCAAAAGCTACAGGGCGTTGTCTTTAATATTATGCTAACACTACCGAATGCGATGACAGTACGATGAAGCATCGATGATACTCGTGTGAGTTACTCCACACTGAGTGGAGTGAAGCTGAGTGAAGTTTTGCCTTGCAGGAGGAGAAGCCGATAGCTCCCCGGAGGCCCGAAGGGGAAGGTGGGCGGCCATCAGCTGTAGCCTCGGGGTTAGCCGGGGGCGCAGAGCACACAGGGAGGCACACAGGCCGCCTTCCCATTAGCCGCTGGCCCGTCTCCAAGAAAAGCAAGGCTTGCTCAGCACCAGGCGCACAGGAGAACGACTATTCACACGTGTCTGGAGAAACAGCTGTGAGGGGAAGGCATGAGTTTACAGCAGCCTCAGACCGCACGTGTTGGCTGTCATACCCTAACGCTACTGTTCTGTCGGGAAAAGAAAAGGAAGCTGGAGAATCAGTCCTCACGTGGTTGTTTTCCATACGTCTGACTTAAAAAAAAGAAATGATCCTATTAAGCAATCTTGCAGAAACTTTTTGCTGATCATAAAAGGTTTCTCTTCCAGTATTCCAACTTGGTTAAATAAAACTGATTTTGGTTAATATCTGAAAAAGTTAATAACTCTCTTATTACCACCACCTCATCCAAAGAGACTAATCAACCTTTTTGTGATTTTTTTTACCTTCCCCTGCTACGAGAAAACACAAATTTCATCAGTATAATCTGCTCCAGATTTAAAAAGAAAAAAGAAAAAAGAAAGAAAAACAAAGCCAAAATAAATAATCTGATATGGCTTCAACCTGACAATGTTTTCAAGATTCTTTCAAATCTCAGTTTATATACACTAAAATAGCAACATTTGACACTCTAATCAAGTTATTTAAATAAATTAAGTGCTTAATAAAAAAGAACATCCTTGACATACTAAGAAAATTTTAACCTTGCATTTTGTAAATTTTTTATTCAATTCCAACTACGAAATACTTTCGGTATAGAAAAAAAAAAAACATGAACTTTGACCTCTATCCCAAGTCTGTGCTTCTGAACCAACTTTCAACAGTGTAAAAGCAAGCAAGAAAGCAAGCAAGAAATAAAATGATACCACAAATCAAACTGCTATGGGATTAGAGGACATTAGAATCTGTATGTTCACAGATTACTCTCTTTCTGTTTGAATAAGTTTATTTCTGCATATGTTCTCCAGATGTTTTATTGTAAACCTGGTATTGATGACTGTGCTAGCCAAGAATCATCATTGAACTGTGAAGAAATATTTTTTTTGTGGATTGTGTGATAAATCTGGATTATTTTTTTCTTTCTTTTTTTAAGATAGTCTTTAATTTGGGGGTAGGATTCCTTTATATCTGTGATTTCACTGTACTTTATTGCCTGGATACTTAGTAATGCCTGCTATTGCTAAGGCACAAAGTCTTTTATCAAAAGAATTTAAAAACTTTAGGTTTTGGAGAAATGGAAAAATTTCCTGTCCTCTCTCCAGAAGGTAATGAATTATTGGCACTAAAAGAGTGAATAAGCACCAAGGAAGAGCAGCAGTATCTCTGTTACAACTTGCATGAGAGCCAAGATTCACTTTTGAACCCTGACACCGACAGTGTCTGTAGCGAGTACCTCTCAGTTTTAGTTTTGATCGTATTCTTACTGAGCAAACACCAGTGCTGAGGCTTTTGGCTGTTAAAGTTAATACCCTGTGCTTGCCTACACTGGAGAGCTGAAAGAACTCAAATGCTCAGTGTGAACTTTCCTTGAAAATAAATTCTGTATTAAAACCATACGAAAAGTTGGCTTGTAAATGACCTGGGGACATTCAGTGTCCATAACTTGATCTATAGTTTAAACTATGATCAGAAATATCATTTGGCATCCTATAAATACAGTCGTTGTTAGGCAGATGGAAAATACTTAAATATTCAAATAATTATGTCATCTCACGTATTGTTTATAGTCACCAGGATCATTTATAAATCCCATGAAATTATGGGATTTTTTTTTATCTCCAATAACTCTGTCATCTGTTTTACATCCTCACATTGTATGCATATTAGCTTTTTGGCATCCAGTGGCAACAAATTCCTAATAAAGTGGATTCTGTGGCACTGTTTCAGGCATGCTTTAAACAGCACATTTAAGAAACTTTGAAATTCAGTCGTCAGAGACACAGGCGAATGCTGCCTCTAATTTTGTGATCTAATTGCTGTATACAAATGCTACCCAGTCCTCCAGTTGCACCACGCACACTGGTCAGCTCAGCTCTGAATGACTAAAACTAAAATCTCACAACTTGATATGCTCACAATATACATCATAACTACTTTTCCTGATTTACAGTTTGACTGCCTGAAATAGTCCAGCCTTCACCAAAAACCTCTGAAAATTGAAAATTGAGGGAATAATTATTTCATATGCAGTTAGCTTGAAGAATTGTCTTGCTGTGACAGATGAAAAGTGCACATCATAGTCATGTACATTTATGCATACGACATGTCACCTACTTTTACGCTATAAATAAGAGAGTTCTCAGTGAAAACAGACAACTTTATAGTTGTGCCTGAGATTCACCATGACGTGTTATGCCATTAGCTTTTTTAACTCCATCTGTGCCATAATAGATCCCATTATAGGAATTCAGGTCCCAAATTATAAGATTTATACTTTTATACTTTTAGCCTTGAAACTCAATCAGTCTTCTAATGGCAGAAATTATTTCCCTCAACCCATAATATTCAGGAGTCCTCCCAAACTGTGTGCTGGGAATTACAAGATTTTACTTCTTTACAGGCTCAAGGTAAATAACTCCTTAGGGGTCACCGACTACTAACCCCATCCTAGCGAGGTGGGTGAGTGCTGAAGACATGCCTCTTCTCGCTTCCCCAGGGTGCTCCTCTCCTGCTGCTCAATATACCCTCCAGATTTCCTTTTGTGTTTCCCCCAGGCTCCAAAGTAGGTCAGAAAGGAGGGCGAGGGGGTGCCTGTCAACTCACTCATGTTCACCACAGCATGGGAACTTTGGGCTGCACGGGCAGAAACCCAAGGACTTCATATTCAGACACAGCCTCAGCATCCCACGGTAGGGCTGTGGTCTTTTCTCCAGCCTGTTCAGAGGCTGTTCAGAGGCTTCACCACAGCTGAGGTAAAGGTGACTCAGTAAAGATACGTGATGTAATAACATGGTACACACATGCCAGTATGTTCATTTGCAGAAACTTTTATGAAGCTGAAAAACAACCACCACCCCCAAATAAAGCCAATGCAGGGAAATTCTGCTTATTCATTGCAAACAATTGTGTTTGCATTTCAGAATGCATAAAATGAAAATACAGCATTCTTACCTTAGAATAGGAATAATACTGAAAGTTAGTTAACCCACTCCTAAATAATTACCAAGTTTTAAAGAAAATCCCTGAAATTTCAGTGTCAGCTTGACATTGACTGCCTTGTGAAATGTGACTGACATAGGTGTAAACATCCTGACATTTGGGTGTTTTACAATTCTAGTGAAGTCTTCAGCCTAAATCACAATTATTACTACCTTTTCATAATAGTTAATACTGTTACCATACAAGCAGTCACAATTCACCAACTGCAATAAGACACTGAGTAGAGGGATGAGTCCTTCCCACTGGATAAAAAAAACCTACGAGTTTTCAAAGCTGTGTAACTCCTGGTAGAGTTACGTGCATGGCTGGTACGTACACACACACATAGACAGCTGGGAGTGAACCAGAATCCAGCAGTCAGAAAGTATATGGTACAGAAGAATGGCCTCACTGGGTCAGATGCTTTATCCATGTGTTCCCTCCGAGTTCACCCTCCGGCTACCACAAGTTTAGCAAGACTAGGTAATACCCTGATCTATAATTGATTTTGTATTTTTAAACAGTTTCATGACATCTATTAACATTTTTAGAAGAAATGGTATATCTACACATTTAAAATGGCATTTCAATACCTTGTCTACTGGTATTGCTGATTAATGTACTGGCATTTTAACAAGCAAACTAGAAGTTCCTTATATTTGCAATATCCTTGACTTCAGAAAAGCAAACTGAACACCAAATAAAGACAAAAATTGCTTAGGCAAATAACTCCTTTTCTAACTGAATTTGGAGCATATTGCTTTTACCACTCAACTGCCTAACTTAGATGTGCTTTTCATACACTATACCGGTTATACACTTTACACTTACTATACTGGATGCTATGCTTTCATTGGTAAATATTATATCTGAATTGTTTTCTGTTATATATAGTATTGTCAGTCATTAATTTTTTAGTTATCTGAGAAACCACAGGCAGGTATCAGTAAGGAAAACTGATGATAAAGCATCCGTATTATCTAGTGTGTGAGTATTTTAAAACAAAACTTATGTACATGCTAGAGATGTTATTTCATTAATATGATCCTTATGGGAAAACTAAGATAGTATGTTTGAAGAGTCAAGTATTATTCTGTTACAGAAATAGCTTTATTTTAATGAATTGGTTTTTTATTTAAGACATGATAGACATATTATTCATTGAATGGTTTAATCTCAGCTACATTTTGATCTCCAGAATGTAACAAATGAATGCTGCAATCTAATTTTAGTTTGTTTGAAATGTTATGGTACTTTGAAAAATCATCTGCTTGACCATTTCTTTGAGTGACCTATTTTTTGATAAATACTAAAAATTCTCCCCTTTCTAGACTTTTAATATCTTTCTTCTCCCAACAAGTCTTTTCCAAACTGAAGATTATGATTCTATTTAGTACAATTTGCACACAAGTCTTTCCTTATCTTTTTTCATCCCTGTCATCTTTCCAGGTCTGTTCTCTAATCCTGCTATACCCATTTGAATGGGTGGTGTTAGTCCACACTCCTTTCCCAAAAATTTCCTCCAGTTCTCTTTGCCTTTTTGACTGATGACGAGTATCGAATCATTTTTTTCAAAGACCTATCCACACTGACTCCCCTTCCTCAGTACTGAGTTAAGAGTCCAGCACCGCATCTCTATGTAGGATTTTGCTTCCAGGGACACGTTATTCTGCAACATGTCCGTAAGTTTTTCTGCTGCACTGAGAAACAAGAAGTCAGGGAAGAAACTTATTACTGGAGCATATTTTCCATTGCGCCTCAGCAGCTTTTGATTCTCAGCTGACCCCTGAGTGATAAGATGAGAAAAGAAAGAAACTCTGTTCCCTGCATTTCTCCTGTTCCGTCTAACCACTGCACTTCACTACAGAGTTTCCACAATTAGAGTATAAGTGATCTTGTTCTCCTGCTTTTGAGGAAAATCCTACCTTTTCCTTTGGGGATGCCCATCAGCAGAGGAAAGGGGTCAGGTCTGCTGAGGGCAACCTGAGAAGCAGGTTTTGGATAGATTCCCCTTCGCCAGGAGTGGATTACTACTTGCCACTGCAAGGCTGTGCCCTCCCTGGTGTTCAGACAGTGATTATGCTCATCTTTTCTTCTTCTCCTCTTATGGAAAAGTAGCTGGTAAAGTAACAAGAGTGGTTTACGCTGTATGAGTGATGCATTGGCCACAAAGCACCTGCTGTACTGATTTGCAGACAGGGATACATGGGTAAAACCCATCCATCTATAAAAGATCCCTCAGATCTGGATGGCTTAGTTGGGCATTAGATATGGTCCATAATTCAGTATAAGTTGAACTAAACATTCCTCAGAATGAGGAAACATTAAACATTACTAAACATTCGGGGAAAAACATGGGTGTTGAATAAAGTGCAAAGTATTAGATATTGTTGCAAGGAAGGGGATTTTGTCAATATTGTGAGATCAGGCTGGAAAAACCCCAAAACTTTCTATGATAGGTTTTTGGTAATAAACTTTGCATGTTTATTTCCGTGTCCCATTCCCCCCCTCTCCCTGAACATGAGGCAGGGGGAAAAAGGGACCATTTGTATTACAGTTATTTGCAATCTAATTTGCCAGGCCAAAGGATAGTCTGAATGATCTAATTCTCAATATACTACAGGACCGGGGTGAAGTACAAATCATCTTAGAGGATCCGATAATTCTGTTTCAATTGATCAGCTTTTTAGGCAGTATCCTTCAGTTGAGACTTTTCAGATAAGTAAAGTAAATTAGGTTGAAAACAAAATGCTGGTTTCTGAAATGTGGATTTCACAATGTATTTTTGATCTGATAGGAGCTCGGCAGCATTTCTTCTATCCGCTTGAGGCCTACCGAGCTGCGCGTACTGTACTCTATCAAAGCCCAGTTCTTTGCAGCTCAGTGAATAAAATACTGCAGTTTCTCCCATTGACTGACTGAAATAAAATAATCTATGATGCATGAACAAGTCTAAATGAAATAATAATATCCTTAGCAGTGAAAACTGGATTGGTAATACAATAATTGAGCAGATTTATTGCCATTTTCTTGAACTAGCCTGCTGAAACAGCCCACTATTTTATTTAATCTCATATCAGAGGAATTATTGGCTGGTAATCCACCATTAAACATCATTTAGAATGATGGATGAAAATGTCAGCTTTTCCAACATAATCAATTCATATCTCATTAGCACATATTATTTATGATTCTCATAATGGGACCTGCAGGGGTCTCCAGGGGGAAATGGAGACCTCAGCTGTTGTTGAAATGAGATGAGATATACTGTAGCTTATGAGTTAATAACTGCATATAAAAAATACTTCCCCACAGTATTGATTGTCCTTACCATTTTACAAATGAATTGAGTGCCTTGGCTTCCCCTCTTGCTGTGTACGGCAGGTCTTCCTTCTATTCATTTTGTTGCTCATAATTCAGTGAGAAAAATATTAAAAAGCATATAGGAAAGACTATTTTACAAATAACTTTTAAGACACCAGGAGGGGAGGGTAAGAGTCTTTGAATGTAAAGTAATAAGAAACACTTTACTGCTCTGTTGCTGTTTGCTAAGGACTTTGGGCACTTTTTTCCCCCTCAGTCCCTATGAAGACAAATCGACATATTTTTCTAGCTACAGCACAGTTGCATTTTAAGGATACTTTCTACCGTATGCTGCCTCAAAGACCAATGAAAAGCAAACCTTGATTCATGGATTTAATGCAGCTGATGGTGCAGCAGTAATCATGGTCACAGTGTCAACTGCTGCCTCAATTAAACTACATTTGAGAATCATTTTATGCTTCAGCTCATAAACATCAATAAAGGAAAATGAGTAGTAAATGACTGTCTGGAGTACAAAAGACCAACTCATATTTCAGATGAAAATGAAGACAAAATGTAGCTTTTATTTGCCTGTGGAATTCCCATTAACTGCATCACTGACAGGAGGGAGTTGGATCAATAGTTGGCTGGCCGCAGAAAACAGTTTCTGGCTGTTCAGCAGCCAATGCAAAAGGAAAACTGTCATATTGTGATCTTTATCAGGTAATCTTCATTACACCAGACCAATGATATATGTATATGCTGGTCAGCTAGGGGCACTTCTAATTCCTGCTTCTATTTGTGGTCTGAGCACAGTGTGCTCACAAATTATTTGTTTACAGCCGTGAAAAACCTTCAATGTTCATCTCTTTTATTCTTTTTATAGGTAATCCATAACCAGGAACTTTCTCTCAAGACTCCTTTATTCACTCAGAATTTTTAAAAAAGCAAGCGCTGTATCAAAACTTATCTTTCTTCCCGCTTAAGAGGAATCTGCTAGTACCTTTTGTGGCTGTTATTGTCGAGGCTTGACTGAAAGATTTACTGGGTATCCTTCAGTAAGTTCTTGGAGGGTATTTGTGCCTTATTCTGAGTGTTTCTGGGCTTATTTGAACAAAGGCAACTGCTAGCTGTGAAGGAAAAACAAACACCCTCTGCGAGCTTTTAGCTTTCCAGGCGACAGCTTGTATGTATGTATGGCAAACTATACGTGAAAGGTGATCATCTCCTACTTTCCCCCACCCCAGACCCACAGAGCAGAGATATTTTACTCCTTTGTAATGCTCTGCAATTCATATAGCTTCATCCCAGTGTATGCGACATGAGAATCTGTACATACAAGGCAGCAGCTCTGGCTCGGTTGGTACATGGCTTTCAGACAAGCAGATTTTGCAAGCACAGCACAGATTTTTAAAACATCACCACTTTCAAATCTAAAATAGGAGGGAAAAAATCGCTTCCTCTTCATGCAGTGATAATATAAATTGAATTATCAGAACCTCTACACTGATGTAAAATAACCACATTGTTTTCACACTTATTCACAACTCTATTCTTGTGAACCATCTTAGATACTGTTTCTCTGTTTAGTTTCCTAAACAGAGGGTTTTTTTAAAATTTCCGCTATGGAATTTAATACCAAGCATCAAAACAAAAAATCGTGGTTCACAGCTAATAGTGAGATTTCATTAAAAAACTTTTAAATTCTTATAATCAACTTATACTTTAATACACAATGATGCTTGACCTACAAACATGCACCTGCATTTCAGGATGATAATTAAAGCTGATGTTTGTATACATAAAGTGAACCTTGCTGCTGTTCCTAAATGTTAGCCCTTTCTCCTTCTCTCAGGCCTTGGATTCTGTCCTTTATCCTCCTTCTCCTCACACCATCACCTTCCTCTCAGTTTCTATTTTCTGACTTTTTCCCTCTTCTGCTCCAGTTCGTTCCCAGTATCTAGTTTTAATCCTGCCTCCCACCTTTCCTGCTACACATTTCCCCCCACCTTTCCTTTAATAAAGATAGTAATACTGAGTGATAAGATGGTAATAAAAAACATATACACGCTGTATGTGACTGTACTAACTACCTACTAGCATGTTTTCCTTCAACATCATCCCATTCCGTTTCAGTCTCCTCAGTTACCCCTGTCTCCTCTTTACCCTGTCTTCTGGCTGCTTACCCCAGTAAATCTCTAGTCTTATATACCACATATTTACTCTCCCCAACATGCTTATTTGCACTTCTAGTCTCTTTCTACAAAACCTTAATCTCTTCTGTCTCTTCAGATCTTTTTCCAGTCCACCTTTCCAGCTCTCTCTCTCTTCATGTCTCTCTTCACTGCTTTAGCTTTCTTCTGCTTTTCCTCTAAACCTTATCACAATCTGCTGATTCCTCCTTTCTCCCTTGCTCCTCAAGTTGTCTCCTGCTTTCTATTCTCCTTTTATAAACTAGTTTCCCTCCAGTTCGTTCAGTTTGTTCTGGACGAGGTGGCTCAAAAAAATGCAAGGCACTGCAATCTTTTGAATGGGCAGCTTATTTCCAGGCGCAATGCTAACAGGGGATGGTGCCCGTCTCATCAGACAGCAGCCTGGAGGTGGCAGCTTTTGTGAATACAGGAAGGTTTGTGAGTGTTGGAGCCAGAATCAAAGATCTGACCTTGGAAGACACAGTAAAATTCATGAAGTTCACAACACTTTCCTGAACTTGCACGGTTAAACCAGTTTTGCAGAACGCAGTGATCATGTGTTGGTCTTCATATTAAAAAACAGTACATTTTAAGGCAGTAAAACATGTTACTTTTTGAACATGAACATGGAAAAGATGTCTAACTACAAACTGTTTAATTTTTTTTAAAATTGCAGAAACACTTTTCTTTTTCATGTTAATAAAATTTTATCAACATTTTAATGTTATAGCCTTTTTAATTATATGGATCTTTTTATATCCTATTATTACAGTACATTTTAAAACACTGAAGTCTCAGTTTTCTATAACAGAATGTGGAGAATTTGTTGAAAAATGTCTACCCAGCCTAGGTTATCTGTGATAACTACCACAGGGAATTATGGACTCTAACATATGGCAAAAGGACTATTCTTCATTCACACTTGCACTGATTAAGAGAGAATATTTTGAGCAAAATTCCACACTAGAAAAAAATATCTTAGATATATTAATACATTTATCTCTAGCTAAAGATACTCCTACAAAATGAACTTTTTTTAATATAGGGTTTCACTTTCAGTCCAAATCTCAGCAGTAAACTCCAGAAAAGGAATGGAGATACGTGTCATCAACAAAACACAGAAGTCAGGAAACAATGTTGGTTTTTCTGATCAAACCACCCCCGAAATGCTTTTTCACCAAAAGCACGAAAATAACATTTGGGTAATTTGACTCTCATTCACCTTTCTCAAGGGAGGGAAAATAGAGTAAAAGGACATAGTTTATATTACATTCTCTCCCACAAAACCGCAGTTTTCTGAATTTGTCACTCTCTTCCCTGAAAAAAATGCTTCAAGATCCCAAGGATTTGTTCAAACAGTTACAGCAACACTGAGACAGCTACTGCTCTTGGCAGTCACATGAGACAGTTGTAAAAATGTCACTGGCTGATGCCATCTTGCTTACCCAACCCATTCCAGGAAGGCAGCACTACTAGAGCCCATCTGCTGTTCCTATCATTAAAAAGTACATCAACAAGAGGAGAGGCACAGTCTAGATTTTCCAGTAATCAGAATATTTTTATCTCAAATACTCAGATTTTTTTTAAAAGGAATGATTTTCATTTCTCTGAATTTGATTTTGCCAATACTCTAAAGACTCCCAAACCACCTAGTGGTTCAATCAAGTTGTTCCTGGCTTTTTAGCCCAATTGTTCTTTGCCAGCAAATGAGTGACTTCCAAGATATATGAAATTCAACTTCAAAAAATATGGAATTTTAGTCTGATCCTTTCAGTTGAATTTCCTTTTTCTTATAGGCTAACCACAGGGTAAATCCAAAAAGCACCAACAGAGCATGGTTTCCTGAAAGGAAATACTGTTCAGCACCAATCACAGCAAGACAATCATTAAACCCAATTGTCAATCTGCCACAGGGAGGGACGAGGTTTTACATTAGCACAACTTGAAAATACATGACAAAAAAAAATTGCAAAACGAGAAACATTGTTTAGAATCAGCAGAAGTCAGTGGCCTGTTTTAACATGTTTTTATTTTGCTTTTAGTGAACGAGAGTTATCTGTACAGGTAACCAAAACGCATCAGTGAGAAAAGATGCACTAAGAAAGGGAAGTTACCCTGTTAACTCCTGTGAAAGTAGATGTATCCAAACAGAGCCACCAGAGAGCACTTTTTTTATAGTTCTAAAACAATACATAGTCAGAAACTGAAAAAGGGCTGCTAAAAAAAAAAAAAAATTGAAGAGGAAATATTACAGAGGATCCACAATGCAGAGGTTGCAACACATGTTGGATGAGGGTGGGGCATCTTCCAGATGAAATGGAATAATATATTATTCCTTTGTGGGATGTTTTGTTATGCTTTGATAAAGACTTCAGGGCATTGCTATTTTTCATAATTTGCTATATGGCTTATAATTAATGCTAGGTTACCACTTTATCATTAGGCTACAGAAATAAAGGCATGTGCTTTTTCTTTTATGGTAACAGCTGATGTTTAAAGTAATTTTTGAAAAAGTGGATGGGTGAAAGAAGATCCTGATAGTGAGCTTTGAGAATACTAAACCATTGCGCGGGATATGTTCAGTGTACAGCTAAGATGCAGATGAATAGCATTTTAAGGCGCAGTTAATGTGATAAAGGGTTTTTTTAATATTTTCCAGGTGGTTGAAAAATTTTGTAGCATTCTGCTAAATGTTTGTGCTAAAATATTATTTCCTGCACTAATATAAACACACAATATGCAACAACCTTGATAAGTACATTCATGAAATGCGTTATCTGTATGAGCTCACGATACTCTAGGTATAATGTAGGACAAGTGTCTCATCTTGCTGACTTTATAAACAAACATTCTAGTTTAAAATATTGAAATATAAATATTTACTACCCTTTACTCTCTATATAAATTAGTTTCTGGCTTCTCCACCCCTTTTTGCACTTAGTGGATATGTAGTTTGCTATATTGAATGAAAGCACAGGTATGCACTGCTTTATGCTAGGAACTATCAATAGTACGTACCTAATACATCATATTGAATGAAAGACTTCATAAATCAGTTATACAAGGGATCATACAATGCTTTTAGCGAATTTCCGAAGAGTCATAAAAACTATAAATCAATGTATTTTTGATTAATCAACTCACAATGTCAGCTTTTGGCAATAGTTATCTGTTGTGTCCTTCTTACTCCATGCACACTAGGGAGATGGCTATCATCTGTCAGAGGGAAGCTTGAGCAAGAAAACAGGGGGAGAAAACCCTACTACACTATCCACATGCCTCCCATTATCTATTGCAATGGGGCAGTAGATCCAGTATGCAACAATCTGACCTACAGTTTAGAATTTACAGTGGAAATAATGGAAGTTATGAATGGTGAAGTAAAAGAGCAAGCAAACCTTAACTCTGCCAAAGTTTACAGGGTCCTAAACACACACTGAATTAAACACATAGTCAAATCTTTCTACCATTTCATCGTGTTCTTTAGATAAACTGAGCACTGAAGTCAGTAGAATCCCAGCTTACCCCAGTGAGTAGAATCAGACAGCTCCCTTCTCTGAATCTAACGCTATATAGATATAAGGGAGTAGAATCTCATATTTGCCTGTGTGTTGAAGTCTACGTGTCTGCATTTAGAAAGGAACCACCGCTGATTCATTTTTCCAAAGAAAATGCTGTTGAAGAGTGAAATCCCATGCACATCGTAAAAGACATTTGACATCAATATTTAATTTTATTAGTTATACTACAGGTACTCTAGGGAACCTGATGGAAAGCCTTCTTAGTATTGATTAGAATTCAGCAATCCCACTGCACACTGTTCAAAAAATTATTCAATTACAATTAATTTTTCAATTCAGAATAATTTAAAATTTATCCTGAAAATTTAATAAAAGTATATAAGGTCAGAACACATAGGGATTTATAATTGTGATATGGAAATGCTAACTACAAGTTACTATGATTTTTAATTTGCATAATCAATTTTTTTAATTCATTCTATTTGCCTGTACAAGATTACAGTGATGATATGGTTTCAACATTCAGTGAAAACTTCAGAATTACCACTTTCATGTGTATAATGGTGAAAGATGACTATTAGTGATACTGTGCTTTCTCATTTTCACACAAAAGAGACTTAAAAGCAACAGTAATGAACACATTGCTAATAAAAATGCAATGAATACACAAGAGTCAATATATCTAACTTTGAAAAAAAAAATCATTCTATAAGCATTGTCATGTCAGAAGCCTCTAGATATCTATCTTCTCTGTGGCATGAAGTGGGTTCCTTTGGGCTATCCCCAATTTATAAATGTTATTTACTTAATTATTTTCAGTACACTATGGTTCCAATAAGGAATCACCTAGAACAAAAATGTCTACAGAGGGATTAGGATTCAAAATAGCTAACAATGTTTATTTTAAAAGCCTCATGAACTCAAGAGTAGAACAGATAACAAAGTCTTTTAAGAGCAATGATGTTAAAACTCACAGTTAACTGGATTTACCACAGTTACATAAAGATATTTGATGCTTTCTTATGACATGCAATGCTGGAGTGGCAGATTTAGAGCACTGTGTATAAAAGCAGGCACTGGCATTCAGGCATTCAGTGTCAGAAATAGTAGTTTGCTTTTTCTCATGAAAAACACACATGTACAGATTATTTCTATATTGCTAGCAGTGGAAAACTGTATCACAACTTACTCTTCCCTCCCATTTCAGGTAGCTCAAACAACAGATCAAGTGAGATGTCATGGCAAGTAAAAAACTGAAAAGAAGCAGGTATGTTTTGCAGCCTTCCAAAAGGGAAAGTCAGCAGGAGTTAAGAGACTCCTTCTGGACACCCGTAATTTTAAATCTCTCTTTATCAATCCTGAGGTCCTACAAGAAAGACTCAGCACCCCATAACAACATCAGCGTGTAGTTTGATAATTAGGGCAATTGTGTGAGATTTACCCCTCCTGATCCTGCCCTGTATCACTGCTCAGCCATTCCGGGAGAGAGAGGAGCTGTTCTTGTAAAACAGAGAAGACCTAAACCAAAATTTTATGCAGCCAAAGTATCTGGTCCAAGATAAACAACAGAACTGAAAGTTATGACCATATAAAGCCTATGGAACTTCATCCAGGCCATGAAGGTGGGCTGCATGTTAATTTACAATATTTGAGCAATATATTTGAAGAATTTAGATTGCCAAATTTTGGCAACTCACCTTATTTAGGCAGCTCTGTTACTTTATTTTTTTTCTGTATTTTCAGAAGTGCTGAGTTGTGGCCTGCAAGAAGTGAAAGGAAGAGAGTGAAAGCAATTGTCAAGGAGGTAGTCACTTAAATGAAGAATTTTACTTTAGTAAAATTTACATCAGGTAATGAAAAACCATTGGCTTGTGTGCATATTTTATTACAGTGGTTTGAGGTTTTA
>VXAK01003236.1:0-58582 GCA_013399435.1 Arenaria interpres
GTGGTCCTTTGGTGCCATCTGACAAACAGGAAGATGCAGAGTTCCCTGATTGAGTGCACAGTTGCTAGAATTAGGATTCTGAAAAACTTTTTCTGTCCTCCTGTAAAACAAGTAAGTGCAAAGCGACTTGCTCTTCTATGCCTCTTTCTCATGAGGGACTCAGTGCCAGCATCAAACTTCTGTTTATTAATGAACATTTCCTTGGCCTCTGCTGTCTGGACCAAAGCTACAGCTCTATCACGTGAGTTTCTACAAGGTGCAGTGATAATTTATGTGTATCACTTTTATGTATATCACTTCATCAGTCTCACACTGCAGTGGCCTGATCTCAGGGCTGCTTCTAGAACTGAAGTTCTCCTTAAATCACAAAGATTGTATTTCTCCTAACAAAATGTTGTGTGTATGTTACTGCCAGCAAGAAATTTTGTGCTGCTTAGGCTTCTATCCAAGGAAACTGGTCTGTGGTTACCAGGAAAGGAGAAATCGGGCCTTGAGTGAAGATATGCTTTGGGAGCGTGCAGGAGAAATAGGGCATAGATCTTGTGCAGGTCTGCGTGAAGCTGATTTTGCTCTGATAACTCACAATGAGCATCATCTACTACTTTTAAATCAGGAAGCTATGTCTGTTAAATGACTCACGCCATACAGCTATCCAACTTTTCAACTTTGTTGAGAGGGCACCTCTGTCCCTTAAACAACAAATGTTCGTCAGGAAGCATACAAGATGGCACAGGGGCTGCCTGTCTTCTTCACGAAGGGCTGTGAGAGGAGTGGAGATGTGCTGAACTGCTCCCAGTGTCTCGGCTGTAGTGGAAAGCTCATTGCCTGGGAGGGTTTCTCACGTTTCTTGCTCCTTTCCAATGGAGCTGCTCTCAAATGTGTGATCTGATTGTGTATGTGTGTGTATGCGTATTTCTCACTCCCTCTGCCACACAGAATGATGCTAGACAACACTGACTCCCTCCCTCACAACCACTAGCCCTTCACTTAGGAACTGTGCAGTTCAGCTGGAACCAGTCACTTGAATGAAATACCTCTTCCCAGAACTGTAGTTTTATGTGTTTCTGCTTCGTTCTTTGAAAATGCTTCCCCTAATTCTAGTTTCACGTTCTCCTTGCTGCTGAGTGACTTCAGATTTAAGCTGGCCAGGGTATTGCTGGTGTCTCTTCCCAGCGGGAGCTGTGGGATACTGCGCTCTTACTGCCAGTGCGCGAGCACCTTCCTCAGGTGAAATTTCTGGAATGGTAAAGGGAACTTTTAGTTCAAGTTTTCATTTAGAGTTTATTAATTTATGTAAGTAAATTCTATTTCATAGAATCATTAGGTTGGAAAAGACCCTTAAGATCATGGAGTCCAATTTAAGCCTTTTCTTTCCTGTAAAACAGAAATATGAGAGCTACGAGCATCTATTGAAGTTCTGAAGTGATATAAAGCACAGCAGAGTGATACGTGAGCATCTTGCAAAATACAAGCAACCAGCATCGCTTGTGTTGAGCTTGTTCTTCAGGCTTTTTGTGAAAAGTATTTAGTCTTGTCCAATGTGTAGTAGACTTATTTTATGTTATTTTATTTTTCCTACCTCTCTGGCTCCTCCTAATCAAATTACAAACTGAATTAGCTCAATAAAAAAAGACTTATTGGAGACTGCAACTTTTCTGCAGTTTTGACTTCGTTCCCAGAAAAGGCTATTGGTCTCAAGCTTTGCTTATTCATTTCAACAGTTGACTCAGTTGAGTAGTTGAGTAAGAAGTGTACTGTGTTGTTGTGTTTTTTGGTTTTTTGTCTCAGGTGCTTTTCTGCATTCTAAAAAACTTTTAATCTTCATGGTTTTTAGTTTGATTTAGCACATAGGTATGTAATTTTATTTCTGGTTTGGTTTTGTTTTTTGTTTTTAATTGCATTTGTATGAATGTTCAAGGGGGCATACACTAGCAACATGAAGCAAAAATAATCCTACTAAGTAGAAAACATCCCAGCCACATTCAGATTTCTGATTTGTATCAGCTGATTGTATATTTACAGCTGATCTGTATAATTACTTAAATACACATCACTTTTCTGCTTTATAGCTGGGGAACAATAACCATAGTGTTGAGCTGCTTTCAGATGCAAATAAACAGGTCTTAATTCTTGCAAGTCTGACACTCACCCTATCTTAGAAACCAGTATTAAATTAAACCAGATTAAAATCAGTGACCTCAAACAAGATTTCCTGCTTGCTGATTCTGAAATATGGTTAAAATTGACTTGAGTCACTTCGACTGAAGTGGATCCACCCTGATCCTCTTTGGCAATGCCTTTTAACATCTGGCCAGATGTTTGCTGTTGTTATGCCAGTGCACAGTGCTAGAGTCTGATGCACTGGAGGAGATGTGAAGGCTGGGCAGGAAGCAGAGAACTAAGAGCTCAGCTCTTCCTGAACTGATGGTCGAAGGCTGGTCTTTCCTGAGAGCCCGGAAAAATAACCAGGATGCACTGTGGAACCTCAGAAGTGATGACTATCAGTGATGGTGGGGTTCTCCTCCTTCCCTGAGCGTGGCTGGGCATAAGTACCACCTCATCCCAACCACTTAGAGCAGCTACCGCACCCAACTGCCTTTCCGAGTCATGTAAACACTCTAGCACAAAGGTTTCCAGTTGAAGTAAGGGAGATGATGGAATTCTAAGTCAACAAATGTAAGTTAACCCTGCTTTGGACACATACCTGACCAAGCTCATGTTCCAGCCAGAAGGAAGGAATTGTTTTGGCCTGGTTAGTGTACACGCCTGAGCCGGATATCTCAATGTCAGGTAACAAAAAGTTGTCCACTCTTTTCTTTGCTTTGCTTTTCTTTGCTTTGTTTTGCTTTTTCTTTCCCTTTCCTTTTCCCTTTCCTTTTCATTCAAGTATCTTCTATCAGAAGCCCTGAAAGCTGTCAGAAGCTTAAAAGTGCTGGGAAACCCAGACCTGCTGAGCAATCATTACTCTTGTGGAAGGATCTGTTGATTACCTTTTGTTCAGCATTTCTTCATCTTCTATAGTAGACCAGGAAGCTCCAGATCACCACAGCTGCATTTTTATATGCAGAAACAATACTAGTGCATTTGTCTTGATGGACATTTGTCTTGATGGACATTTGTCTTGATGGCAAAGCTGAAATTGTTTGCTTCTGCTTGTAGCTACCTTGGTTGTACTAATACAACTCTGTCTGCAGATGTGCTTTGGATGGAAGGTTTATTGCATCTGGATGAAAAATGACCAGCTAACTCCCTGAACCAGTCCACAGTGCCAGCAAGCACAAAATTATAGCAGTGCAATTAGGAAGAACAATTTTGGGAATGGTACGATCAGCTGGACATGAAGATTGCTTTAGCTGACCCTGCTGCTGAAAAAAACAGCCCTATACTGCTCCACTGAGTAAAAGGGGTACAAAGCAGCCTTGAAGAAAACTTTTGTCAATATGGATTCCACAAAGTCTTGGGGTGTATCACGGAATCAGGGAATTGTCGGAGTTGGAAGGGACCTCTAGACATCATCTAGTCCAACTCTCCTGCCAAAGCAGGGTTGCCCAGAGCACATCGCTCAGGACTCCATCCAGGCAGGGCTTGAAGATCTCCAGAGAAGGGGACTCCACACCCTCCCTGGGCAGCCTTTTCCAGGGCTCTGCCACCCTCACCTGAAAGAAGTTCTTCCTCATATTTGAGTGGAACTTCCCATGTTCCAGCTTGTGCCCGTTGCCCCTCATCCTGTCACTGGGAGCCACTGAAGAGTCTGGCTCCATCCTCCTTCAACCCACCCTTTAGATACTTGTAAGCATCAATAAGGTCTCCCTTCAGCCTTCTCTTCTCCAGGCTAAAGAGTCCCGGCTCTCACAGCCTTTCCTCATCAGGGAGATGCTCCAATCCCTCCATCATCTCTGTTGCCCTTCGCTGGACTCTCTCCAGCAGTTCCCTGTCTGTCTTGAACTGGGGAGCCCAGAACTGGATGCAGGATTCCAGTTGTGGCCTCCCCAGTGCAGAGCAGAGGGGGAGAATGACCTCCCTCCACCTACTGGCCACACTCTTTCCTATGCAGCCCAGGATCCCATTGGCCCTCTTGGCCACAAGGGCACATGGCTGGCTCATGGATAGTTTACTGTCCACCAGGACCCCCAGATCCTTCTCCTCAGAATTGCTTTCCAGTAGGTCCACCCCTAACCTATATTGGTGTCTGGCATTCTTCCCCTCCAGGTGCAGGACCCTACACTTGCCCTGGTATCAAGTGTGTAGAATCACTTTGCTAGCAACTGGGGTGGAACAGCATCCTAATGGCCGAAGTGCCGTATGGTATAATCGCTGTGTATGAAGCAGTCATGCACTCTGAACTTGATCTGTGCAGACTAGAGACATCAGCCTGCACTCTTTGTCTGACAACTTGAAAAGATGGATTTTTTCAAATGAGCAGTTGCTGCCTTGCCTAAGGCTAAGACTGAAGAACCTGTAGAGCCTTTCTGAAAGTCAGTAAGGGTTTGATTAAAAGTATGGCTATATTCTGGATATGTAAAGTTTGAGTCTAAATCCCTTGAAGCATGTTTTAGGACGTGAAGATGTCTGCAGGGTAAAGAGTCCTGCCTTGAGGTTATCAGATCGAGCAATCCATCTGACTGTGTAGGACATGTCTGTGCACCAGCATGTGTCTCAAAGCAGCAGATAAATGCATCAGAGCTCATAAATGCTGCTGCGCCAGTGCAGAAGTGCCTGCACCCACTTCAGGCTCTTGAGATTTCAGGATCACTGCAGGCAGAGGCACCTTCCTCTGTCCATGTGTGCGTGTCCTGTGTGTAAGTGTGAACTGATTCCCAGACTACTTGGGTGATCAATCACTAGAATGAGACAAAGGCTCATCCTCTGCCTTTGTGAGTTAAAGCTTGAAAGTGAAGAATCCGCTTTGCTCTCTTGGTGATAGTGGCCTCATTAGTGTTTTCTGCTTTTCTGTTTTGGAGGTACGGTATGTAAATATTTTGTTTGTGTTTCAAAACAAAGCTATAGCTGTTGAACAACTTAAAACTTCTCTTGTTTGTGTCTGCCACCTTCTTGGCCTATGGGATGATCTGTTTGGTAAAATGTGTCATTTTGAAGCAATTTAAAGGATAGGAAACAACCAAACCAGTTATATCTATTCAATTAGGTTCTTAAGCTGATGATGCAGCCTTGTCAAAGTCCTGGATTTAGCTAGGAGCTGCTGTTTTACAGGGCTGGCAGCTGCTGGCTTGATACCTGAGTAGCAATGGTTGGTGAAACGCTTCTCAGGCAACATTTCCAGAAAAAGATTCAGGAATACAGATAGAGATGTTCTATGATTCAACTCATAGCACTACTTGTTAAATTCATGCTGCAGTTCCCCCTTCACTGTGTTTGTACATCAGCTCTGGAGTACACTGTATCTTTGTTCTGCCTTTGTCAAAATGTACATATAACAGGGTGTGTCTACAGTGGCAGTGAGCTTGGCAGTGAGCTTGGCAGTGAGTTAAGAGAAGATAACGTTGGGTATGACTGCTAATCTATGTCAGAAGCCTAAGGAATGGATTGGTTGCTAAACTTGATGCGTTTAAGTCACTAGACCTATAACCTCATGAAGGAGAACCATCTAAAGGCTGTGGAAGATAAGTTCCCCGTGTCACATCTCCTCTGCTCTGGCGCGTGCCACTTGGCACAGCAAAATCCTGCTCCAGAAAAGGTGCTCCAGGTGATCCTGTCATGCAAGTAATAGAAATAACTAATTGGCTTTCAGAAGGCTTTGAATCAAGCCCTTCGAGAACAAGAGAAAGGTTCAAAAAGCCTCAGTATTTCGCTTGGGTCCCATTAAGCTGCTGCTTCCATGTATTGTTTTCCTGTTGCAGCTGGCAAAATATTTCTGTATAACAAAGTGTTTCTTCTAGCCTCCCTGTTCCTCCTTTATGGCTTTGCAACCTAAAGCCTGGTGGCATAGGTGGTTTTGCAACTTGCAGACTTCACAAATGCAGAATTAAGTATTGCTGAAAAAATCAGATGGGAGGAATCAGTGGGGAGAAGATGGTATGTTAAAGCTGGGTGAGATAATGCAGAAGAAGGTTCAGGGAGGGTTTGGTAGAAGGCTTTGGTCTGGTTACTGTGCCAGTGTTTTGCCAGAGCATCTTCTCTCTGAAGGGAAACTGCTTGCAGCGGGGAGAGGCTAGCGGGGTTGGTTCCCAGGCTCTCTGGTTATTAACTGTGTGTCCCTGGCATCCCTCTGCTTCTCCCAGTCCCCACTTTGCAGGTGTTTTTGAACATTGGATCTGTGTGTTGAGTATGTTGTTTCTGCTGGAATTGTGGTAGGCTGTGAGGAATGGCTGGGATTGGCACTCTGAGGTGAAACAAAACAATAGCTCCTACAGAAACCAGGCCGTGTGAACACAGGGCTGGAAATGACCTCCTAGGGCACTCAGGGTTATTCTCCTGCTATTGCAGGAAACCATATGATGCAGACCTTTTCATAAGCTTAGTGTGCTCACAATTAGCTTTTTTGCTTCCACTGCAGCTGTTAAAAGGCCCTTCCAGGGACTTACTTCTCTAAGGGTTAAACTATTTCACATTGAGCATAAGCTGTCCACGTTTAGACTGTTGCTGTGCTCTCTCCAGGGTTTGCTTCCGCTTGATGCAATGTAGTCAGATGTATGTAGAAAATGTAGTCATATCTCTGCGGTCCCCTGGTTGCACCAAATGAAGGCTCCAAGCTCTTTTGGTCACCCCATGGGAGCTAGGCAGGAACTGCAGCATGGAGCCTGTTGTTCCAGCCAGAACACTCTCATGCCAGTAATAACTACACTGGGAACAGTGGATTTGGGCAATAGAAGCTGTTTCTGCACCGTTTCCTGATGCTCCTTTGCCACAAGGGTTTTTCCAGTATAGATCTAGCCTCTTAAATGTCGTAGCCTAAACGTACTATGGAAAAAGGGGCTTGGAGTACACTGGAAGCTCCTTGGATTCTAACACCGTTGTTCTTCTGCATTCAGCTGAGCACTCTTTACTGTGGTTTCATCTATTTTTACTTACAGAGATATCTTTCAGTGTGAAGATATTCATGTATATTCATTCTATAAGATGTACCTTTACTACATAAATAATATAGGTAGAATATGATGCACTGTTTGGGGTTTTTTACTCAAAGTCTGGTTTATTATACCCAGCCTTCACACTTCTAGTTTTTGTGTCTTTGCTGCAGGGTGGAAGTTGAGGGGGTGATGCATGCTGTGACAGTTGGGCAGGGGACACGTGGGTTTGGCACCTGCGGAGAGCTGGGAAGCACTATGGCACTTGCATATTTGCTAGAATTCTGGGCGACATTATCATTAGTTAAGCAATACTGATATTTAAACACTCATCTTTGTTTCCAAGCTCTACTGAATAGGCACGGTTTAAATAGGACTGCTGTTTCAAGCCGTTGGCTGCTGCAGGAAGCTAAAACATAATTTTTAATTATTTTTCAGCCATCAGAGTTGCAAAGGCAAAAATATGATTTTTCAAAGAGATGATTAGGAACACTCTGCAGAGAAGGCGTGTGTTACGGGTGGGCAGTAGCACAGGATTTCTGGAGCCTTGATTCAGGGATGGGCCTCTGTCTGTAGTGACTATATCTAAATTTGAGGGAGGCTAAAAACGAATTTCTGAGAGAATCTTTGAGCAAATACTTGAGGTGCTGGAGATGTGCAGTCTCTATTGTCATCGTACCACGACCATCTTGAGCTAAGCCAGGGGTCCCCAGCTGATGACTGCTCCATACACATACCTCTCCTTAACCCTGCTCCTTTCCCAGGAGAAGCCAAGTCAGAAGCAGGATCAGTCGCCGGAGGGAGGATGGGTGTTACCACAGGCTCCTTCCCAGTGCAGCAAAGCAGCCTCCAGCTAATGGCAGACCAAAGCATATGCTCTGTGTTGAGCCTTCTCATGAGTTGTGTGTTGGATGCTGGCTAGAAGATTTCATGCATCGTATATTAAGGTGTTTTCATGCAGTTTGTTTGTTCCTTTTTATCCCTCAGCTTTGAAACCAGCAGTGGCGCAAGTTGTGCTTGGGCTTTTTTTATGATCAACACCTTGGAGAGGTGTACTTGCCCCTGTCTTTTCTCAAAGGTGACAAGCAAGAGGTGGCAACCTCTTGCTTCTGACCTCCTTTTGGAAAGGCTGTATTTTAAACATGCCAGGTACCCAGTCATTAATCCACAAGTTGTTATTTGTTGGAGAGAATTTGTGTTTGGGCTGGTAGAATTTCTTGCAGAAAACTTCTATTTCTAAAGCTTCTTTTGTTTCAAATCATAACACAAAGAGGCAACATTTGTATGTGGTCTGTGGAGTTGAAATGGTATCTCACACACACATGGAAAAATAGTTGAGCATCATGGCATCAATACAGTAATGTTGCAACAAGAAGTTGATGTTGAAATCGATTTCCAAGTATGTTGGAACTAATAGAAATGTTTTCCTCAAACTTTGTATGTTAATTTTCTTAACACACTGAGATGAAACAGATGCATTCCTGCGGAGCAGTTCATTCTGGACAAACTATTTCCTATCAGCTAACCCACTTAATTTTTTTTATTTTTTTTTCTTAACCAGAGTACTCATAGTTTGAGGGAATGCAAACACTTCTTGCTTTTGCCCTGAGCTGGAGCTCTCTTTGTTAATCACCTCCATCGTTTGGGATTGAACTGGTATGAGTAGCCCACCGCTGAAATCAGACAACCTGCAGTTTCCCAACTCAGCTACCCTATGAAAATGACTGGCTGGCATCAACTTCCCAAAAGCCGCGGTAGGGATTCACCGAGAGCTATTCCTATTCCAGCAGCGCATTCATCGCTGGCTGATACGTGGGGTAACCTGCTCCAGGTTACATGGTTAGGTTACATGGGGTAACCTACCTCAACCCGAAGTCACAGAATCACAGAATCTTCTAGGTTGGAAGGGACCTTAAAGATCATCTTGTCCAACCGTCAACATAATTTTGACAAAAACAAGCACCCACACAACAAACAAAAAGCAACACCATCACTAAACCGTATCTCCCAGCACCACATGAACCCGTCTTTTGAACGCCTCCAGGGATGGTGCCTCAACCACCTCCCTGGGCAGCCCATTCCAATGGCTGATCACCCTTTCGGTGAAAAAATTTTTCCTAATATCCAGCCTGAACCTCCCCTGGCGTAACTTGAGGCCATTTCCTCTAGTCCTGTTGCCTGTGACTTGGGAGAAGAGACCGACCCCCACCTCTCTACACCCTCCTTTCAGGGAGTTGTAGAGAGCAATAAGGCTTCCCCTCAGCCTCCTCTTCTTCAGGCTGAATAACCCCAGCTCCCTCAGCCTCTCCTCATAAGACTTGTGCTCCAGATCCCTCACCAGCTTTGTTGCTCTTCTCTGGACCTGCTCCAGCACCTTGATGTCTTTTTTATGGTAGGGAGCCCAAAACTGGACACAGTACTCGAGGTGGGGCCTCACCAGTGCCNNNATCCATGGGTTTGGTGTGACCCAAGTGCAGGACCCAGCACTTGGCCTTGTTGAACCTCATCCCGCTGGTCTCAGCCCATCGATCCAGCCTGTCCAGATCCCTCTGCAAAGCCTCTCTACCCTCCAGCAGGTCGACACTGCCACCCAGCTGGGTGTCGTCTGCGATCTTAAGTCCAGTCCAGTCCTCGAAGGAAGTTCTGGCAGCAGAACAACAGAGAACCTCCTTAAGAGAGAAGAAAGGGGAGGAGAAATCGTTCCTCTCTGGCTATAGCAACCCCACCTCCCGGTTATTTCATCTTCCTTACAAGGCTAAAGCTAGGAGCTTTCCTCTGCCGCCTTAAAAGCAGCAGATCGAGCCCCGAGGATGCCGGAGGGGCGCAGCGGGGATGGGAGGCTGGCGGGGCCGGGGAGGAGGCACCGGTGAGCCCCGCGGGGAGCACGGCGAAGGGGCTGCTGCTGTCCGGAGGAGAGGTGGGACGGGATCCTATGAATCCTAACCCGGGTACTCGCTGATGCAGAGCTTCCAAAGAGACACGAAACCAAACCCCAAAAGAAATCACTGAGGGGGGGAGAAAGGGCAGGATGAGAGGTAAATATATTTTTAATCGGGAAAACCAGAAATAACTGTCTTTATTTCATTTGAAAATCATTATTATTGTAAATCCATGTCGCAGACGGGGGACTGAAAAATACATTTACTAATGTCTGAATAAAGGATTTGGTCTGACTGACTTCAAAAGCAGTACTGCATTAAAAAGTCAGATCAACAGATGAATTCAGGTGTGTCTGAAGAAATTTTGAATCTTATCTTTAGGCATTCACACCTGAAAACTTTTTTAAAATCTGCTTTTCTGTTTTGCTCTCTCTGCCATTGCTAAAGGTTTTCAAGAAGTATGCACATTGCTTTGGAGGAAAAAAAAAATAATAAAAAAGAAAGAAAGAAAAAGAGTGGCAGAGCCAAAATGTAAGCTGAGAATGTGGTAAACTGTCTCCGGTGAGACACTTCAAATGGTCCTGTACCCCTGTGCTTGCAATAGCGCCATTTCTTCAGAAGGATCCATGACCTACTGAGCTGGAATGTCTGTTGACATCTGGTTGAGGTTACTGTAGCTGGTATTTGAGATTCATTTTTTTCCCCAGTTTAATTGAAACAAGCTGAGATTGTCTACGTATTCTATAAATTGTTTCCACGCTCTGACCATTTGGTCTCTCTGAAGGGTAGTCCTGGGATTGCTGAATCTGAACTGGAAAAGAGGGAACACCTTGATAGTTCAGAATTGCAGCCCTTCTGTGGGTTATGCTGCCTGTGAAAATCAGAATGGCCGTAAGGCAGAAGACTTTGTCCCTTGTCTGTAAGATGCACCTAGACAAATGTTTTGTAAATATGATACCACTGACTTTAGCGTAACTGTAAGTTATGATACTTGGGCTCCTGATTTACATCTTTGCAATGCTAGAGGACTTACAGATTTTTTATTCACCAGGTAAAATGAAAAACTGGCCTTTTGAGAATAACTGCTGGGAACTGTGACAAACCAAGAGACCAGAGGGTCACTACACACAGCTCCTCATCTAAGGCATCAGGTCAGCTGCATATGCTGACGTGTCGGTTCAGCAGCCAAGGATGGAAGTGCTGCGCCGTTCCTCAGTCTTTGCTGCAGAGGTGATGGAGGTCTTTGACAGGTCTCCCACTGACAAGGAGCTTGTGTCCCAAGCCAAGGCTCTCTGCAGAGACTACATAAATTCGAGGCTAATTCGAGCAGGTGTCAGCTGGAGCAAACCTGAGTACAATGTACCGGTGCCTGGTGGTAAGCTGGCTGAGGTGTCCACCATACTGCTGCGACTAGGTAAGTCCCTGCAGGTATGAGTAGGAACTGAGACTATACGGAGCAATTCAGACCAGACCAAGGTTTCTGAAACTCATGAGTGCCAAGAGGCTTTTCATATGATGATACAGAGGTTTTTCTTCTCTGCTTTTGGGCATTTAGATTTGTTTCTTGTGATCTTCCCTAAACAGCTCCTTTACTTGCATTTCCTCCGTCCTTTGGAGCACTGCTCAGCATGGTTTTTCTGCAGAACTACTGTTTTTTTTTTCTGAGAACTTGCTGCAACTTAAAAGTATGATGCAATCCAAGAAAGCCCAACAGCAAATTCATTTTATCTGCATAAGACCCCAGCTGTGTAACAGTTTCCACAGTAGTTTCATTAGTCTTTCTCAGCTTGGCATTTTAACAGGTCTTGCAGTGTTTTCTCCAGACGCAGGTGACTTGGCTGCCGTGATGCAACCCAAGCTGGCATCTGGTGGAGTACTGCTACCTCGGGACTTGGGCTTCATCAGTTGCTTGCCCAGCTGCAAAGGCATTTAATTTGGGGGTAGTTGCTCAGACCATGTGCATTGGAGATTTTATAGAAGCTGTTTTCAGTGACAGTGTGATTTTTACTTTGCCTACCTTCAGCAAGACATGAGTTTTCTTGCTTTTTGTGGGAGCAGGGAGGAGTTGGCTGCTGTTGCATGACATACACTGCTTTTCAGTGCCCAAACTAGCTACCCTCCCTCGTGGCTGGGGGACTGCTGGGGCCACAGGGAGGGCGATTTAAAGGTTAAGCCTGTAGGCTGCTACACGAAGGCATCCTCTGCCGTGGTGCCTGTACTAGGAGTAACCTCTGAATGCAGACAGTTAGCTGGCCTTTTGGTTTAGGTTTTAGCCTCCTGCATGCTCAAGTCAAGCTGTTTGCCTTTTGGGATCTCAACACCCTCATTCTTGGAAGTTGCTTCCAACATTCCTCTTTGCCTCCAGGCTGGTATATTAGTTCACATCTGGCTTGGAAACTACCACTAGCATTTGCATCTGACTTAATTACACCAAAGTTCAAATAAGTCAGATGAAGTAACCTTTAGCTGGGCCTAACAAACCCAGGACTAGGCTGTTCTCCCCACTTTCTCTCCTTTCTTTCTACTTCTGTTTGATATTATCCCAAATTTCTTTTAAAGTATCTTTTGACTGACTTTTTTTTCCCCATTCATTCATTTTCTTACTGTTTTTCACTTTTTCTCTCCTATGCTGACTGTACTTATTTTTTTTTGTTTGTTTTCAGTGGTTGTTTGCTCTTTGGGGGTTTTTTGTTCTTCTGTCAATCTCACTGCCTTTTTGTCCTTCGTTTCTTCTTTTCCTGGGTTGGGGGTTGAGATTTGTTTGATTTTGACCAGATCTTCTGTGGGTGGCCAGGAGCATGTTAAAGGGCAAACAGGTGGCAGACTGGATCTGAAGGCGTCTTCTGGATGACTCTCCTGTTACTTATCCCTGTCCAGATGGCAAGATTTGGCTGATAGTCGCAGGAACTTGGCACTTTCTCTGAGCAAATCTGTTTGGAGGGAGCCACATGGTACCCATGCAAGAAGAGGGGTGAGCAGTCCTCCTTATTAAGAAGAGGAGTTGTTTCGGATCTGTTTGTTCAGAAATGCTGCCTGCCACATGGCCCGTCCCTTTCTTTTCCCCTTTTCATCTATAAACTAGTACGAGGCTGAGTGGTATCCAGCCACCTGCCAGGAACAGTAGTCCTTAGCTGCTTACTAAGCAGTGCAACAAGCCGGGCGGGTTTTTTCTCCATGATAGTGCTGAGAAGCCTGTGGAGATGAGAAGTCAGAGTATTTCCTAGCACTCTTGCATGTGTGCCAAGGCAGTAGAGAGCCCACCATTAGACTATCTCAGTAGAGAACCTGATGGTGCCAGAGGTGCTGGCACAGGCGCGGCAGTTGCAAAGTCTTTGGGGAGTGAGAGCCCATCAGCTTAGTGAGGCTTAGCAGCTAATTAATGCAATTAATGAGTCAGAAGCGGTAAAAACTAATGGTATGGCCAAATGAGACACCCCAGACCAACCTGCCATATGTGTCAGAGGTCTGGTTTATCTGAACTTGTCTCTCCTCTGGCTAAGGCCCAGGCAAGTGCCGTTTCACCACCGCACTGAGCTTCTGCATGTGGGAACAGTCACTGCTGCCGTACTCGCTCCTCCGTGATTTCTGGACGAAGGAGGGGAAACACCGAAATGGCTCTAAATGTTGCTAAGTGTGCCATCGGGCATCTGAACACAGACACTGAAGACTGCCACCAATGTCCCATGCTGCTGGGGAGGTCCTGAGGCCACCAGGGCGGGGAGTCTGTGAGCCTGGGACTGCTTTCCTGTGCTTCTCTTCCTCTGCTGTGCTGGTCTGCCCTGTGCCTTGCTGCAGGGCAGGGTGCAGTTCAGCAGCGTGTGCCCCTCCAACCAAAACCTGATCTCATCTGGGGCCTCCAGGGACTGCTTGTTGAAAGCTGTGACAGTGGCAGGCTACCAAGTGCTGATCCCAGCCTGCCATGCCTCCCTCTCGGTTAACCACGGGCAGGGCTATCCCCACTTCCTCGCATTTACAGGGAAGCCTCTGTGCTCCCTGGGAGGAGAAAACAGCTGTTGAGCTGTGCGAGTAATGTTTCCCCTTATCAGGCTGACCATGTGTTGGCAGGGTTTCCTCTTGCCATCAGACTGTGGGACAATCCCACACACACAAAGGGCCTGGGGAGCTGGGCTTTGCCTGTGCTGTGCTGAGTGCCAGTGACCAGTTAGATGAATTAAGGTCTGGTAGCTAATGACTCTGTAATAAGCTCCTGACTGGGGTATCATCTTCTTCTTTAGTCCCCATCTAAATGAAGTTTTCAGGAGGATCAGTTGCCCTCTGACTAGGGCAAGTCACCTGGGTCTTGCAGTGGGATGTAAAGCTGTTGTGACAGCTCTCCTCTTCCCCTGGGTGTTCCAGAGCACCCTTGTGCAGGAGAAGGACACAGAGCATAGTGTCCTGAATCTAAACCAAATAGGATTCTCCATGCACTAAGCGCCTTGGTCTCATACAATGTGTGTGTTGTGTAATGCTCCTACAGCAGCCATGGAACCCTCATTAAGTGTCTGTGAGCCCCTATTGAGAGATAAATCCATTGGAAACTGGGCTCTATTAATTCTACTGCTCAAAAATATTTTGTTTTTCTACAGAGGAAAAGCTTTACTGCTGTTACCTGAGGTAGGTAGCACAAACCTGTGGAAGGAGGTTCTCTGCTTTTCCTTGGTATTTCCTTCTTGGTCTTCAAGCTACCGTAGCACCTCCAACTACATGTCAGCTGGGGAGAAAACAACCTGGAGGCTAAAGCCTGTGCCTGTGTGTGTATTGAAAACCTTGTTGCTGAGGGGTCAGCCAGGCAAACGAACATCTCTTTAACCATTTGGAGGAGAGAAAGAACTCCAGATTGTCACTGTATGAGCATAAAATAGCAGAGCTAATAGTCACTTTGCTCAATGTTGTGCAGCTCTGGGTGGATCCTTGGCTTTCATCAGCCTCCAACATTCTTGAGTCACTCTCATCTTGAGGCTTTTTTGTACAAGTCTGACGGAGTGTTGAGCATATCTCTCAAAAGCTTATGTACATGCCTCCTTTTACCTTCTGAAGAAAAATGAGATGGCTTTGCTTATCTGAGGCCAGTCTCCTGTGTTGGAGGACAGGTAGGCATCCAGCCTGGGAACATCATGTATATTGGAGAATACTGCAGCCATGTCCCTGCTCCCTTTGGAAGTGCTAGGCACACAGAATATTAGGAAAGCAAGGTGCAGGTGGCAGGGGATAGCATCTAAATGAGCCTAAGCACTCTGCTGCCTGTTTAAAATAAGGTGGAGCTGGGGTTAAGTCTCTTCAGCTGGAGGAATATGTGGGGTGGCCCCAGCTGTAGTTCCTACATGGTGGGAGAAAGACTTGATGTTCTGCATGCTGACTCCAGACTGTTTGTTTCCAGGGGATGAGCTGGAATACATTCGTCCCAATGTCTACCGGAATATCGCCCGCCAATTGAACATCTCGCTGCACTCGGAGACGGTGGTGACAGATGCCTTCCTTGCAGTAGCTGCACAGATTTTCACTGCAGGTACTGTGCCCTGACACATACGCAGACAGGGCTGGGCAGGAAAGAACAGGATGGAGCCACCTCAGAGAAGGCATGTTTCTGGGATGGCCTGCAAGGTGGGGCATGGTTTCTGAAAGGGCTGTGGGCAGTTTGGCAGCGTGCCCTGCTTTAATGATTTAATGAGAACTCCTCTATGCTCTGTTGTTCAGGCAGGGAAATGCTCTGTTTTGTTATATCTTCCTGGCAGGTTCTCCCTCACTCTAGAAGGCATCTTCTGCCCTTCCTTGTTAGGAGGTAGTGTTACCTCATTGCACAGGGAGGTCACTCATTCCAAGCTCCTTTGCTCACCATTGGCAACTGCAGAAGATTCATTACATGGGAGTCTCCCTTGTTCCAGCTCAAGCTGCTGAGCCAGAACCAACTCATCACAAGAGAGTTCCTCTCCTTCTGGCCTCCTTTTCCCCAGTGATGGCCAGAACTGCAGTGGAGCCTGCTGCTTCCAGTTGCTGCTTCTCTGTTCTGCTCAGAGAGACAGGAGCCTCAGCCCTCCGGGCTAGCTGTTCCAGACAAGCTTTCAGCTTTCTCACTGCTTAGACATGAACGTTCTTCTGCTTCTGTTTGAGTGGTCCCAGAGATGACTGTCAAAAGCAAAGGTACACTCTGTACTGTGTTCCTGCAAGGGAACCTCAGTCTCCCTGAGAACAGTCCCTGCCTGCAGTTGGGAATGCAGTCGGGAGGAATCAAGGGAAGAGAAACTCTTTACATAGAGATTTATGTCAGGCAAGTCCTGACATGGCTGTAGGTTTTCTGCAGTGTTTCATTGTGTTGTTCATGGAAGGGGCAATAGATGTTGTTGTTAAAGACTGGATGTTAAGGACTGCAAACAAAAACCAAACCAAACAAACTAAAACAAGACAACAAAAAAAACAAACCATAAAGACAGCTGCTTGCTAACAACATAGTAGTGTGAAGACACTGGATCCAGTGACATCGACGTGAGGAGTGTCACAGGAGGCAGTTGCTACAGGATAGAAGTCCAGGTTTCTGTTGTGCTTTTAAATAGGCTTCCTCACTCAAAACCTTTTATCTTCAAATCAGCTCTGCATCTTTATGTGCACGCACTGCATGGGAACCACTGACACCCTAGAGAAGCCCTGTGCTGACATACTGGACTTCAGATCTGAAGTGTGTTGTGCTGGAAAGCACAGATCCTCTCCAGAATCGCAACAGATGACGGAATAGATCTCTGAGAGGCACTGCGAAAGCACGGCTCCCAGCTGGGCTCGTAGGGCAGATTTATTCCCCAGATCAGGGAAGCTGAAGCTGAGCCATAAGAAATGGATGTAATAGGATTCTGTAGCTAGTACTGAAGCCCTTGGGATCCTTTCAGAGCACGTCTGGAATGCAGGTTGCTTTTGCTCTGGGCTGTTCTTGGGAGGCCGTGTGGCCTCAGAAAGCAAAAGCTGGGCAAGTATGGCAGGAATGTCTGAGCGTGGCTGTGTTCAAAGTGCAGGTCCCCTGTCTTGTCGCTTAGCGCTGAGCTTTACTTGCATCAAGGCTTACAGGAAAACGAAGGTCAGGTTTGCAGGCTCAGGTATTCGTACTGCCGGTAAGTAGACTGCATTGTCTTAGATGACTATAGCTGACTACATCAGAACTGGCCTACCTCCAAAGCTGAAGTGACATGGGGAATTAAGCCAGAAAGGTGGATGGCTGTAGGTGGAGCGGGTTGTGCGTGCTGCTATGCTGCATAAACACGATGTTGGGGAGAAAGCCCTGCTGGCATCTGAGAGCCCTGCTCTCACCCATGTATATTGGCAGATCCACCCTTGGTGCCTGGGAAGGTTATGGATCAGGTCATCTTGAGTACCATTATGCAGCACGTGCAGGACAACCAGGTGATCAGGCCCAGTCAGCATGGGTTCATGAAAGGCAGGTCCTGCTTGACAAACCTGGTTTCCTTCTATGACACAATGACCTGCTTAGTGGATGAGGGAAAGGCTGTAGATGTTGTTTACCTGGACTTTTGACACAGTTTCCCACAGCATTTTCCTGGATAAACTGACTGCTAGTGGGTTGGATGGGCTTACTCTTTGCTGGGTAAAAAAGGCTGAATGTCCAGGCCCAAAGAGTTGTGATGAATGGAGTTAAATCCAGTTGGTGGCGGGTCACAAGTGGTGTCTCCAGGGCTGAGATTGTGTTTAGTATCTTTGTCAGTGATGTGGATGAGGGGATTGAGTGCACCCTCAGTAACGCTGACACCAAGTTAGGAGGTAACTTCTGCTTGTAGGTAGGACAGCTCTACAGAGGGATCTGGACAGGCTGGGTGGATGGGCTGAGGCCAGTGGAGTGGGGTTCAACAAGGCCAAATACTGGGTCCTGCAGCCCCATGAACACTACAGGCTGGAGGAGGAGTGGCTGCAAAGCTGCCAGGTGGAAAAAGACCTGGGGGTGTTGGCCAATAGCGACTGAATATGAGCCAGCAGTGTGGCCAGGTGGCCAAGAAGACCAACAGCATCCTCAGGCGGCAAGACTGAGACATCTGGCGTTCTTGTTAGTCCCACTGCCTGGGTACATTGTGCCATATTTGACTTCACAGCATTCTCTGTTCCAGTTATCTCAGGTTTGCCTTTTCTGTAGTGTAGCAAGGGCAGCTTGAATCCCGATTCTACCCAGATTAACAGCTGAGAATATAGGCAGAACGTGAGCAGGTTACAGAGCATGGTAAGACTCAAGCTGTATTTTGCTTCCCTGTTTCTATACAACCTGTTAGTTTTTCGGGGTGAGAAGAGCCCACCTGTGTGGAGACTGGCACCGCAGAGCCCTGACCTGCTTTGGATGTTGAAGGATCTGCAGCAGCATCACCTCTGTGACAATGCTGGTGTGTAGTCCAAAGCAGCTCTGCAGCCAGCAGGAGACTTTCCACTGACTTTAACAGACTTCGGATTGGGGCCTGGCTGAGCTGGTATTTACATCAGCTGCTTAAATAAATCTCATAAGGAAGGGGTCATTTGTGGAAAAACAGAAGGAGAAAATGGAGATGCATTTTCCTTTCCTAAAGGAAACAGTTTCCTCCAGTTGGTAAGAGCTGCTTGGTTTGATGGCTCTCCAGAAGCTTTCACTGTGGTTTTATATTGGTTTGGGTGCTCGTAAGTTTTTAATGAAGAGTGCTTGGGCTGAAGTGAATCCTGTACAACAGGGCTGCATGGTTGATGGGTTCTCAGGAGAGAATACTTTCCTCTGCAGGAGCAAATGCTGTTGGAAATGCATCCCACTGCTTCCCCATCCCCTATGCCTTATGAGTTGAGCTTCCTGCCTTCTGTACATCCTTGTTGGCTTCTTTCTCTCCACCAGAGGAAAGGATATTGTGTCTGGCTGTATTCTTCCAGCTGTTGAAATGCAGTGCTTGATCATGTTTCTCTTAGGTCTGATTTGCAAGTTGGGCTCTGATGCAGAGTGGAGCAGAGGGAAGTCTATTTGAGTAACCTTGGATAGTGGTGCTCTGAGACTCTGCGCAGTTGTGTCTCGTGGCTTCTTGAGCCCTCCCCTGGGGCGGGCAAGCAAATATGCAGCGGGAATGCTTTCAAGAACGGTCTTCTCCTGCTAATTAATTCTCCCGTGGGCATGCCAGTGTTTACGTACCTTTGGCTCCATGACTGGCCTTGAGTCTTCAACTTGTATTTCTTATTTCTTAAAATGCCTTCTTAGCAGCTTTTCACTTTTTCAGTGTCCTTTTGTTCCATCGCTATGAGCAGAAATTCCAGAGCTTTCTCTGATTTGATCACTCCTTTCTGGACCAGTTTTCCATTCCCTCATGTCGTTAGCTGCTGTGGATGCTGGTCTGCACTGTGGGAAGCAGTGAACAGCATCTCTCTTGGTGATGAGTGCCCATCTCGCCCCATGTGGACAGTAGCCAGACCTTTAGAGGAATTCGGAGCAAGACAATGTGTAGTCTCTGCTCATGTGCACTGGCCGATGGATATCCAGCTTATGCCAAGGGATGCATCAAGCTAGTGTTACCCTGGCTTGGACATCACAGGGGGCAGAGGCACTGCCCTGCCAGTAGACTGTGCTCCTCTACCGCTGCCGAGGGAGGCCTTAAGAGAGAAAAGTTAATGGAGCTGGTGTCCAAGAAGAGTGCAGGTGAGGGCTGCTCTGCCTGTTCCCCTGCCCTGCCTGGAGCTCGGTTAGCTGCTGGAGCCCTCCTGGGGCAGATCGACTGGCCACAGGCATGGTCCAGCTTTGGTCTTGAACTGCTGTTAGAGGTGTCTGCTCTTCCCTTGCTTCAGGGCTCCCATAACAACATCTGGTGCAAACAAGAGCATAACCTGTGCCCCGTTGTGTCAGGTAAGGAGCCCCGCCTGCTGTCTCCATCTTCTGCCTCCAGCGGTGGCTACAGGAGTTTCCATGCAGAGAAATCAGGAGGGGATTTTCTCCTCTCCCACCTGCATGGCCCAGCTCTGCTGGCAACAGGAAAAACAGACTAAACAATTGGTTTGACCCTTACAGGCATGCTCTGTAAAGAGGAGGATAATGGGAAGTGACCGCTGAGCCCTTCACATCCATCACCATGATAAGCATCGGCCTTGCATGATAAGCTTGTCCTCTTTCTGCTGTCCATGTGAAAGAGAGAAGGGCTCTGGCTGTGTGCTGGGCAAGTGTGCAAGTCCTGCAGCAAGCACATAACAACCTTGGCAGAGAAACCAGAGCCAAAGGGCTTTCTCTCCATCCTCCCCGGGAGGAGACCCCTGAACTAACATATCTGTAGAGCAAACCCCTTTCCTCTGCATCAGAAAAATCATGGTTCTGTTGAGCCTTTATCTTTCATAGGTTGTGGATGCACTTTTTTTCTATTGGAAAGAGAAACTTGGGTTTAAAACAAAGTTAATCAGGACTGCAGCCATCTTTCTCTACTAGGGTGGCCGCAGCTCCCTCTCAGTCTTTGTTACTGCCATGTAAATATCTCAAAGCTAATGGACTTGCTTCAGATACTTAAGAAAGAGCGCTGTCAGTAAAAACTTGGGAATAAGCCAGTGAACTCTTCCCTGGAATTTTGGGTAACTTTGGTTCATGTAACTCAAGATGCAAGGAGCCATACTTCTGCAGGGGTGGAGAGCTGTAAAAACTGACTTGCACTAAGGCTGAGTATAAGGCAGCTGAGGCTCTGGTCCAGGAGATTGTGGTCGGCAAGAGGCAACCCCTTAAAGCCTCTGTCATTGGGTGGAGAGGTATCGACCTGCAGCAGGACGCTGCAAAGGAAAAGCCCTCTCTCTGGTGTTTTCTCCTGTGGTTTCATAGCCTCTTCCTGACCCGTTCTGCTGGCTGTCACGGTGACACGCAATGTGAGAAAGACAGATAAATAGTGTGAATAGAACACAGGGTGTGAACTTCCTGAGTGACAGCTCTGGGGAGGGGACACTGCAGGGCCCACTCAGAAAATAAAATCAGAATAACAGCCAATTTAGCTATATTAATAACTTCCTCTGATCTTGGGAGATAGTGCTGGTGAAGGACAGACTATCACAGGAGACTCTGAGCTACTGCTCTTGCTGTTGCTACAGAGCCTCACAAAAGGATCATGTGTATATCTTGATCTTATATCAGTCATAAGTGAAAAATGGCTTTTTTTTTTTTTTTGAAAACTGAATGGATTTCCTTCAGTCTAACAAGCTATTCCTGGGGCTGACATTTGAACAGTTTCTCTAAAGTTTAGTGGGTTTTATTTTATTTTTTTAAAAAAAGAAAGCAATTCCTAGAAGTGTTAGCGTGATTGGCCCTTTTGAGGCACTAAGTGGAAGGATTGTGGAAATGCTCTGAAACCTGCACATATTGTAAAGGAATGTGGGGAGCTCTGCTGCGATGGGAGAAGCTGGGAGGGGTCTGGAGCTCCATCCCAGAGAGATGGGTCAGGCTGCCTGGGCATCAGGGAGTGCAATGAAGGAAAGGAGGAGACTCTTCACTTCATTTAAATTGTATTTAAGGGTTTGCTTTCTTAGCTGGTAGATTACTGAGCCCATCCAGTTTTCTGATCCGGTGTTTAACCCCTTCTGGTCCTTAGATCTAGTGACTGAACTAATATTTTCTTTGTCTCACCTGTTTTCTTTCTTATTGCAACCCAGCAAGAATGCTTTTGTGTGGTTTTTGAGCACTGAAACTTCACCTGGCTTCTGGCTACATTTGGGAGAGACCTTGGAGAGATTCCATAGAGACCTAACACTGTGAAATATTTCACAGTATGCTTGTCAAATACTGCTATTCCAGATAAGGGGGAATTCAACTTCCTAGTGGATCCAAAGGAAATCCATGTGCCATTGTGCTGTGGTAGTTCTTCTGCATGGGTACAGAAGAGTTGCATTTCCAGGTCACTGGTCCTGATAAAAGCCTGATGAGGGACTGCTGGCAGCAATGTTTAAGCATGGAGGATTTACGCCCAGTGGTGTTGGCAAAGTGCAGGGGAGACCCAGAGAGGTTGGCTGGTACCCAGAACTGAGCCCGAGTACTTACCACTACCACTAACAGGAAGATGACTGCTGCTGGGACAACCTCCACGGAGCGTTTGTTGCTGGCAGGTCAGCCTAGCAGGAAGGCTGTTTTCTGGGAGATTAGATAACTGCCTGACACTCTGTCCCTGCACTGCCTTTCGTGGGAAAGGATACACAATGTTAAATAATGAAGGCAATGTGGTAAAACTCTTGAAACTACCTGTTTTTCAGGTGGAGACTGGGGCATACTCCTTACATCAAAGAGGATGCCAACTGTCTTGGCCCTGAGGCTTTGCCTCCCTTTTTTGCTCTTGTGTCATGGTAGAACTGGCTGAAGTTGCTTGTCTCATGTGTGCTTTGTGTGTCACGTTGGAAGTCTTCTCTGATCTAGAAAAAAGCAGGAAGGCTTTGTCTTAAGGGTGTTTAAGACTTGTGCTGGTGACAAAACCCCCAGGTTCCTCAAACTCTTTGAATTCAATCGCCTCCTGTGCAGCATGTGCATGACTGAGAGCTAATGGAAGTATAAACCACGGTGGAGCACACCTTCCCTATGCCTGATGATCCCTTTAGGCTGCTTTCTCCAAAGCTGTGCGCCCAGTGCTGAGAGGGGGTTGGAGCATACCCTGGTCAGATCATTTAATTCTGCTTCTCCAGGTGGAGAGTTTTGCCCAGCCATACTCCCCTAGTATTTCCCCCATGATGAAAAGCATGCAGAACTGTGGCTGCACCTGAACTCAGAGCTGCACACAGGCAGCGTGGGCACACGTAACGAAGGAGAGCTGTTTCCTTTGTCTATTCATGACTGAGCTATGCGTGCGTGTGTAAATCTGAATGACCTTTCTTCTTTTCATAGGCATAACGTGGGGCAAGGTGGTGTCTCTCTATGCTGTGGCAGCTGGGCTGGCCGTGGACTGTGTGCGGCATGCACAGCCAGCCATGGTTCACACCATCGTAGACTGCCTGGGGGAGTTTGTCCGCAAGACCTTGGTGACGTGGCTGAAAAGGAGAGGAGGCTGGGTAAGAGATGCTATCTGATCAAGCTTGCTTCCGCACATGCAGAGCAGAAAATATCCCGGTTAATGAAAGTAAGAGTGCCCCCACTGCACCTTTATGCAGAAAAACATCAAGTGAGATTCTCTTCCACAGCCCTGTGGCCACCACCATCCTAGTTCCACTTGTGCTAGACTCCACATGGCTCTGTTACTGCCTTGTGGTCCTGTGCTAGACAACATCAGCTGCTCTGGTCCTCAGCTTCCTGCCTAGCTGTGCCAGGCTAATTCAGTCCTGACCCACCAGGGCCTCTTCTGTTTCTGACCTGAACATCTCTGGAGCTGCTAGCCACTCATAGTGGGAGACTATAAATAGGAGTATTTCTGTTGGGCAGCTGTTTTCTAGAAATTGAAAAAAATGAAGCCTGCCAATTGATTTCCCTTTCACCTGCCCCACGGTTCCCCAAGTCAAAGCTTAGTATATTAATGTGACTTGCCACCCTAAGGAATTTTAGAGGGATATTAAAACCTGGCAGTTTGTGCCATTCCCTGACCCGACCCTGATGATGCCCCATGAATAATTTCTTCTGATGTAGCTCAAATTGTTGTGCACTTACGCTTCGAAAGGTACTCATAACACCCATCCATGGTGAGGGAGGGCTTGTGGCTGTGTCACTGGCCTGCTCTGAAACAGAGCTGCTAAGGCTGCTCTGCATCGGAGTGTGGCTTTAAGCATCTGGTTTCTTTGTTTTTCTCTATACCCAATGAAAAATACAATGTTCTTTGTGGGGGATGATTCAGAGTAAGAGCTTTGGTGCTGTGGAATAGCCAGACAGTGACCTCCCTCCCTCTCACCTCTAGTAAAGGAGACTGAGAGGACTGCTTGGCTATGTTTGCGGGGTGCAGCTGGGTGGTGTGCGTATGTACCAGGGGCTCTGTGCCTGCCTGGCAGGGCTACAGACACTCCTTGGAGCAATACAGCCGAAAGCACTTTGCTGTACTGCCTGGAGCTAAATATTGCCGTATGTCACCACTGAGCTCCTGGGACATCTTGTTCCCAAGCCATGGATCCTTTCTGCACTGAGCCACAGTGGCAAAGTTCCCTCTTTCCAAAAGGTGGTATTTATTCCTCAGCTCCAGGAAATGGTCAGGCTCCCCACTCCACGCAGACCCGGAGAGAGGGGGAATGACTATTTCCAAACTGAGAATTGCTCCTCTGTGCTGAGGGTCCCCAAGCGTGCCAATAACTGATTCAGTCACTTAGTTTCTCCAGGAGTGAAGGCACCTTTTTGATGGAGGGCAACTGGAAAAGTAGCGCCGTTCCAATTTTGGATCCCTTGCATTCACTAAGTGTTACTGCCACTTTAAATCATCCCTGCCTTCTCTAAAGCTGTGTGACCTTGAGGCCAACTGAGTCAGGGAACTCTTTGGTTGGGCTGGAAAGTAAGGTTTGAGCTGAATGCCCTGATATGTTTCATTTTGTGTCTGCACAAATAATCGTGCTGAGATAGGTGAAGAGGATATCCTGGGAAAGTGACTGATTAAGTAGTGCTGTTTCTGCCTGTGAAATCCCTGCCTCAGTGCCACTGGAGTCTTACTTTAACTTGATACCTATAGACCTGGTTGAATTGTATCCTCTAAAACAATTTTTCCCTCAGAAAAAAATCCAGTTTCATTGAAATTGAAATGTTGCATAGGAGTATGTCTCCTCCTAGTCTCCAACTAATTTTTTTCCTTGTTTTGGTAAAACATGCATGTTCTGATGAGTTAGCATCTGTTTTAATTTTTTATTACATGATTAGAGTTCAAAACAGGGTGTTTTGATGGTTCCAAATGGATATTTTTGGGAAGTTTGTTATATAGCAAACAAGCCACAAAACCCCTCCCCTGCCCAGAAGTGGTTCTTTGCAGCTGAGGAGGTAAGTCCTGTCCACTGCTAGCTCCTTCTGCTGATCATCCCTCTTCGGACGGCCAACACTTTTCTGTTGGAGTTGCTGAAACATGCTGCTTGCTCTTGGGGTCTGGCCCTCAGGAAGGGAAGCCAGTCTCACTGCCAGTGATCAAACAGAATTACTCTAAAAGCTGCTGGGTCGTGCTGATTACAGCCTGTCTCCAGTGCCCTTATCAGCAACTTTGGGCTGCAACAAGGAGATATTTTCCCTCTAGAAATGAGTGGGTTCCTTCAGTCTGGGGGAAGGCTGCTATTCCTCTTGCCATCTTGTACTGCGCTTCCCTGAACGTTCTTCCATTTGACCTCAGGACTGCAGCATGGAATTTCCCAGCCTTGTTCACTAACGGGCCAGACGAAACAGCTCTGTAGTGGGGACCCTTTCAGCTGCTGCCTGACTGAGCTGGTTGTTAGTTTGTCTTGGCATGGAGTCCTTGTTTCCCCTGTGCACATGGCCCCGTCTCTTAACGCATGGGCTCAGGCTGAGGCTGCCAAGAGGAACCGGTGTGCTCCAAGTGCCTTTTAGAAAAGCCACTGTGGAGATCTTGGAAAGGGCTTGGAAAGTCTCCACCCAGCAGTACTGCTTCCACAGGGTGGAGAAAGACCCTACTGCCCAAAGCTGGACCCAAACCAAATCTCTTAGGAGAAAAAAGAAACTTTTAACCCTTTGAGGCATCATTTCTCCCTGGGGAGAGTTTGCAGTCTCAGTCGTGGCTTTACACTAGAATAAAGAATTTTTGTTGATTTTTTTTTTTTTTTTTTTAGCAGCTGTTACATACATTTGCTACAGAGCAGAGCATGCAACTTGTTTGAATAATTAACAGGTGAAGATCAAACTGCCATTGCAATAGTTTATCAATGCCTCGCAAGACTCAAAGACCCGTTTTATTAAGTAGCTTTGAAATTTTCAATTCCAGTGCCTTATCAGGTATGCTTTATTTAGATAACAATAGCTAAGGCAATTGTTAAACAGCTGAGCAATTTTGTTTATCTGGGCAAGCACCATACAAATTTGTAAGGGCTTTTGACTGCTGGTCCTCTTGGTTAGCCAGAGTGAGGTCATTGCCTTTGGTAGGGCACAGCACAGCTTGGAGTTCATGCTTTCTCATGTTAACCCTCTGCAGCTATAATCAACCTGGTATGCATATTTGGGCCTTCTGCTGGCTCACATGAGGCTCTAAAGCCTTAGGTTTCTTACTGATCAACTAAGCTAATATCTGAATACATGTTCAGACAGGTACCTGCATATCATGACTTCTCTTGACTAAAGAAACAGCTTGACACAACTGTGTTTTAGGGACATGCTGGTCCCTGAAATTGGACAAGAGTTTTAAAAAATGCAATTAGGGTGGGTTTGCTAAGCCATCACTGAAAGCATTTAGGCAGACACATTTTACTTTCCTTCACAATAAAGTACTTATGAACACTGGCACTATGTTGCAGCATCTTCTGTTATGTGCTACCTTGGCTGCTTGCTACATTTGCTTGTGCTTTTACGGGCAGCAGCATTTCCACACCTTGGTGCTCAGCCTCAGGAGCACCCCGCGTGCTGATTCAGCTTCCTCCTGTCATCCTGTTTCTTCCCATCCCGTAGTGCCTATATTCATTCCTCCTGCAATCTCTACTCGTCAGTTATTTGTGGGCTCAGCGTCTCCTAATGCTTCCAGGGGAACAGCAGTGCAGGGTGATTCAACGTGCCAGCCTTTCAGAGTTCCTTGTGAGGGAGGAGCTGCTGGAACTGCGTGGGTGGCTGTTGAGGCTGCTGTCAGCAGACCTTTGGTCTGTGATGACGATGGAGTCGGTTAGCGTGGCTGTACTCACTAACCAGACACAGGGATTTGTCCTTTCGGTCCCCTGTTTGTTTTCTTCTAATTAGGCGAGGCTCACCCATGCCTTGATCACAAGGAAATACTCGAAAAGTTTATTGGAGTATTCAGCAGCTCTAATGTCCTGTTTTTTGGGGAGGAACATCTCAGTGTTGAGAGTCTGACTTCTCTCTGCCTGGTCAATGAAAGGCTGGTGTTAGAAGGCAAACTTGGAAGGCTGCCGAGCTAAGCTCGTAAAGAAAAAGATTTTGGGGCTGATGAATATTTGCCTTCCTTGTGACCCAATTCCTGTTGCTGTTTCTGAAAACTGCGTCAAGTTGATGTGCTAACATTGCTCCCTCTGTTACAGAACTACACTCCGTGTCTCCTTGTGCTAGGCTGAAGTTTAACCACAAACTCAATTGTATTGCTGGCAGAACTTTAATTTGTTTCCCCCACGAGAAGATGCAATTTTTTATTTACCTCAGTCCTGTTCAGTTTACCCTCCGGATATTTTCCACCTTTTACTCCCAATGCCTGCTGAGATCCTGTCTTCATGAATTTGCTGGATTGTTGTTGTTTTTTATTCATTGCAGGCCAGCTTCTATTCTTGTTAATACTTGAAACCAGCTGCCCAAGCGATCTTTAAATCAGGCCCACGCGTCTGGGAGGCATCTCTGCCAGCATACATATTTCCACAAACAAAGCTTGCATTGCTTTAGATTTAAATTGGGGGTTGGTTTGCTTGAAGGAGTTCCAAATAAAACATTAAGGCAAGAGAAAAAGTGCAAGCAATTTGAGCTGATATTAAACAGGACAACCTCTGGGAAGCATCTTGCTTTACAGAAAAGGATGAGAATACTGATACTGCCAAAGCTTCCTAGCCCTTTTGAAAAAGGGAAGAAAGTTTCTTTTATTTATCTATTCAAAATTGAAAATGCTTGACAATCTTTCTGTAGCATTTTTTTCCTCAGGGGTAGCTGAAAAGGGGGATGCTCTGCCCTGTTGATGCAGAATGACGGAAGTGTATTTCACAGGGCTCTTAAACCTGATTTAATGACTTGTGGTGTGTGGAAGTGTCAGAGCAAGTGTTTGTGGCTGTTGCCGGTGTGGGTGCAGCGGTGGTGGCACGGTGCTGCAGGGCCGGGAGGGTGCCACAGTGGCTACTGTGGTTCTGGGCATCTCCTTCTGATGATCTCTGTTCCCTCCTCATCAGGCAGACATCACAAAATGCGTGGTGAATACTGACCCCAGCCTTCGCTCCCACTGGCTTGTGGCTGCTGTTTGCAGCTTTGGTCACTTCCTCAAGGCCATCTTCTTCGTCCTGCTGCCCGAGAGATGAATCCCGGTTGCCAAGCGCAGCCCCCCGCCCCATCTCCTCCCCCACTCCAGAAGCAGTGGTAATGGCAATCTCTGAAGAGGAGGAAGAGAAGGACTGGAAAAAACAGCTTGTTCTTCTCCCCCTTCAGCTGGGACCAGATGATCAACCACAGTCTCCTTTTGCAGCCACAGGATCCTCTCTCACTGTTAATCCTTTCAAGAGCCTTGTTTCCCAGGGTGACGCGGGCACACTGATTGCAGCTGCCTGCAGCGGGGACTGCCAGGCGTCTGTCCCTTGCGGCTGTGTGGCATGCTTATGCTGGTGCCAGAGGGGAGGGGGAAGGGGATGTTATTTGAAATGCGATAGAAGATAGGAGAGGGGGAGAGTCCCTCCTTTGCTCTATGTTAGTCCTCAGACTTGCCTTGTGTTGGTTCTTGTTGTTACGTCTGTGCTTAAAGTCCATCTCCTCCTTTATACCTGACTGACTTGCCCACAGCATGGTGGAGGAGATAAAAATCCACAGCTGCATTATCTAACATGATTAAAAAAAAAAGAAAACAAAAACCAAACAACATACTGTTGTCAGATGCTTCTCCCCAACGCATTTTGGAAACCGGGCTGAGCAGCTGTGAGAGGGGCAGGAGTCGAGGGCAGCTGCATGTGGTTCCAATCCACCAAAATCCCTGGTGGATTTTGTTGGTCCCTCTTATAGTGCTCACACGCAGTTTCAAACAGCAGCGCCAGGGGCAGCGCCTTCAAGCAGCAACTTGGGACTGAATTTCATAACGAAGAAAAATGTTTTTTCTGCTGAGATTTTGCCAGAGGTAAGCATGTCAGTAGGAAAGGCTGGGGGGCATGGGCAGGAATTAGGGAAACAGTAAGTGAATTGTCTGGTGTTATGAGGGGGGAAAGCTGTGTCAAAAGTAGCTGATTTACGTTTCTCCTTTAATGTCTTTGGAAGTACAACTCGCGGTCTTCTTTGTGGCAAACAATAAAAGAAAATAGGTGGTGTTTCACTATTACAAAGGGTATTGTATTTGTTTCCAGAGTTAAAAATTCCAAAAAAGGCCAGAACAGTGCAGAGACAAACACGCGGGCCATGCTAAAAATACTTCAGCTTTTCCCATGGTAGAACATGTTAACATGTTAAAACTACAACTTGCCAGCAAAGCTTTTTTTCTATATACAGCTTTTCAGTTATATCTATGCAACAGGGTTCTGTGAGCAGTTAGTAATGCTGTGCTCTGACAAGCAGAACCATTGGCAGAGGACATGTAGGTGGTGACAACCTTTCACAGTCCTGCTTTTGACTGGGCAAGCCCTTTGCACTTCTGCTGATGCCTTGGCGTATGGGTACCAGCCCCAGTGTTACCTGTAGTACTACACCCGCAGGGAAGAGTGCATTACCAGCTCGGTCTAGTGGTACTTTTTCAGTAGTAAAGTAATTCTTGCGGAGAAAAACCCTTAAAAGAGATACCACCACCCCCTTCGCTCCCAGTCCTCCATCAAAAACACTTGCTGAGAGGGAGAGTGTCACCCCTTCCATATGGAAGCTGTGTGCTGCCTCTGATGGTGTCTAGGCAGACTGTGGCTACGCTCTTAAAAGTTGGGGGGGGGGGGTGTGTGTTATACCATCAAAGTTCCCAGGGTGGGTGCAGCTGATAGTGCCCTCAGGTTGGAGCATTTTTGTGTGTGTAAAGCTTGCAACAGGTCCCCAAATAAAATTGCCAAATTGCCTTTTCTTTTTTTTCTTCCTGACATAATTATATCAGCATTAGGAGTTTTGCTGGAACCTCTTCCACTTGAGATTTTCTTCCTTCGATTCCTGATAGGTCTGGCTATGGAAACTTAGCCCAGGTGCAGCGTTCATGGTGAGCTACAGCAGTCGCGCTTCTAGCAGCACAGAGGGGATCCCCTCTTGTCTGCAAGAGATGCAGTAAAAGCCCTATAGCTCATTGCAGGAGGGTGCAGCTTCGTTGTCTTAAAGGAGCTTATGAAAAAGTAGACTTTGGATTTCTGGAAATACCATGGTTGTGTGCCGGCTTTGAGTTGGACAGTTTCGCAGCTGGTAAGTCCAGCTTGCCTTATTGTGCCAAGTGTTTTACCAAGTGTGAGTTACTGGAGTCAGCACAGTCAAACACTGGGACTGTAAAAACCTTTTTCAATTTAGATGTTGTTTTGAAATGTTATACTTAAGGCTATGACTGTTTTTTCAGTAAACAAGTGATACCTGAGGGACTATTGAGGAACGTAAAGAGTTAAATGCACCAATTAAGTGAGTTTAACAAAAAGATAATGATAAGCCAAATAAAGCAGCATCGCTGGAAAGGAATGTGCGTGGGTGGGGAGGGGGTTACTCAGGCAGGCAAAGACACAGTCTGGAAACTGCTGATAATGAGGAGGTGGTGGAACTCCCCGTAAACAGGTTTCACACTTCCCTGGATTTTGTCTTTCTTGTTGGATTTGTTAGCCCCACAGTGTAGGTACCCCAGCTGAACAGGCTGCTGCTTGCCTTGCGCTTACTGTTAAACCAGGAGGATACTTTTACCCTTCTCGCTCCTTCTGCAATAACCACACTGGCACCAGTCTGGCTGCCAAAATTAGCAGCAAACAGAGTCGTGCACACCGCTGTGCGTTTGGGAAGCAACAGCCTTGAGCCTGATTCAGCCAAGTATTTATGTTGCATTCCGCTTCAGTTGTAATATTTAGGCATTTCAGAGTACTTCCAGAGGTTCTTTACAATCTCACGAGTTCTGTGATTTCTCTTTTCCCCTCTTCTCTTTTGGCCAGTCCTACCTGATGGGGGACATCAGGGTTGGTTGTTTATCACCCCAATAAACATTCTCCTTTGATATGATTGGTGAAGGTCCCAGGAGCGTGTCTAACTTACTTAGCTGTTAAAGAAAACCAAGAATGTAAATACCGAGGTTAGTACTATTATGCTGCTTCATATCAAAGGCCTGTTGTTCCTCTTCCAGCATCAACACCTGAAATCCCTCAAACTAGCCATCTCATGTTTTGTTTTTGTTTTTGTTTTGTTTTGTTTTCCCCAGTGTTTCCAATTATCTGCTTAGAGAAAATGCTTGTAGTGAAAGTCACCTTTATTTTTTTTTTAAATTGTTTTGCTCACATTGAATGCTCTACGTGAGACTTACCTATGCACAAGCTGTCTTGGGCAGTTGCTCCCTGTCCCCAGTCACCTTCCAGTCCACTGCTCAGTTTCATCCCCTTTTGCTAAAGGGCAGCAGTCATCACAGGGGCATGGGAGAGACCTCCTTTTAGCACCAGGAAAAGGTGGCTGCTGGTTCACCCTGTCAAGCAGCAGTCACTCTGCACATGTCAAATCCAACCAAGCTTTTGCTGCCTCCTGCCTTGCTGTCACACCAGAACAGGCTGGGGCCGTAGGGAGAAGGTGAGGCTGTTGCAGCGGGGACCTGGTGGAGGGGTGGGAGATGCCAGGGAGGAAGGGAAAAAGGATTGGACGTGGGGAAATGGCATCCTAAATATTTTAGTGGATGTGGAGCATTTTGCAGATGAGAGTGGCCTATGTGTTATTACAGAGGGGAATGTCAAGGTTGGAGAGTTGAGCCTGCAGGAAGCTGAGCTTCAACACTCCTTTGTTCACAGAACTTGCTCCTGTAAGAATTATCTTCGTCCCCTCCCCACCGTCGGCGCTGTCTTCATTTTCTGTTTCTTTGTCATATACCTATATTCAGTCAACGGAAATATTTGCTATATCTAAAGGTAAGGAGCAGAAAAGCTGTCTCTGCTTAGGTATTTCAGTGACAAGTATTTGAGCAATAATTATTGTGTCCTAGACCTGACATTGCTTCAACCACAGCCTTGCTTGCACTTCTCCTTTGTCAAACATTGGCAGTAGGTTCACCTTCTTCAAAGCAAGTAGAGAAACTGAAGTGGTCTGAGTCTCGCAGCAGATGTCATTTGTGTTCCTGAACTGCCTTTTCTCCTGTAAATGGAAAGAAAACAATTTGTGAAGCCCTTAATTTATCAGACTTGCATCTGTATTATATACTGAAGTATGGAACAATAGTGTCAGGGAGCGACGCTGAGGTTTCCTGGAAAATTGCAATACCAAACTTCCTCATTTTCAAACTTGTTTAGACCCTGAGGAAAAGCTCTGCCTATTATTTTTTTTATTCTCCTTTTAATGTGCAAAGTCTGCAAGGGTTTTTTTTTTTGCGCACAATTAAACTGAATGTGAAGCAGGTTTCAAGTCCCTTACGTGGCTTCCTGAAAAGATGAGGCCCCTAAGGCATTCCGAAGGCTTCGCCAAGAGCCTTCTTGATGTGGCTCTCATCAACATATGGCTCCTCGAATTTCTTTACTGTTGTTGTTTTTTAAAATCTAGTATTTATAATTTTTATAGGCGTACATTTGCCACAGATTAATTATTCTCTTAGGGCAACATGAAAACAATGTGTGTTACTAATTTAAATACAAGAAAACAGCAGTTTAATGTACTGCTGGCAGAGTCTATAAATCTTATTTTCGAGTGGTTTGACAGGCAGAGTTTAAATACTCCCTCAGAAAAGCCTGTACCCTCTTTAACTCTAAACATTTTGACCCACTGGGATTACAGTCCCCTAGCACAGCTAAACAGAGTGATCCTTGGTTGAACTTTACACTGTCTTCGAGGACCTGGAAGTGCATTGCACGTTCAACCCAAGTCTGTGGGAAATAGAGTGCTCCTGGGTCAATCACACGACATGTCTAGGCAAGGTCAGATAGAAAAAAAAAATAGCTTCCCCTCTTACAGAGAAGACCAAAAAAAAGGTGTTGGGATGGGAATTTCCAGCTTCCTTACAAGCATATTTCAGAGCTTTAGCTCAGAAAAATCTTCATCACTTTTCTCTGCCCATAGACCAGCTCAGACTAGAGCTTCTCTTCTCCATCACTGCAGGAAGACTTGATGATACCACCTCTACTTGTGTCGAATACTGAACTGTGAAGCTAAGCTCAGAAAAAAAGCCCTGAAGAGATCCTGTTGTTTAAAATTTCCACTTCTGTCCCTATCTCATGACCTTCATTCATACTTTTGTTAAGCTCTGTGTTAAGCAAGATAAGGGGTGTTTTCTACTTCCACAGCACCCCCATTCCCTGCTGGGAAGGGACTCGCGCTGGGCATCAGTCAACTGAAGGACAACTGGTTTGAACTTGGGAGGACTATGGGCAGTACTGAGGACCTTCATCATCACTAATCTGATGGGAACTAAGAGGACTGGCCCCTTGGCAGGATCAGGCCCCACAATAGCTCTCCCTGTCCTGCAGCACAAGGTCCTCCCTCCCAGTATCTCCCCTGACTTTCATTAGGCAGCATTAGGCTGGAGTTCCTGCAGCCTCTCCCTGTGATGCAAAACCGTTCTTCTGATGTTCCATGACACTGCGCAGGTAACCACCCAATAAAGCCACCCAATGGTTGAACTTGAAGCCCTCTCAGCATCTGGGTGTCACCTTTTTGCTCCTGCTGTGGAGACGTGGAGCTGCACGGTGGCTGCCACAGGGGCAGTGTGTTCCTGTTTCCCACCAGAAATGAAGGGGATTAAAAAAACCCAAAACCAAACCCCCCAAAATCCCAAGCCTTTTATTTTGATCTCCTTGGTACTTCAAAAGAAAAATTAAATCAATTAGCTGCTAGAACATACTTTGCTCCAGTTCCTCAGCCAGAAGAGGGCCAGACTGCCCTTCTTAAGCCTGGTGAGCTTCTGCCAACAAAATCCCTTGCCTGCACTGTCAGGCTTTCCATCTCAATGCTTTAAGTGTAGTTTTGCTGCCAGAGCTCTGGGGGACAGGTCTCTGACCCCCCTTCCTAACTGACCCAGCAGGTTGTTTTCTCTCCCAATGAAGGCAACTCTTTCCCAAACGTCTGATGCTATAGCAGGAGAGTGCAACCCTGACCAGCGTCGTACCCCCAGTGACAGCCCCCATGTTACTAGAGGTGACAGCGTGCATTTATATAGGGTGGAAAAGGAGAAAGCGTAACTGGCATTTGAATGGGAGCAAACAACCCCGAAAGTGTTGTGTTTTGTTGTGTTCAGAGCCTCTCCTGCCCCTTGCAAGGGTTTGGGTGCCCACCGTTGGTTCCATTTGGGACTCACTGGGCCAATGTGGGCTGTGAGCCTGCCATCTGTGGGTAGTGGTAGATTATTTGAAGCTGGGAAAAGATGCTTTGAATGCCTGTGGCCTTGGTTTTCATGGTGTAACTGGAAAAGGAGAACAGCACTACTAAAAATTCTTTCACGTTCAATGTAACATTTTGTCTCTGAGGGAGAGAAAAGGGTTCACAAAGTGAAGCCAAGGCTGTATATTATTACAAGCAATAAACCTACTGGAGTCTGTACCTAAGCTAGATCTGAATTATGAGGCCCCGTAGCACATCAGTGGAAAGGTTGCACAGCAGCTTTGCTTAGAGCTGAGCAGTTGGCGGGCTGGTGTCCAAGCTGGACAGGACAGCCTGGTGTCCAAAGGAACCAGCCCAGGGCTGGCTGGAGGCTCAGGGAGATGCTCTGGACCAGGTGACATCTTCAAGGCACCCTTCAAAACCAGGCAGGCTCTCTGCAAGCTGCCGGGCTGTGCCAGTGTAAGGCACTGTGGTAAGAGCATCTGGCAAGAGCAGACTTGAAGACTGAAGTTGTGCCTGCAGACCCGGGGTGGGAGGGCAGAGCGCTGACATCCATCAGGAGGGCTCGATGGGTGACATGTCCCCCTCCCTGTTAGTCTGGAAAATGTTGAACCTGTGTGAGTGAATGCTCAGGTATAGTTTCTAACAGTTTCCAAAGTGGAGGAGAGCTGGGTTGGAGCTCCTGGTGCTCAGTCTCAGGCTCAACACATGTTGTAAGCCTGCCCTTAGCCTGCTGGCAGAGCTGGCAGAGAAGTTGCCCCATCAGCTTTAGGCTTCAGCTCCAGTTCTGGAGCTGGAATAGAAGGAGTATACAACTATCCAGGTGATGGGTAAGGGCACAGCAGCTCCCCGAGTGGCCGCTGCAGTAAGAAGGCAGCTTGGCACCCACCTCAGGGCTTTGGCCCTTTGGGTCGTTGTTGCCCGTCGTGCCAAGGAGCTGTTTGTATTTGCTGTCTCCTGGGGCAAACACAGCACCAGGGCTGAGCAGAAACAAAATCTTGGTGGCACCAGGAGCCTGAACTGACAATGTGCTAAGATTAATTTGCAGTGACTCAAATCAGTCCGTTTAGAAGCACCAAAGGAAAGGAGAAGGAAAAGCCATAAGGAGAGCAGTGTGGTCCAAGAGTGTCCTTGGATTCAGAATATACTTTCCAAAATCCAGTTATCTTGTAGACATGGCTTCTAGCTAAGAAACGTTTGTTGACTGCAGATATATATGTCTGCAGACATAAAAATTTCAATCAGCCCCTCTTTTGAAGGGAAGAAGAGCAGCTGAGAAAACATTTGCCCTTTTTCAAAGAGCTTTATTTACGTTAGGATCAGAGTGATTCAGCACGGAGGCACCAGCCGGGCCTGGAGGCAATGCTACACTTTCCTTGAAGATGGGTTGAGGATTATATCAAAAGTGGAATTTAATCCTGCTATATTTCACTTAAAAGATTTAGAAAAATGCCTCTAGTTTTACTTGAGCAACTTCTCCAAGGACAGTGATGACCTCAGGCTTTGATGGAGTGAAATACTGGGTCTCGAGGAAACATTTTGAGGGGTAGCTGTGGTCAGCTGGAGAACAGGAGGAGGCTTCTCATGCTTTCAGTCTCTTCCCCAGTCTCCCCCGGCTGCAGGTGGCCCCAGGCTGGTGTCTCTGCAGGGCTGCGAGGCAGCATGGTGCCTGTTGCCGCTGGCTGTAGGATGCCAGTGCAGCCCAGGTTGCATGGGTGGGGGGAGGGCTGGGGGAGCAGCAGCAAGAGCAGCAGGACTGCATGCAAATGTCATTTTCTGCTGCATTTCCTGGCCTTTTCTGTGACTAGAGATGAACTAGCTATGCAGGAAAAGGCAGGTTATAAAGGACACCCAAGCCACTGCAGTGGTTGGCTGCCATGTGGGTGCCAACAGGGGACGACAGCCTCTAAGGGTGACCAGTTGCTTTCTGTCTCCCCCACCTTATCTGACTTAAACTTTAACTTATAGAACACAACACTGGATTTAAACACTTAGAAAAAAAATATTACTATCCACCCCAGGCTCTCAGAGCCAGGCTGCATGGGTTCATCTGCCTTTGCATGTCCTTTGGGTGGCAAGGAGCCTCAGACTGAGAGGTTGGACCAGGCATGTTGCGAAGCTGCTCAGAAGAGAATGAGAAGATGCTGTCACTCACTGGTGGCGCTGGGAGACAACCAAAAGACAACTGGGCCAAGGCTGGCAAAAAAAAAAAAAAAANTCAGGAGTTTCACAGCAACCAGGGAACAATTTCTAGCAGAGAAACTGTCCTAACCCTCTAACGCTATGGTTGTGTGGTGTGATGAAGACCAGATGAAGCTGCGGCTGCAGTGAGTCGGTGGCAGGCACAGAGCTGTATGGAGGTGTCAGGGTTCAGCACCGCACACAAGCCTTAAAATGCAGGAGAGCATCACACAAGACATCAGTGCAGCAATCCCATACAGCAACAGTAGCACAGAAGAGCCTTTCAGATTAATCCTGGGTGTAAACGTGAGTCAGCTCTTCCACACTGATTTACTGTCCCGCCTTCTATGGAAAACTGTCTCCCCGGGGTGCTTTGAAGGACCTGCTTGCTCCACCACCTTTTGCCATGCAGAGGAGGCACGGGGCTCACGAGAAGGTGGGATGTGCTGCGGGGACGTGGTTGTGTTAAGCCTCTGGGTGCTGCTGAAAAACCAGCTCTTCTGTCTTGCCCCTGCCCAGCCCCATGTGCCAGGTTTGCCAAGTGCCTTGAACTTGAAGGCAAGCGAAGGGCTCTCTGACGAGGGATGGGGACTTTGTGTATAATCACCTGTGCTGTTAAACCAACCAAATTGGTACTGGGTTTTGAATGGGATGAGAACAAGCAGCCTCTCCTGCAACAGGAGGGGTTCTTAATCACATTTTGCCTGGCTGACAGCTCCTGAGCATGGATTTTGCTGGAGCACGAGAGGCAGAGCGCGCAGAGTTTAACCTGCCCTGTAAGATGGGTAGGTTTAAGGGGGCAGTACTACCTACCGGCCCCTGCCCTAAAAGTCTGGCGTGATAAAGAGCAGCAGCCTATCCTGGGGAGATGCAGCTCCACTGGAGGAGCCGGGGAAGAGCCTGGGGCTGTGTTCCTGCAGACTTCTCGCACACACCACCGTCCTGCTGCTGGTGCCCTGGGGAAGGCAGCAGCATCAGTGCATGTTGGGGCAGTGCTCGGTCTCCGCGGAGGTGTATGTACATGGCACAGACAAATGGGATTTACAGGCGCCAACTTCCTGTCCTTACTTTCCAAGAGCAGGAGCAGCAGGAGTGCACAGAAGATTGAGAAAAACAGCTTGAAAGAGTGAAAACATTTGAAAACGTGCCTGTTCTCCAGGCACTCCTGGGAGAACATAAACAGAGTGTTTGGAAAAAAACCCCGACACCTTCCTCTCCTCATTTAGTAACGGCTCAACCTGCTGAAAATATGCCATTTGACTTAAAAAGCAGTCTGGGAACCTAAACATCGCCCACATCTGTGCAGCTCCAGTGTCTTGGACCCAGTCCTAAAGCCTGCAGGCAGGAAGGCAGGCAGTTGTCTGTCTTTGCTTCCCAGGCAGCAGCAGTGATGCTGCGTAAACCCACCCACAGCGAGATGGTCCATTTTCTTTTACAATGTTTGTAGTTAAGAGCTCCGGTTCCCTGGTGATGTGTGTCCTATAAAACATTAAAAAAAAAAAAAAAGCCATTAAATAAAGGAGGCACCATCACTGCTCTTGAAAAACAAAACAAACCAGAAAAAAAAATGCACACCAGAAGGAAGCAAAGTTGGGCTGCCTTTCCAGGCTTGGGACGCTGCTTCTGGGGGTGCAAACCATCTATTTGTGAGCACAGTTGGAGCTGTGGAACAGTTACCATCCTGGCATTATCTGCACAAACTCGATCCCTCAGTTAAATCTGGGGTTTGTGGCCTTTGAACGTCAGCTGCCCCACTTTCCCAGCCAACGAAGTGCTCAAGAAAGCAAAGCAGGTGCAAGAACAGACTTGTGTCTGCTTTTGATAATGCCCCCCCTAGCTTTTCTTCCTGCTTTTCTCTGCTGCCACAACCTCAAGCCCCGCTGCTGGTGCTCCAGCTGTGCCCTCCAGCTGTGCCCTCACCCACCATGCGGGTGCTGGCAGTGGTGTTTCAGTGGCAGCCGGGCTCTCCCAGCTCTCCCCATGGCAGACCTTTGCGGCAGCTGGGCTGTTGCATGCCTCTCTGCATAGGCACCATCATAAGAAAAGGGAATAAAAACTATTACAGTTAGTATCCAGACACAGTATGCCTTCAGTAGGTGAGACTCCATGCTGTCCTGAAGAAATAGGTCCAGAACTGCTTGTCTGCTTGCTCCGTACTCTTCCTTAGTCTCCCTTAAATTTGCCTGGAAAATCCCCATGGTGGGGCAGCATGGCCAGTCTGTGGAAGAGAAGAGCAGAGCTTTGGTAGCTTCCACCTGTGACCCTTGCTGTCGGAAATCCAGGCAGGCTACAGGCTATGAAAACATGCATCTTTTGCTCAAAGAGACTTGATATGGCTCATAGAATCATAGAATGGTTAGAGTTGGAAGGGACCTTAAAGATCATCGAGTTCCAACCCTGGGCAGGGACACCTTCCACTAGAGCAGGTTGCTCAAAGCCCCGTCCAGCCTGGCCTTGGTGATTAGACTTAACTGGTGATTAGATGAGGGAGAGGAATCCTGAGGGCAGATTTGCTCCTGCTGTGCGGGGTTATGCAAGCCATAGGTGGGCTGCTCCTCCTGCCTTTCCCACAGACCCCTCGGTGGCTGCCTTTCAAGAGGAGAAAAGCCACCAGCGGCAAGACCTTGGGCAGCCTCCCCCAAGGAGACAGGCAGCACAGGCAGAGTCCAGCTGCCCTGAAGGCCCTTGGTGAAACTCTGTAGTAGTGCGATTCATTTAACATCAACAATGCAACCCCAGAGAAACCTTCTCCACAGCAGTTTTGTTCATAAAGAAGACAGAACTGGCATAGTTTCTTTAATACATTTCACTTGTAAAGAACCAAAACCCCATAATTAAATGACATAACTTATTTTATTGTCTTTGGCCCTGACTGGGTTAGAACATTTCTCAACCCAGATGATGCCAAGGGAATTTAGGGCCCTCGATTTGAAGTTAGCAGAGCTTTGAGCCTCAAGGAGCTGCTGATCTTATCAGGCTGGCTCGGCCACCCCTTCTTTGCCAGACCTTTCTTCAGACACGTACAGACAAAACTGGCTTTGCTGTGTCACCCCGAGCTGCTCTTGCATAAGAAGAAATAACAGGGACAGCCAGCAAGGATCAGAGCTGGTAGCAAGATCAGAGCTGCCAGCCCGGACCAGCCGCCACCAGTGGGACTAGGGCCAGGAGCAACATGTGAATGCCCTGGAAAGTCAACCAGCTGCCAAAGATTTCAAAGGCTCAGGGACCTCTGTGTGTGGGGAGTGAGCATGAGGGAAGCACAAGATAATCCCGCTGATCAACCATGGGAAACTGCAAGAAAAGCTTGAGAATCTCTAAAATTCGGGAAAATTTTTTTAAGGTCTGCCAGAGTTATTCAGTAACAGCTGTGATTGCCTTTGAAAGCCCGATCCAAAGTCCAGCAAAAAGCTAAACAGAATTTAAAAATCCATACCAAATCATAAAAAATAAAATCCATACCCGTAAAAGTGTGACTGCATTTCTATAGCTATCCGATCAGACAAGGAGGCGGAGCTTGTTCTTGTCCTGTAGGACACACAGCTCCCATGTGTCCTACAGGAAAGCAATCTGCAGGGAATTTTGCTGTTTTCATTTTTCCAGAGACACAACTTATTAAAAAAATACAACAATGACCCCCAAAAGTTGTTTATTAAGTGGAAGGACTTGTTTGCAGAGCAGAAGTGGAAGGGCTGGGAGACAGCCAAATGGAGAGAGCCATTCCTCAAATGAAGAGAGCAACACATGACATGGGGAACCCCAGGTCTCGTGCAAACCAAGCAGCTACACCTCCCAACACATAGGCAGGTGAGCACAAGCATGTCCCAGGGAGGGCTGCAGCTGGACACCCCCACCCTCCCTCAACTTTGAGTCCTTCCAGAAGACCAGCACTGATGAATGCCCTCAGTTGCTGTATGAGGGTATTGAGGCAAGACCCATTCTCCTGATCTCTTCCTGCCACTGACAATGGATGGACGGCGTCAAAGACGTGGTTTGATCCCCCAAAGACAGGGTTTGGGCTGGACAGTTCTTTGGCCTGGCTCAGCATGTCAATCCTTGCTTTAAAGAGACCTCCTCATCTTGTAATTCACAAAATAGTTTCTGAAGACTGTTGTGGAGAAGATAAGCAAGGACACTATGCAGTATTTCCTAGGGCTCCTCAAGGCAATGTGTAATTAGATCCAAACCTGCGCCTGAAAGTTCTTTCTCTTGCAGTAACTCAGATGAAATCCTTACCCTCATTCAAGGCGCCACTTCCAGACAGTGGGACATTCTCCTCGTTTAGGAGACAAAAAAAGAGGACTTTGCTGAAGTTAGGTTGTTCTTCTATCTTTCCAAGGCTGCAGCAGAAGAAACCACCCGTCACAGCAGTGTGGAGGCTCTTGGCAGTGTCACAATGCGGGCAGGATCTATAATGGGGAACCTGCTATTTGTGTCACACCAAACACTTGTGGATGGAAAGGCTGTAATGGGAGATTAAAACCACCACAGCCCCACCTTGTCAGGGCCACAAGCTCTACCCTGCACCACAGAATCAAATATGGTGAATGGTGACAAGAGTTTAAATGGGATGTTAAACCTGACCCTGCTTAGAAGGAGCAGCTGGCCAAATATGATCCTAGCAATAGAACTGTAGACCCAGGAGCTCATGAACCGAGGCATGCACCTCTCCATTTCTACCACAGGCTCAACCGTGGCCAACTCACAGGAGTAGTGGGAAGATGAAGTGCTGTCTTTGTCTGTGTCTCTCCCAGGAAAGCAGAGTAGGGTACAACGAAGGTGATGTGCATGTCACCTACTGTCTGCCATCTCCAAGACTTCAACCTCTAGTTGGCTGCAATTCCTGCTATACATGGTATTTTTTTGTTTTATAAACTATTTCTGGAAATACCAACCTGTCATTTCAGGAGAGGAGAAATGCACCCCATTCCTCCCATGTCTCCAGCAAATGGTATTCTGATTTACCATGACCAGAAAGCTATTGAGCCAAATGCTCTGGGCAAAGGTGTGCAGCCAGTCCTGGAAAGGTGGGGCTTTGGACATGAGGTTGTTAGTGCCGGAAAGGGCACACTGAACCCACTGACGAGATACAGGCATCAACCCTTCAGAGCAGCCCAGTAATTTTCCACATCATATTGAAAACAGCACTAGAGAACAATGATCACACTGCTTTTACTGCTGCACCTATGGGTCGGGAGGACACTGGGCTGCTCCCGGGCAATGATGGTGGCCACATTACTTGTCAGGTTTGACATGGATGAATCTACAGTTTTGGTGCTTTGCTTCGCTGGTGTCTAGCTGGATGCATGGAATCAGGTTACAAAAAAATGCTGTAGGTGCTGCAAATACCCCACAGTGCTTAGCCCAGTCTTGTCTCAGAGGAAATGCTATTTTATTTGAACACATCATCATTCATAGTGCTTAGATAATGAATGCAGGATTAAAAGAAAATGCTCCATGGCTGAATACACCAGTGCTTTAGGCAACAGGAGAAAAATATTTCAAGGATGGAAGACATAGACGTGCAAAAAAGAAGTCCCCTTTTTTGTACAGCTAATGCTTGCAGCCAGCCTTAGCTATTTATGTTCAGGCCCAAGGTTGTCCATAGCCCCTGAGTCTCTTGAGCAGCTGGCGGAGGAGGGCTCTTGGGCAGCCCGACTTTTCACTGACACAGGGGCTGCACTTTGTCTCAAATACTCCCTTTTCTCAATGCTTTTCTTTTTTTTTTTTTAAGTGGCAAGGCTGGCCTTTTTCATCTGTTACCTGCTGGAGGCAATAGCAGAACAGATTTCTTTCTTTCACCTCAAAACCAAAGATTTTGGCAAAATAGTTGACCATTCTCCAGCAGCCCTTACAGCTGAGTGTTTGGTACACCATACAACAGCTGATAAACGTTGCATATGAGTAAAAGTGACTTTGTAGTGCCACAGTACTGCCCAGTCTGCCCAGGTCTCTGCTAATGAGGGTGATGCTTAGATGTGCTAATAGGGGCTGGATGCCTCCATACCCTACGGGCCTGGGCTTACTCTACTACTGTGTCATTATTATTTGCTTATTCAAGAATATTTTTGCTTTTCATCTTATTCCTCTTAGCGTTTCCATCTCTGTGTCCTTCTGCAGGAAAGGAGACAGAGGCAACCTCGAAGTTGCTGCTGCTCAATCTGTGTCCAGGACTCCCTCACGCAATAGCAGGTTCTATACGTGTCTCTGCTGTGTGACTGAGATGTGCCTACTGGAAATGGGGGCCAGTGCCAGTCCCCTTGGCTCCATGACCTGCTCCTGGACTGGGGATACGTCATATGGTCAGCTGCCACCCCAACAGTAATGGGATAAAGGTGAAACAGACCCAAGAAGAACTTGTCCAAGGGGCTTGCCCAGGTGCTGCCATGTGGCAAACAAGTTACCCGTTACTGAAACATTCAGAGCCCAAAAGTGGAAATAATAAGTTTTCTATGTGAACTAAGGTATAATAATCCTGCAAAATCAATGTCTTCTAAAGGCTGACAGCTCAGGTCCAGCATGGAGTGCCTCTGCAACGGATTTATTCACTTGGGAAACTGGAAGCAAGGTGGGGGGAAGCACCATGAAGACACGCTGTTAAAGAGGAATTTGGGTGCCTGCAGCTGCTGCAGGCTCCCCGGGGGGCAAATACCCAAGTTATTCCGCCTGTTTGTCTTTGCCCGTACATGAAGGATGTCTCCTCCTAGCCATGGCCACCTGATGTTATCAGGGGAGGGGAAGGAGTTGTGCCGGTGGTGCAGAACTAAAGCTGTGCTGGGGAGAGTCCATCCAAGCCTGTGAGCTCTGCGGCTGGTGAAGCCAGGTGTCCTGTGTTGTGGTGGGACTGCCCTGAGTCCAATGTGGGATGAATGTCCATAATGCAGAGGGTGCAGTGTCCTTCAGTGCAGAGGGTATTTGAGGGTAGCAGTGCCTGGCAGTGAGGTGGAAGCATCTCTGTGACTTTGGGAGGAGAGAGGTTTCTACCTCTACACAGTCTCCTGTGTTCCTGACACTTAAAGCCATTTTTTGGTATGGAGATGTATCTCCCCATAAAAAAAAAAAATAATTAAAAAAAAAAAAGTCTTTAAAAAGTAGCCACCGTTCCAAAGTTGCAGGGGTGAATTGACAGACAGAGCATGGTTGCTGGAGGTTTGTTTCCTTTGGAAACCAGGCTAAAAATATCCCATTCCTGGTTGACGGCTTTGTCACTAGCAGCAGCAGGCAGTGGGAATGCAGGGCATCTCCTCTGCAGCCTGTCTTTTGGCTGATCTGTGCTGCAATGCACACCAGACTGAAGCTGAAGAATCACAGAATCATAGAATGGTTTGGGTTGGAAGGGACCTTAAGGATCATCCAGTGCCACCCCCTGCCCTGGGCAGGGACACCTCCCACCAGACCAGGTTGCTCCAAGCCCCCTCCAACCTGGCCTTTGAAATCTACACAGTGTCCCGGTTGGAATGCCTGCTCTGTACCTAAGCTCCTGGCAGGCTGCAGGGCATAAGTTTTTACCTTTATTGACCTTATTCTCTCTTTTGGCAAATGAATCTTATTTTAGAGTGATAATAGGCAGGATTCTTCACCGTAGTAGCTTATCTGTTGCCTTCTCGCTGCTGTGCTCAAGTTCTTTTCTCCCTAGTTCTCGTTTGGCATTGCATTTATTTCCTTAAAACTACTTCCAGTTTAACTGACATAGTCACAGCACACAACCTGTACAAAAATCTATACAGTCATGGAGGAAGTTCAAAATTAGAATGGTATTTCACAGAAAAGATGAGGCTNCTGCTCCGACCCATTTTATCTTTAAAAGCCTGTCACTGACTGTATTTGTTCAAGCAATAGCCAAGGCCGTGCTTTGATACTTGGCACCTGATTTTTGCACTAAGAAAGTCCAGGTGATGCCATTCTTTGTGGTGATGCCATTCTTGGTGGTGATGCTATTCTTGGTGGTGATGCTATTCTGGCAGCTTTGGGACTGTTGTGAGATACACATGATACCCACAGAGCTCCACTTCTCAGCTCCCTTCCAACACCGCTGTTGCTTGTCCCGTACTCCTTTTTACCATATAAAGCCTCAGGCTTCCAATTTGATCACCTTGCTGATCCTGGCCACTTATGATTCTTCCATGACAAAGGTTTTAAATTCTCAGAGATGTGGGCATGCTTTTAGGCCAGCTGCCTGCAGGTGTGCAGCCTAGGACGTGTTTCAACATTGCTGCAAACAATCAGCAGTTTTAAAGAAAAATTAACTTATCAAGCCAGTTCTTGTCAAATCTTCTCATCTGGTGGATGAAATCTGTTTACTTTATTGCTTAAAAAAAAAAAACAACACTAAAAGAACACACCTCTGGACTTAGTTGAGCATGGGCTGCTCCATATAAGAGATGTGCATGTCTTCCAGGTACTGGAGAGCTCTGTTGTAGGGACAGTGTGAGAGCCAGGTGCCCAGCATCCAGGCCAGGGGCTCCACCACAGGGTTCAGCTGGGGAGTCTCTGTGGCAGAGAGAAAAGAAACGAAGGAAGAGAATTCAGGGGTCTGTGCTCTGCGGCTTGCTGTGAGCTGCTTACAGTGGGGTGGAGGTGAGCAAGAGGCGCCTTGGAAATGCTTTTTGGGGGCTCTGTCAGCTCCAGACTACAAGGGGAGATAGATAGGGAACTGAGAGCAGGCGTGGAAAGTAGGTCTAGCTTCACACGTGCTCTTGGTCTCACACTAGATACGAGACAAGCTTCCAAAAGACCCATATCTGACTCCTGTCCCTGGTACTGATTTAAGAAGAAAAGTTCTCGCGTGCTGAGAGGTTAAAAACCTCAAGGTAAGGAACTAAACTCCAAATTGCAGTAAGAGAGCTAATATTGTGGGTGAAAAGGGCTGGTCATGCGAAGCGGTGGGAATAATGCGGGAGTTGCTGTGTCCGGTCTCCAGATGGAGGCTGGATAACACCAGGGTGCAGGCAGGTTGAAGCCCAAAGGGAGCAGCAAGCTGTTCTCATGTGCGTTACTTTTAGAGAAACAACCAGGCTGTGTCTGGCAGAGTGACAAGGAATGACAAGGATCCTTCTTTAATGACTCATTTCAGAAGAACAGCTTTGGTAAGCAACAATTTTGCACTTTGCTGTGATTTCAGAGGGTGTGAACTAAGAAAAAAAAAAAAAAAAAAGAATGAATTGAGCCCGTCTGAGAACAGAGCCCACACGGGTGCAGGCTCAGTCTGACGCTGCAAGCCAGGAGGGGGACATGCTGCTGCCCCTGTGCCACAGGGAAGGCCAACACGCGCAGAAATGGAAGCTCCTGCAGCAAAAGGTTGGCTCCGTAACATGTTATCAGAAGCAGTGGCTGGGATATCAGCATGGCTGTAAGGATGTCCTCTCACCTGCTACGTGACTCATCCTGGTGATCTCATTCAGTAAAACCAGGAGGGTGCTACCAGCCTGGCTGGGCTGAAAGGCAGGGCCGCAGCTGTGCTGGGAGATGCTGACCTAAAAAGGTGATGCTGCTTGCGAAAATGTGCAGTATGAGTTTCACAGCATTCGGTCGTGGACTTCGGATTGGGCTGGGAGGGAGCCCCTCTTTGGGGTGCCAAGGTGGAGAAGTAGAAACTTCCATTGTTTCCACCCTTCCCAGCAGGTAATCGTGTTTCATTAATCTGCAGTGCTCTGATTGAAGCCACAAGAACTTCAGAACAGGATCTCATGGGCCTCTCTGCATGTCATTGCCTTCCACTTCTACTGGGAACATCCCCAGCATCATCATCTTATTTTCTGGTGCTGTAAAAAGCATCTGTACAGTGACCACTGAGAACAAAAGAATGAAAGATTGCCATGGAAAGCGCTGGCACTCTGGTTTTTTTTCAAAGAAAGACTGTTTTCTTTCTACTTCCACTTTGGAAGCAAGTGATTTTGAGGCCCAAGAAAGTACCACTAACCTTTTTGTTTGCTCCCTCCGTACATTGTTTTTCTTTATCAGCCTTCTCTGAGCAGTTTAGGAGCTAAAGACTAGCTTCGGGAAGGGTAGCTGAGGCTGCAGCCTGGGCTGCTGCTGCCCTCTCCTGGGTCCGAGGCAGCCAAAAAGCCAACAGCTGATTTTTTTTTTTTTTTGTAAATGAGATTCCTGCAAACCTTCGTTCGTGTCCTCTTGCAGCCTTGCAGGGGAAAGAAAGCATTGGGGTGCCTCTCTGAGGGTGTCAGGCCCAGGGATGCTACCAGAGTCGGCCTGGCTGTGCCATTCGAAGACCTTCTTTCCCTGGATTCCCTCATGACCCCTATCAAAGTTTGTTGCAGGAAGATGGATGATCCACTTGGCTGGCCCTTGCAAGGGTAATAGCAATATTGTGCATTGTTTCAACCCTCAGGTGCTACTTGTTCTCTCCAGGATGGTTTTATTTATATTAAACTAAAAAGCCTCCAAAATAAGATGTTTCAGCTGACTAATTGTTACCCCAGAGAAGTCCGCAGTTCCCTTGTCCATTCCCTCGCCCTGATTTCATTGCCAGCTGAAACAAAACCTCCCACTTGCACCTTTTGCTCTGGCTTGCCCATGCTGTGGGGCTTCCCCACCCAGGTCTCTCCCACCCAGCCCTCCAAGGGGAGGGACCTCTGCCCAGCTTCTCCTGCTGCAATGAGGAGGGGGGCACCCCCTCCCCGACTGAGCTTCTGGGAAGTATCTTGTTGATGCCTCTCCAAAAGGGGCCAAGGGATGTCAGAGCCTCCACCCTGGCACCAAGAGCCTTTAATGCAGCAACTGGCTAATGTTTTCAAAAGCCACTTAGTGGCTTATTACGGTATTATTGCCTTGGGAGCGGCTGGAAACTCAGCACTGGAGGACTCAGACACTTGGAGGTATTTGTGCTTTCTTTTCAATGGGAGCCCAGGAGAAGGTGGTTTCAGTGGTCTCCCTCTACCTGCAGCCTGCCTGGGAGCAGGAGGCTTGGACTCAGTGATCCATCTACCGTAAAAGTCAGCCCACCTGTAGCCCAAAGCAGACTAAACCCCCAGGACAAAGGCTGGAGCTGAAGTCCTCCCAGCAATGCGAGCGCTTCAGCCTGTAGGTATAAACGCAATCACATTTTGGATACCAAGGATCTTTCCAGCTGTGCTATCACCGTGTGCTATGGGGCCACAAAACACCCTGGTGGCCAGGAGCAGAAGATGGGTACCCAGCAGGTGGTGCCAGACTGATGCAAAGGGAGCTGCGTGCCCTGCACACCCCTGGGTGAGAGCACAGTGCCTGCTGAGCATCACTTTTTAACTATTTGCCAGCCCAAATTTTTTGGGTTTTGGTGGGGTTATTTTTTTTGGTTTTGGTGTTGGTTTTTTTTCTGGTGCTCACCCATACCGAAGTTGGCTTCACACATGCAGCCACTCATGTCACTCCAGGCATTTAAAATGAACCCACTGACTGAACAAAACATCAGGTGTTTGAAGAGCCAGGGAAGAGAGTAGTGGCTGCGATGTGACCTACCTCCCTGGCCAGGACAGCCAGCAGCCACACACACAACCTGCAAAGCCCAGGCTTGAGGCCACCACGAGTGGCAAAGGGACATTGGCATGGTGGGAGCTGTGTCTCGCTGCTCATCTGGAGCTGCTGCTGACCACACAGCACCTCTGATCTCAGCAGCCACGCTGGGCTTGCCTGTCCTGCCGGCTGCCGTAAGAACAAGCTGTGTGGGCAGGAATGCTCCCCACAAATGCTGTTCCAGTCAGGGATGGAAAAGTCCGTCATGGGCTATTAAATATGAAGTCCCTGAGTCACAAATCCTGCCCCAGATGGAAGTGCTAGACTATTTATACACTCCTGTATAAGAGCTACTGCAGACCTTTGGCTATCTCGATTGCTTTTTGAACGTTTTCCAGTTGAGCTATATCAAGATGGGGAGAACAGTAATGCGCTCAGTGAATTATGGATGTGTAGAGAGCCATAATAGTATTCTCCTTTTTATGGGCTCCTCTTTTCCAAATAATTTTTAACATGCGCCTCTATTTTGAACAGCTTTTGGACTATCTGGTGAAGCTGAGCTCTTATTCAAGGCAGGGAATAGCTTTGGTGCACATTATGAGTATAAAGAGAAGAAAATATGAAAAACACATACCTTCCCATTCAATAGCAGCTGCCATTTTATCACCTGCTCACACAGTATCACAAATTGTCGTTCACCATGAATCACCAATGGCCTTGTTACCCCACCGATGGTCTTGAGTGGGAGGTGGAAGCTGTGATGTGGAGGGTTGGAGAAGCCGACACCAGCACCAGGGATTTGCCCAGCCTGGATGACTGAATCCTCCCCAAAATGCTGCTTTGTCCTTCCCATCCTCTCTGCTCACTCCTCTTTATCCTCAGCGAGGGGGGAGTGGGAGGAAGGCAGGAGGCATATGGTGCTGGGATATGCAAGGAGGGGACTGAGGTGACTGGACTTGGGGATGGAGTGGTTGTGGCCCTGGCCATTCCTGGTCCCGGTGGGAAGCAACGGTGGCCGCAGCGGTGCTCCCTGGCCTGCTTCCCCATCCCACAGAACACTGGAGTGTGGCCGAGGAGAGCTTGTCCCTGTGCCCTGGAGTGGTGGTTGATAGGGCAGAAGGTGTGCAAGAAGCAGGGAAGCTTTTCCACCTGCTTCCCCTCCATCTCCTCCACTCCTGGCAAATGCTAGTCCAGGCTCTGGGCTACCTGGGAGTGCTTGTCCACTTCCCCAGGGGTTGCAGGCAGGATTTTGAGCAGCTGTGGCTTGTTCCTCACCCTTGGGAGGGGATGAGTGGGACTGTGCACCCAAAGCAGCTCCATCCCCTCTGCAACAGAGCAAAAGCCTCTTGTGTGCAGCAGAGGGAAGCATAACGTGCAGCAGTATCAAATTAGGAGGAAATTCTTGATGCCCTGAGTACTTAAAAGCCAGTGTAGTATCAAACCCTCTGGGGTCTGAACACCCTTCCAGCACTGATGGGCTGGAATAGAAAAACGCCTCTTTTTCTATCCTCACCCTTTGGCAAGAACATCCCATGGGCTCCCCTTGGGGCCCGCAGCAGGGTTTGCGGGGCTGGTTGGTTTGCGACATGACAAGCTGCTCGATGAAGGCTTTGAAAAGCTTTACCTTATCTGCTCATTCTTGTTGTCCATAACTGGTCCCACACACTCGTGGCTGCTGGGCTGAGGCCCTGCCGCCCCAGGCCGTCTGCCTGCCAGCAGCGCTGCTGGTGGCCTCATTTTCCCCTTGCTCCATCCCGAGCGCCAGGACTCGGTCTGCTGCAATCCCCATCGAAGTGGGATTACTGGGCCCTGTCATGTGGAGCTCAGCTTGCCAGCAAGGTGTTTTCTGCATCCCCTCTTTTTTAACTTGATTTTTGCGGTCTTTGGCAGAGCTGTGTAGAAAATAAAAATGGGATAGGGTTGGGAGGCCTACATGATCTCGTGTGTGTGTGTGTGTGTGTGCGCACCCAGGCTGGAGGGTTTCACTGTACCGAGAGCGCCGTGTGGGTGCAGGCTGTGTGCAGTGCTGCTGGTCCTGCCACGGCCCCAGCACAATGAGGAGGACTTGCCCTGTGGTTCCTTCCCACCTGAATGTCTCCCTACAGGAGAGCCCACGTGAGCATCAGGTAGAGGCTTACTTGCCAAAACACCAAGGCTTGGTGCCTTGGAGCTCTCTAGGGAGCATGAGAAGATGCCTTCAGGGGCTGAGCAGCTGATATGGGAAGGCTTCACGCGGGGTGAATTGGTTTTGCAAGGTGTTTAGGACATTGCTTTGCCACGCCTGGGCGAGGAGACAGCCACACTTCTCTGCTCAGCCTAATACCTCAGGCATGACAGAAGAAGAAGAGCAGCTCAAGGACCAATTAGCAATGTGGCTGGCAGCCAGGCATGGATTGAGGCGTGTGTAGTATATAATGAGCATCGTGGCACGTAAGGACCTTCCATCTCTCTACTGCCATGTCCAGTGATGGAGTTTGGCTGGGCTGTGAAAATAGCCTGCAAGAGAAGAGCCATTGGTGTCTCCAGCAGCATCACCCCACCAACCTGCATGGGGACGGGGTTGGGAAAGAATGGACACCCCAGCTCAGCCTGCTTTGCCCAACTGAAATAGAGGCCAATGTGACCAGGCAAGTCTAGTGTGTTTGAGTTTTTCTCCAGCCTGTTGGGGGAAACACAGACCCTCCACCAGCATCGAGTCCTCATGGGGCAGCCCTTGCCTTCCACCCATCTCCTGCAGCCTTTTGCAGACCTTGCTGCTCCATGGGGATTTTTCCCAGCCTAGAAATGGGGCCAGTAAGTGGTGAGAGGCTTTCCTCATGGTGCCAACACTGAGAGGTCCTCACCAGCTTTAGCTCTGCTTGATGTCAGAGGGCTTGGGTTGCCACAGGAGGCAGAAGGGGACAGAAGCAGCTGGACTGATGAGCTGAGAAACTCTTGGGAAGAGGCAATGTTAAATTGCACCTTGCTGGGGAGAAGCTGCCCCCATCTCAAGTGGATCCTCTTGCTAGACATGGCTTTGTGAAAGCCAGGGCAGCATCCAGACTCAGAAGCAACAGCCCCAGGGCTGGGGGAAAGCAGGAGGGCTGGGGGGAAGGCACCCCCAGCTGTGCCCAGCTCCTACAAAGGACACATGGCCCCCCATGCCCTCAGCAAGAGGCCATACCCTGAACCATTTCTGCCCCCACCAGCACGTCCAGAGGCTCCCTCCCAGCTGGGAAGCATCCCAGGGACAGGGAAAGCAGGGACCCAGGCAGCCAGGGAGGAACAGAAAGCAAGATCCTTTATTGTACACAGTACAGAATGTAATGCAGCTTTGCAGGAATTACATAGCCCTGCTCGAGTAGAGATTATTTCAGATCAGTCCTCAGATTAACCCCTAGACCTGCCACACCAAGCACATGGTTAAAACCCTGTCCCCATGGTGGGGTTCCCACAACCCAACGCTCCCTATGGATACAGGCCACTGCAGCCACCACAAGGGAGCACAACCAAGTCTACCCAGAGTTAATCTTCATACTTCCTAAAAAAAGAATGAATCAGTCAAAAAAAAAAAAAAATTAAAATCCAACCAAAGCTAACTAAGGAAGAGAAAAAATTTCCTATACAGCATTTACAACAAAAACATATAGCCATTGGGGGTGGGGGTAAGCGGGTATGGATATATGAGAGGTGGAGGAGTGTTAGGAGACGCAGCGGGGATGGGGGAGCTGGCGAGAAGTGGGGTGGGGGACCCCACCGTCTCTGCCCATCGCGGCCCTACAGCCCAGCTCCGAGGCCATGCTGAGCAGGGGGAGCGCAGCTGAGCCGGCACCGGGGTTCAGTCCTGGCTCCCCAGGGAAAGAGAAATCAAGCAGTGAAATGGAGTGGACCAGATACTTCAGCAGCCGTCCCCATGAGCCATGGGCACCAAGGGCTCCCCACTGCAAATGTGACACCGGCAAAGCCAGGGTTGGGGGGGCATCCCCAGGGGCTCCGGGAACAGCAGCCAGGCTGCAAAAAATAGCTTTGCCTTAAAATACAAAAAATCTACAAAAATCAGTTTAGAAACTTTTTTTTTTCCCTAAAACATCAAAAAAAAATAAAAAAAAGAGAGGGAAATAGTGTTAGGGGTCTCCTCCCCTGAAATGCAACCCATGGCACGCAGCTGGAGCTGGGGAAGAGTAGTGAGAGGGGCATGGAGAGGACCCAGGGGGGAGGCTGGGAAACTGTTATATCAGGTTATATCACCAGGGAGGGGCAGTTCGGGAAGAAGGCAGAAGGCTCCTTAGGGTTGGGGTAGGATGCTGCGTACATCAGCCCTGGGGTGCTGGCCCAGGCAGCCCCCCCATCCCTCCTCTGTGCAAATCAAAGCCCTTTCCACCACACAAGGCAGCTACGCGGATCGCGCTGGATGCAAAGCAGATTGTCATGACAAGTGGCCAGGTGGCCATGCCGGCTAAGCCCCATACCAGGGCGCTGCTGGAGCCATGGGCCCCTGCGGTGCTGGCAAGGAACAGGGGCTGGGTCAGAGACTGCGTTTTTAGCTCCCATCACCCCAAAACATCATGCCAGTGCTTAGCGGGAGGTGCCAGCCACAGGCAGTCCTATGCACTAGCCCTTGGACAGTAAGGGTGAGAATTCAGCAGTGACACACACCAGGCATTTTAGATTCCTCAAATTTGTGTGTGCGCACGTGTGCAGTTTGTTGTTTGTGTGTTGGTGGTTTTTTGTTGTTTGTTTTTTGTTTTTCCTTTAAGAACAGCAAAAAATATTCTTTACAAAACCGTATTTGCCCAAAGTAGATGCGCTAGTGCTCATGGCTCTGGGGGCTGGCCGAGTCAGTAAGCAAAGCCCTCCGCGTAGGGAAGGCTGCTGCAGGGATCCATCTCCAGGAGGTATGCCGGGCTGTCCTCGAAGTGCGTCAGCGGCACCGTCTCCTCCTCGGGCACGGGGCAGTCGGGCTCCATCTTCAGGAAGGGACGCTGGTTGTCGGGGTAGGCCATGGAAAAGAGGGCATCGGGGTCGCAGACGAACTTATAGACGTACCGTTCGCCGGCCACCTGGAAGGAGGAGGAGGGATGAGAGGTGCCTGGTGTGACTGACACTGGACCTAGCCCCGCTCCTGCCGTGTCCCACACCCTCTGCCCACCCCCCCATGACAGCGCATCACACCTTCTGCATGATGCCCTTCTCGTAGTAGTACCGCAGGGAGCGGCTGAGCTTGTCATAATTCATGGCCGGCCGGTTCTTCTGGATGCCCCAGCGCCGCGCCACCTGCAGGGAGAGAGGCACGAGCTGTGAAGGCTCCATCCAGGACTTGGGGCTGGATCCTCAAAGGAAATCACAACTGAAGTGTGGGGGTAGGGGCTCAGTTATGGGGGTTGGAGCAGCCAGGGGTGAAAGCATCACCACGCTCCCGGAGCAGTTCCCTGCCTGCTGCAACAAATGCTCCAGCTCCAAGTGCCTGCTGCCACACCACCACCGCTGCCAAACCGGGGGCTGAATTCAAAGACATTTGATTAGGGGATCCTGCCAAAAAAGCCGCTTCAAAAAACCACAATTTCCATGCACGGCATAAGAGATATTATGGGTAATTACCCACAATGCACAGCTCAGCGCTGCAGCTGCTTTCAATTACTCCCCAAACAGCTTCTTCCTCTGTGTCACTCTCCCGCAGAGCCACTCGGCTCTGGCACAGCACCGCGCTGCTGCCGGGGACCCGGGGCAAAGGATGGGGGTGGTTTGGGAGGGGGGGAGCTGTGGTCTTGGTGGGGCACCCGAGGTGTGGCACAGGGGCAACGCCAGCACGGCTGGCCATGGCTGGTGACTCCCTGTGCCGAGAGGCAGCGGTGGGGATCAGAGGGAGATTTCCACAGCTGCTCAGCGCAGACAGGCAGTTGGCTTTTCCCTCTCTCCCTCAAAAGCTGCCCCCTGAGTAAGACACGTGTCTTGTTCCAAGTGCAAGAATGAACGGCTGTGTTGCACCGGGAAGGATCCATCCCCCTCCTCCCACCACCCACCACCTCCCGCATCCCCAGCTCTGCCGTGCCGGGTGCTGGGGCAGGACCTGCCCCGTACCTCCTCAGGCTCGATCAGCTTGAACTCCATGCCCCGGCCGGTCCAGGCGATGAAGTGTGAGTTGGCGGGGTCATCCAGGAGGGTAACCAGGAACTGCCAGAGCTGCAGGGACCCACGCCGCTGGTAGGGAGGGCCCTCGCGGTACAGCGTGGGCTCCTGCTTCACTTTACCTGCCCACACCAAGAAACAGCTGATTAAAAGCCCCGGCTCTGCCCCTCTCCAGGCTGTGCCCCCCACCAGGGGACACGATGTACAGCAGCACCTGGGACTCCCTGCGCAGGATGAGGGCAGAGGGAGGGAGAGGTGCTGGGGATGGCGCTGTAGGCAGGCAAGGCGTGGGGTGGGTGACAGGGATGGGGACAAGACATGGTGGTGATGTTGAGCAGCCACACGGGACGATGCTCGGCAGCTCTCAAGAGCACCACGCTGGCACACCTTGGCCTTAAAAGCTGGCTGCTGTGCAGCCTAGCCCCAAGTCTCCCTCCATGAGACCTGGTCCCCCTCAGCCCCCCTCTGGGCCCAGACTCTTACCCTCCAGCCTCTCCGGTACCACACAGGTGTCATCAAAATACAATCGTGTGTCCTTTTCATATGAAAATCCTAGGGGAAAAAAGACCCTCCGTGAGCACAGAGCACCTCCACCCCCCCAGCCAGACCCCAAAAACCCCAAATTTGGCCCATTCCAGCACCAAGACCCTATCCCCCAATGCTGGGAGCAGCCCCATCCCCAGTTATTTTGGTGGCACCACACTGGCTTTCTGGCCAAGCACCACGCAGGTCTGTCCTCTCCTCACCCCAGGGAGCTGGGAGAACCAAAACCCTCTTAGCAGCTATATTGGGCGCGTTATCCTGGATTAGGCAGCGCTGCCGTGCCCTGGTGGCACGCTCGCAGGGGCCAGCGGCTCCACAGCACAAGCCCTATTTTTAGCAGTGGTGGCAGCGCTGTCGGCATGCAGGCTCTCACGGGCACCGCGGTGCTCTCGGGGGTGTTTTTTGGGGTACCCGTCAGCTCTGCCTGCCCCAAGAGAGGGACGGGATGGGACATGCTGGTGATGCCCATGAGCACTCACCGTCATGGCTGCTGGGGAAGACGCCCCCCCGCAGGTACGAGGACTGGCAGTTAGGCACTTCTGCAAGGGAGATGAAGGCAGCATTAGGGACTTATGTCCCATGGGGCAAGTGCTCCACAGCGTGCTTCCCACCCCTGACCCCGAGCACATCCTGCAGCCAAGCCTAGGCATCTCACACCCTGGCAGACCCTGGGCCGCTGTACCCATGCTCTGTGTTGCCCTCCTCCCCCTCCCCTCCACAAATTTTTGGGGAAAACCAGTACAATTTACAGGGAAGAGGAGACACTGAATGAGCGTGGGGAGGAAGATTTAAGTCAGCTTGGGTTTTTACCACATTATTCAGGTCCTGCGGGACAGGAGGCATCACTGCACCTCCCCTGCCATCTGCTCAGCCATGCCACCCTCCATCCCAAGGTCAGGGTATTTTTAGGTCCTAAGGCGATTAGAGGATTTTTTCCGTGATGCTGGTGGGGTCCAGCAGCCAGAAATCACAGCTGGCTCCAGGCCAGGGCTATGGTGGGACCCGCTGGGTGCTGTGGGGCACCCTAGCTCATGACTATGGCACAGACCATGCTGCATGGCATCTGGTGAATGCCTGCTCTATCCCCACTGGCTTTAGAAATGAAAGAGAAGGAGAAAAAAACAATATACCATTTAACAGGCAAAGCAGCAGCCTAGAACCACGGGAGCCCACTGCATCTGCTGCCTTGGAGCTGCTGGTGTGACCCCCATCACCCCAGGTGCCAGCACCTGGCTGCTCCCCCAGCTTGCACCCACCTGAGTCAATGCAGTAGTCCCGGGGCTCCTGCTTGATGCCCATGGGGGGCTGGAAGCTGTGGCTGGGGGGTGCAGGCAGGCTGGGGCCACCGTGCTCGTAGAGTGGGTCGTGGTACTCCTGCTTGAATCCCTGAGGGGGGTGGGGGGCAGCAGGGCCAAGGGGCTCAGAAAGCTGCCGGTGGTAGACGGGGCGGCTCTCCCCCGGGACCCCAGGCTGCGGTGGGAAGGGGTGGCAAGGCTCAGACAGCTGCCTCTGAAACCTGGGGGGAGAGGGACATGACGTTACTGAGGGGTGGCAGGGTCAGGCACATCACTGGCTCCCACCCCAGACCTGGACCCTGTGTCGGCTTGGTGCCTTCAGCCCAGGGTGCTCCTGGGGTGGTTTGGGGGGTGGTGTGTTCCACCCACAGCAAGCTGGGATGGCTCCTCAGGAGCACAGCCACCACACGGGGACCCAGCAGGGCACTGGGGAGCCCCATCCTCCTCCAAGCGCTGGGGACACCCCAGTGGGGGAGCAGGACAGCACGCACGCCATCACTGCGAAGCACCGCACCAGGATAGCAGCCCTGAGCTGCAGCAGGGATAAAAGTGAGGATGAGAAACAAATGAAAAAACCCAACCAAACCAAAAAACAACCACCCCACAACAGCAAAGTCTCTGTAAAGTGGTACAATCTCCCCCCAGGGTAGGGGGCAGAACCATGGGGCTCAAGGGATGCTGCACCCAGCCTGGTGCTTACGCAAAGCCAAATCCACTCCGCAGCCCCAGCTGGCTGCTAATCCGCCCACGCCGCTGGGATTAAACCTTGAACTCGGCAGCAGGGAGCACTATTTTCAGCTCCAGGGTGCTGTCACCGCTGGCTCGAGCCCCAGCAGAGTCCAACCTGGCTGTGGAGAACAGGGGACCCTCTAAAGGGGGTGCTGCCGCATCCCCTCGCCCTCCGCCACCTTGAAAGGTGATCTCAGCACCCGGCTCCTCTTGGCTGGCCACATGCCATTTGGCTTGGTAACCGGAGCCCTCCCAGCTGCCGGGCTGGGATTACTCCATTTCCGAGCCGTGTCCCTCTGCCCTTCCTGAGTGAAACCCAAGCCCTGCACTGGCACGGTGCTTCCCGAGGGGTCGCAGCCAGCCCCGTACATAGCTCGAAGGTCGCCCAGAGCTGAGCCCTGCTTTGCCAGGGAGGGATGCTAGCCTGCTGCGAGCGCGTCCCGAGGGTTTCCATGGTCCCACCTTTGCTGGGCTGCCCATAGGGGACATGCTGCCACCTGCAGCCATCACCACAGCAAAGGGCACCCAGAAGGCCACAAGCAAAGCCGGAGTTGACTATGACTTGTGCGACGCCGCCTACCACTAACCTTTGTGCAAGCAAACCCAGGACGAGGGAGGGGACCAGCAATGCCTCCAGGGACATGGCAGGGACAAAGGATGAAGCCATGGCTTGGAGAGGAGGCAGGGAAGGGAACAGAGTCTCTCCCTCCACAGCTGCAAAATCACAGGGATGCTATGCGATGCATGGGGGACCTAAGGACCAACCCTCAGACTAGGTATGCTCGGGGGCAGGATGGGGATGCCTGCAGCTCCCCAGCCCAGCAGGGCTCAGCTCAGATGGCAGAAAGCTGCAGTGGGTGGGAAAGAGGAGAGCAGGAGCCCTGACTCAGCACCATCGCCTGCTGCCGCAGGGACGGATGCAGCCAGCAGCTTCTGCCACCCTCACCTTCCCCCGGGGTGGGGGAGGTGAAGGGTCTGTCCTGTGTCCCCAGGGTTGGAAGGAGCAGGTCCCCACTTGCAGGGAGCTGCCTCATGGGGAGAAAGAGCCACAAGACCCCAGTGGGAATCATAGAACAGCCCGGGTCGGAACGGACCTCCAAAAGTCATCTAGTCCAACCTCCCCGCAGTCAGCGGGGACACCCCCAACTAGACCAGGTTGCCCCGGGCCTCGTTGACCCTCATCTTGAATATCCACAGGGAAGGGGCCTCAAACACCTCCCTGGGCAACCTGTTCCAGTGCTCCACCACCCTCACAGTAAAGAACTTTTTCCCTAACATCCAATCTGAATCTGTTCTTCTCCAGCTTAAAGCCATTGCCCCTCATCCTGTCGCTGCAGGCCTTTGTAAACAGGCTCTCCCCAGCCTTCCTGTAGCCCCCCTCAGGTACTGGAAGGCCGCTATTAGGTCTCCTTGGAGCTTCCTCTTCTCCAGGCTGAACAACCCCAGCTCCCTCAGCCTGTCCTCAGAGCAGAGGAAGCAGCAAGTTTTGCGGCACTGGCTTCCACAGGCCCCCAGGCAGCAACATCTGGCCCATGGTCTGCAACTGCAGTGATCCCCCTTCCCTCCCCACACTTGGACGCCACCCATCCATCCCACGGAGACCAAAGTCCTGTCCCCAGTAAACACCCAGAAGACGCCAGTGCTCACTTAGGGAGGGGGGAAAGCCTTACCTGTGCTCTGCGGGGTATTGGTTTTCAGACACCATCTTTGGCATGTGCATGGGCGGGTGAGGTGGCCGTGGCACAGCAAAGGTCTGCTGCCTCTGCTCCTGCAGCGGCTGTGGTGCCGGGGCCGCCCCATGGGTAGCTGCCTGCACGGCCGGGGCCGGCGGTGGCGGCAGGGCCAATCCCTGGTGCGCAGGAGACACTGGGGTGGCGGGCGGCGTTAATGGCTTGAACCCGGCGGAGGGTTTCCTGTCGTAGGCACTGCAGAGAGGGAGAGGGGCCAGGGGCTGACGGCGTCGCTAACGAAGGCGCCATGCAGCAGAGGTTGACAAACAAGATGAACCCCTGTGCCACAAGGCGGGCAGCGTCCACCCTCCCACTACCTACCAGCAGTTGTAGAGGCACTTGTCCCCATAGCTGGTGCAGAGAGCCTGCTCATGGCTGCAGGATGACAGCTCCGAGGAAGGGCTGTGCAGCTCCCGCTTGATCTTTGCTGGAGGTGGGGCGTGCAGGACCACTGCAACGAAACAGGGGAGGATACAGGCTC
>VXAK01003236.1:64824-94674 GCA_013399435.1 Arenaria interpres
CCGCTTGTTTACCCTCCGCGCCGCCCAATGGTGAACCGTCGCTCGGCCGCCCGCGCCCTCTGATTGGCTGCGGCGTGGCGGCGCGCCCGCCCGCGCGCCGCACCGCCGAACACCATTGAGGCCGGCTGGGTGGGCGGGGGCGGCGGCAGCCAATGGGCGTGCGGCGATTTGCATGGCCCTGCCGAGAACGTTTTTCATTCATAAAAAAATAGAAGGGGAAGAGGCCGGCGGGTGGGGCCGGGGCAGCGCAGGATTTAAAGGGGCCGCAGGCTCCTCCGCGAAGGGGGGTGGGGGGGTTAACGGGCAGCCTCGGGGAGTCGGTGGGGCAGCCCGAGGGATCTGATCGGGACCTGCCCCCCTGCATGCCGTGCCCCAGAACCCGCCGCACAGCAAGCTCTGCGGACGGGGTGGACCTCTGGCTTCGCAGACCATGAGGTCCCCACCGAGCAGGCCCAGGGGGCCCCCCTTGCTGTCTTGGGAGGCGGTTTCGCACCAGTGGGGCAGCGTCACACGGGTCCCCCTGCGAGCCCGGGGGCACCCTGGAGGCCGGTTTGGCTTTGGGAAGGGCTCGTTGGAGGAGGCCATAGGGAAAATAGGTCCCACATGGAGCGGGCTTTCGGGCAGCCTTGACCGCAGATCCCTGCATGCAGGCTCATGGTCACAAGCCCTTGCAGAACTGCAAATAGCTCAGAGGATCAGGAATGATCTTAGGACAAAGCCACGCTGCTGGGGGCCTGCCAGCCCCCCTGCCCCAGCGGTGCTCTCCCAAGTGCCTCAGTTTCTGCATCTGGAGCTGAAGGTGTGGAGATCCACTGCAGAGACCTGCCTGCTGGTCGCTCGTGGAGGACACAGCAGGTTGCACGGGATAAATGAACTGTGTGGAGGCCTCATGTTGGTTTTGAGCGAGACTGGGAAATTATTGCTGGAAAAGGGGAAAACAATGGATAGTGCTCAGTTAAAAGTTGCTCTTCTCAGCTTGGGAAGGAGATGAGCCTTCTGCTAGGACCTTTGGAAGACACTCAGGGGTTAGGAAACCTGTTGGCTTGTGCTCACCATTTTGAAATGCTTAGCCTCAGGTCATGGGCTTGCCAGTGTCCTGGGAGAGCTGCCCAGCATGTCTCTGGGCTGCTGGTGGGAATTTCTCTGTTGATGTTGGTGGACTGATGAGCTTCCAGAGTCCTCCAGGGCCACCACCACCCCGCCGGGATGATGCTGGTAACAGCAGGTAGCTTGTCTCCCTTTGTGTCCTGGGTGAAATGGCAGGGGGGGGATGCGAGGATAGACTGCCCGTCAGGTGCCTGTGTGCTGGGCAGGGGGAAGCACACAGAGGGCACAGAATGTCCTTGCCGCCTGGGGAACGCTCCCGGGGGGCTCTGCAGGCGCTGGCACTCTCACTTCCCCTGTGCCATTATGATTAAATCACCTCTGGTAAAATTAGCAGATGACACATGGATGGGCGGGTGGCAAAACCTGGGCCAGGGAGCGAGGAGGGATGCTGGGGATGAGCTAGGTCATTGCAGAGCTGGGCACAACCAGTGACCCACGGTGGCTGTGGGCCTGCACCAGGCCCAGGTGCTGCTCAGCACCCCTGGGCGTCTTGCAGGGAGAGGCGATGGGGGCTGAGAACAGCTGTGGGGCGGGCAGGTGGGCGGCTTCAGGGGTGCCCCAGGAAGAGCCGAAGCCCCTGGAGAGCCAGGGCTGGGAGAGGGGATGGCGACTGGGACCTGCTAAATTTAGAGTGCACTCAGGAAAAAAATAAACAAAACCCAAAAACAAACCAAAAAGAAACCCTGCAGGCTCCAAATTTAGCTGGCTGCAGCTCCCTCTCCATCGTGCTGCTGCTGATATCGTGCTGCTGCTGCAGCCCCAGCACCCCAAATCAGGCACCTCTCACTGGGATTCCCCAAAGATGGGGACCCTGTGCCATGCCAGGAATCGGGGAACCCCAGCGCACCCCAGGACCAGCTGAGTATTTCATCACCGTCTTTATTTGAGGCAAGCCCACAGCAGTCCAGGTGTACATGGCAACACGCACTATGCTACGGGTGCCATTTCCATGCAGGCAACCACAGCGACGCACACAGTAGGAGGATGGGGCTGGCACCAGGCTGGCTTTCCCATGGGAATGGGGTTTCACAGCTCTTGGGGGGTCTCTCAGCATGGTGCCAGCTTGGCGAGGTGCTGGCACACTGCCCCGGCTGCCTGGGGAATGTTTGGGGACTCCCACTCCATCCCACTGCCTTTGGGGAACAAACAGGTCTGAGCTGGGAGACACAGAGGGGAACAGGGGGTGGGTTCAGAGCCTTGTGTGCCCCTTGGCTGCGTGGCATATTCCTCCCCAGACCTGGGGACAACTGGGTTGGCATCCCAGCCCCTGTGGGTACCTCCTGGGCTGGAGACCTTTGCACCATTGGACTAAGGAGGTTGTTAGCTGCCCGGCCTGTTGAACCATGGCTTTGGCACAGCAGAGCAGATTGAACCGAGTCCCCGGAGGGGAGTGGCAGGGACCATCTCACTGGTCATCACAAGGGGATGTTTCCATCGGAGCCCCTCACTCTTGGCAGAGTGGTGTTGGTGTGTCATTGCCCCACCAGCCCAGGGTGGTGGCCCTGGGCTCCCTGTGCCCTGCAGGACACAGGGTCTGCGTGCTCCTCCCAGACCTTGCCAGGCTTTGAGCTCAAGCGTAGAGCTGGTGGCTCTGCTCATGGGGTGGCCATGAGCACGGGCACCTGCTTTCTTCCCCTGGCTCTGCCAGCACTGGCAGCAAACCACAACAGAGAGACGCAAGCGCTGCCCTTTGCCCAGAGCCCAGCAAACCGTGACCAGGTACAAGGAGCAGGTCTGTGGTGAGAACTGTTGCTGATTCCACACGGGCACTTTCTGACCAGAGCCCTGGGATAAAAACACTGGGCTGAGGGCAAGCGGGCAGGGAAACAGAGCCAAACCTGCTGCCACAGATGTCACTGACCTCATGTGTTGATACCAAACCCATCGCCAGCAACGCTCTGGAGCTGGTTGAGGTTTTCTTCCTTCCCCCTCCCAACGCGTGGGGGCTGCAGGGCACAGAGGCCACCGGGGAGGGGCTGGGGGGGCTGGAGGCCGTGGCACCTGGGGTTTATTTGGCATAGCTCCCCTAGGCCTTCAGCTGGCTACTCATTAATGCCTGCCCCGGGATAATGAGAAGGAGGAGGGTGGATTTATGCACCGCTGGTGGAGTGTGCCCCTGTACGCAGGTCACGGCTTCAGGGAGCTGTGGCCATCTCTGTGTCCGCCAGCTGGGCCCGTGCTCGCTCCCGCTCACTCTGTGGTGCTTGGTGTCCCCTCCTCATGGCTTCTGGGCTGCTGCTGGCGCTCTCCTGTGTGGCCCCAGGTGTCACACTGCCATGAGCACCTGCCCCCCAGTTGCCCTCACCCTGCCCGATGCTGGCACCAAGGGCAGGAGGAGAAGAAACTGCGGCAGCCCCCCAAGCCTCCTCGTGGGCTCGGGCTGGGGGGAACCTGTGGGTTGGAGCCCGGCTGGGGCTCCCCTGGGGCACTGCTGCCTCCTCCCATCTCACAGAATCACAGAATGCTATGGGGTTGGAAGGGACTTCTGGAGATCAGCTAGTCCAGCCCCCTGCCAGAGCAGGGCCACCCAGAGCAGGTCCCACAGCAACGTGTCCAGGCGGGTTTGAATGTCTCCAGAGAAGGAGACTCCACCACCTCCCTGGGCAGCCTCTTCCAGGGCTCTGCCACCCTCACAGGAAAGAAGTTCCTCCTCATGCTTAGATGGGACTTCTTATGTACAAGTTTGTGCCCATTTCCTCTTGACCCTGTCACCAGGGCCCCACAGCTGCTGCCAGAAATGGCCCCAAGCTCAAACAGGCACACAACAGCACTGTTCCTCCTTGGGGAGGGTGACAAACAGCTCCCTTTCAGCTCACTGTTCACTCTGAAACATAATGACCGCAGCACCCTCTGCACTGCCAGGGGGCTGCTGTTGAATGGGACCTGCAGCGTGAGGAAGGACTGGGCGCTGGGTCACGGGGGAGGACAGGGTGGCTTGTCACAGCCAGGGCTCCCTGCCTTGTGGCAGGGGCAGAGTGGGGACAAGCAGCAGTTTTCCTGCCCGCAGCATCATCCATGGGGCACGAGCCACCCCCAGCTTGCTGCTAGCACCACAGGGGCCTCTGCCAGACCTGGGGGAGCTGCCTGGCAGTGGGGGCTGATCAGGGAGCCAGCGTCCTCCCATGCAGGGCCTGCTAAAGCACATGAGGAGACGTGTAAAAAGGTGGAGGGGACATTTCCAGGCAAGAAGAGCTTCTGGATGTCTGTCCCCAGGGTCCCCAGCCCCTGGCGCAGACTGGCAGGCTTCAAGGGAGAGGAGAGTCCATGTGGAAGGAGGTGCCATGGGGGATGGCCAGCAGAGAAGGGAGGTGGTGTTTGTGTCCAAACCAGGCTCATTAAGGGCTGGGCACACGGTGACCCCCTCCCCCCAAGTCCACCAAATAAATACATAAATATGACTATGAAGCCCAGAGTCAGGGTGTGGATGTTTCCCAGGGTCAGCAGCTCCTCCCAAAATCCCACTTTAGCCGTTTCCATGTCCAAACATGGTCTCTTCCTGTCCACCCTGAGCTTGTCCCCACAGTCCAGGCACTGTGTGTTCCCAGACTGTCCCATGCCTCGTGGCTCGCAGGGAAGGCTTAAAACCTGTCTTTTAAGCACTAGCCGGAGGCATGGCAAAGACTGTCTCCTCTAGGCTAAGAAAATAAATAACTTATCCAATGTGCAAGGGTTGGTGGACAGAAAGCCAGTGCAGCAAAACATTGAGTGTCCTTCAAGAGGATTAAAAATAAATAAGTGAAGCTTGGCGTTTTCTCAGGAGCACGCTCATTTGCAGCTCTGTTGGGGCAGGCAGGGGGGGTTGGTATTTAAATAAAAGGAAAAAAAAAACAGTCCTAGCGCTGCTCTGGTGAACATGCTCCCCGTGTGTCGGCCTGCCTTCACCCACTGCTTCCATCCCTCCTGGAGAAGATGCTTGTGGTGGGTTGGGAAGGAGCCTCCAACACCTTCCTAGGACAAATCGTGCCTGTTGGCTTAGGGGGCTGTTTTCTCTCCCTGCCACAGAGCAGGGATCTGGGGATCCCCCGCAGCAGGCGGATGTCCAGGAAGCTGGGTGCCTCTGCACCGGGCTTAATCTCGAGTTCGGTTTCTCCTCTTCAGGAAAAAGAAGCTGCTCTTCTGGGGGGGGCCCAGCAGCATCGGCACTTGGCTTTTATGTGTAATTTTGACCTAAAAAGAAGTGAAGAATCCAGCTCCATAAGGGGCTCCCAGGCTCTGAGTTCCCCTGTGCAACCCCTAGCCCAGGGACCCCAGGGAGCCAGCCGAGGGAGCCAGGAGAGGAGCTGCTGCCACTCCCCAGCCGGGTGGTTAAATGCTTTGCTGCATGGGAGTACCAGCTACGGAAGCACCTCCAGATTTCTCCTCCAGGCAAGCTGCCTGCCGGATGGTGGGGGACCCTCCCCGGGAAGGGCTGGTGCTGCACCCCACCTGCCCTGGCAAGGTATGAGCATGTCCCCGGCCCCACGGCTCCCATGGTGGCTTGCCATGAGTCCAAGGCCAGCATGGGCGCAGGGAGAAGTCGCAGGTGGCCAGGCGCTGTGGCCGCCCGCCAGCGAGCGCAGGAGCCTTTCTCCAATTCCAGAGGCTTTGCCACACTGCACGGGGAGCCGAAGCCGCCCGCAGTGCTGCCAGCCCCTGCCCGACCTGGCTGCCCGCAGGGACTCACGGTACAGGACGGCTGCATCCAGGGTTCCCCGTCCACCTGCATGGGCAGCAGCTTGGAGGTCCTGCAAGGCACAAAGAGAGGAAACACAGGGTGACACAGGCACCAGCTTTTGCCATCAGTCAGGTGCTCAGGTGGGACGGGGGCAAATACCTGATGGTGACAGATGAACACTGGGCCAGTCTCTTCCCAGCGCTCTTCAGCCCCGTGTAGATCTGCCCCATCTCCATCGCGCCCTCCAGCCCCACCACCTCCAGGAGGTGGTCACTGAGATCTGCAAGAGAGGGATCCAAGTTGGTCCCCCCATCCCTGGGGATCCCCTGCCTCTGCTGTCATTGGAAACATCAGGGCCAGCACAGCGGGGCTGCTGGCTGCCCCAGAGGGCAGCGGTGCTGGTGGAAAACATGGGGATGTGTTCCACTGTCCCCTGAGACCACGGAGCTGGGCACTGGACAATGCTGCTGTCCAAAATCCCTGGAGCAAAAATACTCCTAGTCCAAAACAGAGTCCCGTCCCGCATTACTGCAGGGTGGCAGCCACCACCCCCTCAACTGCTTGTTTGCAGTGTTGTATGAAATATTGGCAGAACCCTCGCTCCTCTGGGTGCCCTGGGGTGCTGTGGCCCCCACCAGGAGCCGGGATGTATGGGGAAATCCTCCCCAGGAGGGATCTGCTCAAATCCCAGGGCATCGCCCCTTTTTCCAGCTCCTGCTGCTCTTCCAGGCTGCCAGCAAAGGCACCCAACACTGGCGCAACTTGCTCTTCTCTCATTCCCTTCAGGGTCCTGTTTCACCCCTGGTGGACACCCAGAAGTCATCCCCCAAACCCTGCCATGCCCTCCTGCCCACCCAAGTGTGCCCAGGGGAACAACCCTGCTGCCTCTTGCCACCCTTTGGAATCCTTGCTCTGCCCCGCTCCCTGCTGCCTGTTCCCATAGGCTTGCCCGGGGAGGGATGGCTGGTGACAATCTGGGATGGCTGGTGACACCACTGTCTTGGCAGCCACGCAGCAGGGGGGCTCTTTCCCACCTCAGCCCCAGGCCGTGGGAGCTGACAGGTAGAAAATGTGGGCACTTTTGCTTATTTTGCTGGCTGCTTTCTAACCCACCGCTCTCTGCTGGGGAACGCTTTGGGCTGCCTGTGCCCTGCCTGTGCCCGCAGGGAGGCTCTGGTGGATGCAGCAGTGGGTGCGAGGTGCCAGCACAGCAGCCATGCTGTTCCCAAAGCCCCTGGCCAGGCTGGCAGCACTGCGGCACTGCCTGGGAGGATGCTTACAAAAGTCCCTGGTGCCAGCTCTGCAGCTCCACTTCCAGCTCCTCCTCTGCAGCGGCGGGCACCCTGCCAGCCCCGCAGGGCAAGGGGGCTGCCCAGCCTCACACCTGTGAGGGGTCCCATCCGGGCACCCCCTGAGCCACCATCCCCAGAGGGTGGGGGGAGAGGGGGCTGGCAGGGTGTGGGAGCCACATCCTCTCCAGCCACCACAGGCACAGGCGGGCAGAGCCACCATCCTTTGCCAGCTTGGCCAGATCATTGTTGGGGTCACCCCGGCACCCCAAAAGACAGTGAGCTGAGAGCAGCCCCTGCGGCGCTATTGCCCCAGTGCCACGTGCACTGAGACACAGCCAGAACCGGTGGCTGCCCTGCTGCCTCGCGCTAACCCCACGCACCCCGATCACCCCCCGGCCGTGGTCCCACCGCTCACCCTGCACGCAGAACTTGAGCTCCTTGGCATCGGTGACCACCGTGGCATGCAGCTTTTCCGGCGCTTTCTTCCCCAGCCGGTTGTAACTGCGCTGCTTCTTGGTCTCGCCCCAGAGGTTGGAGCCGCCGTACATGCTGGGGATGTTGAGGACGGCGATGCCCTCCAGGGACGTGTTGCTCAGGTCTAGCAGGGTCCCGTCGCACTGCCAGGCACATGGGCAACAAGCCTTGGGGTCGGGGTGTGCTGGTGCCTGGCACCATGGAGCCCAGCCTCCTTTCCCCACCTGCCCACCGAAGGAATGGGGACACGGAGCGTGGCATGCCGTCAGACGGTCCCCAGGGCAAACTTGCCCCAGGGGGGCACGGGCAGCCCCAGGGCAGCCAGGGCTGGAGGGGAAAACAAATACCCGCTAGCTTTGCTTTTCTAGGGCTGACCACCACCACCTCCCGTTCCTTGTGCTGCTTTCCCCTCTATTTCAATATGAATTTCACTACACCTCCGAGACAGTGGTTTCAAAAAGCAAATTCCTATGGGAGCACATAAAACCTTGGCTAGTCTTGATGTTATGACCCAAAATAGGAGGAAACACCACTTCAGCCCCGGAGCGACCTCTACCCAGGCATCTCCAGCATGCACTTCCCCACCTCCCCTTGTTAAAATCGACCCAAAAGAATCAGAACATTTGGCTGCTCAAAAATGAACTTAAAGTAGTTTGTCTTCACGTGCAACTTGGAAACGAGAAATGAGGCTGGAAGGAAATGATAGAAAAGGTGTCAAAAGAAAGATGTTAGTTTTGGAGAGAAAGCCACAAGCCAGCACACAACTGGTGTCCTGGCTTTTTCTGTCATACAGCAGGACTGCCCCAGCTGAAAATTCCTTGTAAAAGGTAAAATATCTGTTGCCTGTGGCTTTCCCACAGGACTGAAAGCAGCAGCCATGGAAATGCATTTTTTAACTTCAGGTCCTCTCAGTCTCATGATACCCAGATGATTCTGCATCCTCTTTCTAGATACCTCTGGCGGAAGCAGCCGTTTTCCCATTCCACTGTATTTTCTCCACAGCATCTGTATTTTCCTTTATGCATCTGCTCTCTACCTGCCACGCTACGCTTCAGCAAATACCAGCACGTTATTTCCTTGCATTTGGGTGATGAGAGGGCATTTCTGCCCTCTCTTGCTTTGCCGAGGGGAATGCAGATGGGCCGATGAACCCCCACTGCTGCTTTCACTCCAGTTGTTTTCCTCAGCAAAGGCTGCAGGTCTCAGGCTTATTTTTAACACGCTGTTGGTGAGCACTGAGCACGCCAGCCACACACACGTGGAGCTGGGTGCGCACACAAGCCAGCATCTCCCTACATTCGGATCTGCCTCCCCTGATGCTCTGCCATCTTATTTTTAGCCCTGCGTTGACAGCAAAAGGCAGGAATCTTCTGCTTTGGGAGTGAAAAGCTGTCTCCCTGAGACTTGTAAAGGATGTAAATCCTCTCGTCCTCAATACATTTTAATGATATTATGATTTGTAGGAGCAGACCCTAACAGTCTGGGCACTGGAAACTGAGCGAGAGGACTCCGAATCCTTACAGGATGGACAACACATCCCACCGTGGCCGCAGCTGAGCATCTCCCTTGTCCACAGGCATCTTTCCTGCCTGCCTGCGAGGCGGTGGGTACCGACTTGGCTGCAGTGGCATGGCAGGGAGTCGGCCCAGGGCTACCCGGGCTGCCACATTTCCAGGGATGCTGCAGGAGCCTATTCCTGCCCGGGGCCAAGAGGGGCAGGCAGGACCAGGCTGCCCACGCCTGCCCACGCACACGCGCACGCAGGGAGTGATTTCTCCCTGTGTAGCCCTCCCCTGTCAGCGTGCCAGTGAGCTACAATGGGCTCTTTGAGCAGGGGCAGCTGACGGCGCGCTGGCAGTGATGCTGGAAGTAGAAATTTGCAGCTGGGGAAAAAGCAAATTCATTTCCAGGAGCTGTACGGGAAGGAGTGCCAATTTCCAAAACAAAACTGCCATTTCTCTACAAGGCTGACAGTTGCCTGGGAGCCGGAGGGAGGACAGGCTGCCGCTTTCAACTTCAAATACTGCGGGATTAACACTTTCCTGTCGGCGTGGCGCAGCCAGTGCCGACACGCTGTGCTGGCAGCACGCGGGGCACCTCGCAAGGACCCGGGAGCACCTCGCACCCATCTCTGGCCGCACTGAACCCCGCAGGCATGGACTTTATCCACACTGGGACGTTGGCGTGTGGCGGGGGAAAGGGGGTGAGATGGCTGTGCCCCTGCTCCTGCCCCTCTCCACCGGCTGCCGAGGGCACAGCTACCCGCTTTGGGCTTTGGGAAGGGATAAAACTTCCTGTGCAGAAACAGGCTTCAAAGTCCCTCTGCCCACTGCCACACCAGCCGCACTGCCAGCTCCCCGGGCTCTGCCCGCTCTCTGCCCACTGCCAGTGACCCTGCGCCCACCACCTGCTCCGACCCACACCAGCCCTTTGCAGCCCTCGCCCTCAAGCCTAAGTCATAAAAGGGTCGTTTATCCAGAAATAAGGAGAGGTGGAAGTTTACAGCAAAGCATGGCCCAAAGCCTCCAGCACGAGTGGAGAAATGACAGTGCTCTTAGCAACCACAGGCCCTCCTCCCTGCTCTAATTAAAGGCTGTTTCCATGTCATTCAACGAGGGCTGGGAGCGGACACGGAGTTTACAGAGAGAATATTCCAGGCACGCTCTCAAATACAGCTGGAAAGGGGGGAAAAATACAGGGCTATTCTTCTGCCTGCAGCTGGCCGGCTTTGCAGCAAGCACCGTGCAGTGGAAGAGCGGGTCCTGCCAGCGACTGCATCTTCCTGCTGTCGTACAGGGTCAAAGCTGCCACAGCACCCTCTCCCTGAACAGAGAAAAGCCCTGCCCGAGGGAGCCATGGGCGACATCCCCCAAAGAGCCTTTGTGCTGTGGCTGGAGCCAGGGACCATCCTGGGAAACTCACCTCCACCTCAACATAGTCGTGGAGCTTCTTGCAGGTGGCCGCAAAGGTCTCCGATGTCCCAAATTCAAAGTACCACAGCTTGTTCTTCATCCTGGGGCACAGAGCAGCATCAGCATCCTGCCCGGGAGGATGCCAGCAGCAGGATGGGCTGCCAGAACCTTTCTGGAGCCGTTGTGATGGGGACATGAGGGATCGATGGGGACATGAGCCTTTGCGGGGAAGAACTGCTGATGGCATGGCCCCAGGGAGCTGTGCTGTGGGACAGGGGGTGGCTCAGGTGGATCTGGCTCTGACACGCTGTGGAGCGGAAGGGTGCAGATGCTCGGTGGTCCCTCAGCACAGGATGGGGTGCCTCCATCGGCCTGCAGCAGAGTTGAGCGTGGGCTGTCATCTATCAACAGGGATGCTGGGGACAGGGTAACCCACAGAGGGGATGTCCCCCACCTCAGCACCCTGCCTGTCCCCCTCCTGGCACCCTGCCAGGCAGCCCCTGACCACCGCTCATCCCCTGCATCAATTGCAGTGTGGGGCTTTGAGGGGGAGCTGTAAGCTGAGGGGACCTGCATTTCAGAGCAGAGCCAGAGGCTTTGGTCCATTCAGGGGTTTTTGAGCAGGTATTTCTGAAGGTGGGGACAGGGGTCACAAGCCACAGCTCCCGCTGCCATTGTGCCGTTTCCACACGCCCCAAGTAGAGGGGGAGCGAGCTGCAACCTGCTGCCTGCCCTGCCCTCGCTGCTTGGCCTGCTCCTGCCGGTCCTGGAATTCCGTGCTCATTATAAAGCATGAATGAAGGTAATTGGGCACGCGGCCAAGTTCGAGCAGCCAACCATGCTGCACAGGGCCCGAAGGAGCACTCCTAGATCCCCACCGTGCCTGGCCCCTGTCCCCAGCCATGCCTGGCGTGTCCCCTGCCTGTCCCCTAAGGTTGGCCAAACACCGCGCCACCTCCTCGGGGAGAGCGGAGCAGGCTCTGGCACGTCCCCTCAGCACGGTGCATGGCAGAGGTGGGGTGTCCCCATGCACCTAGCTTTTGGGGACGCCAGACAGCCCCGCAGCGGTGGTGGGGACCATGGGCAGCCCTTACCTGCTGTTGAATTTCTCGGGGTGCTTTTCTCGCATGATGTGGAAGCGGTGGGCGATGGAGGCGTCCTGAGGGGAGAGGGAGCGCAGAGAGGTCGGCAGCACAGCAGGGAAATGGGACCCCGTCTCTGTGCCCCACCAGCACACGCCAGGGTAAGGGGGCTCTGCTCTTCGTCCTCACCACCAGCCCCGGTGGCACAAGGGGTGCAGCACAGAGGCTGTGCTGAGGTGAGGGAGGCACCCTCAGCCAGGCTGCTTGCAAAGCATTGAACGGGCTCATTAAGCAAGACATAATTAGCACATTTGGCCTCCTTCCCGCATCTGCATCAAGGTGATGCTGAGGGAGAGAGGAAGGGCAGTAGGACTCCAGGGGCACCCCAGGGCCCTGCACACCAACAGCTCCCCTGGCAGGGTGGCAGCTCTCCTAAAACTCATCACAACCCCTCCTTTGCAGTGTGGTGGGAGTTTAAGCCCAACTCAGAAGCTACCACCAAATGCCACCTGCTGTGGCATCCCCTGAGCTGATGTGAAACTGCAAGCATCCGACAGCACTGCCACATGGGTGACCCACATCGGGTACCCCGCCCAGACACCCATGGCCCAGGACAAAAATGCTGCAAGCCCCTGGGAAAAGAAGTGCTTTCCACTCTGTCATTCCCCCAAAACCTTCTTGCTCCCAGGATTGACCCCAGGGCCGGGGAAAGCCCCCGTGGCACAGAGCTGCCACCCTCCGCAGGCTCCCTAACCTCCCTGGGTTAGGAAAACATGGGGGTATGCAGGTCCGAGCACCAGGGCTTTGCCCATGGGTAAAAAGCTTCAGGTGGGTGTCCAGTGGATTTCAACCCATCCCCGGGACCCCAAACTTCCCTGAACCTCATTTAAGCTCCTCACACAGTTGCTCTTGCAACATTCCCAGCTAGGAAGAGAGAGATACCGTGCCTCTTTTTGCATTTAAGTGCTGCCATTACAAATGAGAATAAAACCAGAACAACACCAGGAGGCAGAGGGAGGTTGGGAACACGAGCAAGGATGAGCAGGGAGGGAGAGTCCATGGCTTGGGAGGCTCAAGCTCAAATGCAGAGTTTCACCAAACACTTTTGTGGTCTGAGGAATGTCACCAGGAACCAGTCCCAGCTCCTGGGAATCAAGTTGGGGCTGGCTCGGAAGAGTGCTAAGGATGAGTCTACGAGGAGACAAGGGAGGGCAGTGTGGGGGGCTTGCACCCCTTAAGTGCACCCACCAGGCTGGATCGATCCAGCGACTTCCCGGCAGCCAAGGCACTTCCCACTGGCTGAGCGGGAAATGTGGCTGTGCTGGGGTGACAGCTCCCATGCTCCGCTGGCCTCTGGAGCTCTTCCCTCCACTTTGATGTGGCCAGGCAGCTCCAGTGGACATGGCATGGTCTGGGCACCGATTACTAGCCCCGTGCTGTGCCCCTCTCTCCAGCCAAAACCCCGTGTGCTGTGGTCCGGGCTGGCCCTCTGGACCCATCCCTGCCCGTGGTACTCACCACCCCAATGGAGAAGTAGTTGTTGATGATGGTAGATGGGACAGGGTCTCCGTTGGCCTCTCTGTCACTGGGAATGACGTCTATCTGCCAGCGGTCCAGCATCACCTCCGTGCTGTGCTCAATGTCTTTCAGGACCTTCATCAGGTTTCCTCCTTCATAGCCTGTAACAGAAAGAAGGTGTGTCTCCGAGGAGGGTGAAGGAGGATGAAGGGGAGGGGAGCGCAGCCATGTCACGTGGGGCTGGAGGCAGTTGGGCACCGAGCACCCAGGGCAGCCTGGGGCTGCTGCTATGGCACCAGCGAGGTGCCCAGCTCGTCCTTGCAGAGGCGGCATGGATTTCAGCTAACAGCACGGCTCTCCCAGAAGAAAAAGGTCTTTGGGCAGGACCTCGCCAATGGGGCTGCTTTTTTTTAGAAGGGGTTAGAGGCACCATCAGGAGGCACCAGGGCTAAGATGCAGTCCCAAAAGCCTGGGGCCTCCCCCAGGACAGCACCCACCCAGCCACACTGGATGGTCCCTGTGGGCCGGCCACCCCCAGGTGATACTGGCCCAGCCTCACCTCCTCCCCAGCGCAGGCACCGGGCCAGGTCATTGCCTGTTCCCAGTGGCAGGACGGCCACCGGCGGGTGCTTCACCAAGTTCGCTTTGTCTGCAAGGCAAGGGGAAAGAGAGGTTTGGGGCTGAAAGTGGGCTCTGCCCCTCTCCAAGTCCCTCCTCGGCTGGCACCCCAAGTCGGGGGAGCCCGAGGGTGACGTTGTTGGCCCCGCTCTCACTGGGGGGATATGGGGAACCCCCGGAGGACTGCTGAGGATGTGGGCAGACAATGCTCTGTGGGAGCACGGTCACTCCTCACTCACCTATGCAGTCCAGGATCCAGCCCACTGTGCCATCCCCTCCACAGGCTAGGACGCGGAAATCTGGAGTGTCCCGAAAGAAGCTCAGCCTGGAGAGAGCCAGGAGAAACAAGGGGTGACGCAGGGGAGCAGGGACCAGAGGGAGGGGGCAGAGGATGGGCCACAGCATCTCCATACCCTGGTGCAGGCCCACCACGGTCCAGGTTGTACACTTGGCGTGGGTTGAGCAAGTAGTGAAATTTCCGGAGGACCCTAGGGAAAGAGAGGAGTGAGGGACGGTGCGGAGGTGAGTCCCACTCTGGGGGTTGCACCGGGGCAGCTGGAGGGACCGGCAGCCCCCAATCCCAGGGGGATGCTCTCCCCAGGCAGGACCCCACCTACCGCTCCCCTTGCCTTCCTCCGCTCTTGGGGTTCACAAGCACCAGGAGGGGGTGCGTCCCGGGCCGGGGGCTGATCTGGAGGGCAGAGAGGGCAGCTGCCAATGCCCGGCCCCTGTGGGGCTCAGCGTGCAGCCACGGCAGAGCTTCCCGGCAGCCTGGCATGGAAGCATACCTGCAGACCTTGCCCATCCACCGTGGTGGAGTTGAACTTGAAGCCCTGGTTGTCCTCGGGGCTGGTGCTGGCAGGGGAATCACTCTCTGACCTCCGGCAGTGGGACTGCCTGTCCTTTGGAGAACAGAGGTGGGGATGCACACGCCGCCCCGAGAAGGCAGCAATGCCCTGCTGGGTCCCTGCCACCCGGCAGCAGGGAGGGGGCACTTACCAGGACGACGGGGCAGATGTAGGAAGGCAGCAAGATGTGGTCCCGCAGTGGGCCCCCGTCGCACTCTGGCTTCACGTGGGAGGCACATTTGTTGTGGAGCTGTAGGGGATTGGAGGAAGGGATGCTGGGCAGGGACATCGGGCCACATCCTCTCTGTGTCTCTCCTCCCCTGGGGCCAGCCGTGTGGGGTGCACCCTGGGCTCCCTGCACCCACATACTCACTGTGACTTGGCACCAGACGCAGTGCAGGCCGGTGATGCCCTGGTAGCACTTGATGCTCTTGTGGCATCTGTCGCACTTGACGGGGGCATTGCCCTCAATCCAGGTGTGCTGCATCACCTGCAAGGCATGGGGGGGCACTGTGGGTGCAGCATACATGCAGGGGCAGGGGACCCGCTGGCGTCTCCTCTCTGCTAAGGGCTGCCGCTGTGATTTTCATCGTGCAGGGATGCTGACTGATCCAAACCAGCCCCTCACACAGCCATCTTCCCTCCCTGCCGCTCCACGTGGCACAGTGGGGCCACCCATCTCCCACCCGGAGCTGCAGCAAACCTCAAGGGTGGGGGTCCTGCGGGTCCCCAGGGGCTGGGGATGGAGCACACCCTGCCAGGCTCCGGATGCTGGGAATGCTCACGCTACCCAGGACTTGAGGGGAAAATCCCAGGGGAAAAAGCCATGGGGAACCAGGGTAGGAGACTGAGGGGGCAGCTGCTGCCAGCAGTGCTGCCTCCAGGAGTACTCTGCGGGAGACCCACCAGCTCAGAAATGTGCCAGCTGCCTACTCACGCTTGTGTTCCTCTTGGATTTCATGTAGGTGCTGATGCAGGAGGCGATATCTTTGGACACACACCTCTCATGGACAGTGTACTTGCAGACTGGTGGGAGAGAAGATGGTGAGCATCACCCCCCAACACAGACACTGCCCCCTCCTCGCTCACCCCAGGCACCTACACCGACAGGGACCAGTCCCCTCTCCCTGGGGCACTGGGATGGGGTGGGAGACAATGGCTTGGGGGTGCAATGGTCTGGCAAGGGCCCACGACTCACAGGAGCAGCAGAGTCCTTGCTTGCGGACCCCCAGCAGCATGGTGCGGCAGAAGTTGCAATAGGCAGGTTTCTTGAAGTGCTTCAGCCTCCAGGCGTGCTGCCCGTCGTCCTTCACGTTCTGCAGTGCAGGAGAGCAGAGGGCCAGGGGGGTCACTCCCCTGCCAGGCATCCTGACCCGCCACTTTAATCAGCTTTTGATTCCATAAAAGCCCCCAACATGTCTGCGGGAGTTCGCTCCCAGCGGGGAGCGGGCTCCTCCTGCTCTCCTCCTTGGTGTTCCCCCGAGCATCCCTGTCACTGCGTCCTCCTTCTCTCTGGGCACGTCCAACTCTGAGCACCAAGCTCCAGCTCCCCATGGTCCCTTGGCACAGCCCAGATGTAGGGATGCTCTGCCAGTGGCCGATGGAAAGGAGGTGACCCCACATCTGGGGCCAGGCTACAGCCACGACAGGGTGACCAAAGCAAGCCTCTTGCATCTGGGTCCAGTCACGAGGGATTTAAAATTCCCTGTTTTCTTTAATTGACCTGCCAGAAAACCTGCCCTCCCCCTGCCTCTCCATAGCAAACACCAGGCTGGACAAAACACTAGGGGAGCAAAAACTCAGATTTTCCCTGCCAAGCCATCATCTGATGTCCAGGAATGGACCTCGATGAAACAAAGCCCAAAAAGATGAAAAAACAACGCAGGGAAATAAGGCAGGGGGGTCCCAAACCACCCCACCTCTTCCCTTTGAAGCTCACACCGGGAGAGGAGCTGGCATTTTAGGTGCTCGTCTTATTTTCTGATTAAATATTCATCAAACCGGGGTACGCCAAGATCCCAAGGAGTGAGCCCAGCCTGCTTGTGCGCAGCAGCTGGCAATGACCACAGCTCAAACCTGAGCTTGTGAGGATTTGGGGGCAAAGGCCGGTCACTAGAGGCGGGGTGGGGGTGTCTGGGGCCAGCGTGGGGCTGTGCAGTACTACTCAGGCCTGTGGTGCCGGGCGGGTGTGCGGCGCGTTGCCGGGGGTAGGGTGCCCTCCCGTGGTCCCTGCACACCCTCCATCACTGCCAGCCCCAAGCTTTCCCCCGCGAGCCGGCAGGGTGGCTGGATGCCGCCAAAGCAGGTCCCCACACCAGCACTCACTGTCTCCATCCCCAGGAGGACCAGTAAGGGGATGGTGGTCATGCCGCCCCGGATCCACTCCTCAAGCGTCACGGTCCCGTCGTGGTCATAGTCGATCTCCTCCATCATCGTCTTCAAGATCTGGAGGAGGGGGGAAATACAGTGACCCGGCGATGCCACCCGTGAACCCCGGCTGCCAAGAGCCCCCATGGCGCCCCCCTCCCACTCCCCAGCTCCGGCACTCACGGGCTTCAGCTCGGTGGAGTCCCACTCCAGGTACTCGGCCACATGCACCATCTGGTTGATGATACGATCCAGCTCCTGAGCACAGAAAGACGATGGCACCCAGCACTTAGGGACGGCACTCAGGGAGCAGTGTGTCCAGCCTCAAGGCCCCAAACTGGGGACGTATCAGGTCTATGTCCTGATATGCCCAAGGCTGCCTTGGACCCCCGCCTGCACAGGGGGCCAGTGACACCCCACTTCTCAGCAGGGTGCTGGGTGCTGCTTTCTCCTCTGAAAATCTGCCAGAAAATCTGCAGTGGGTTTTCCCTTGGAAACATTGCTCTGATAAAACAGATTTTTACTTGCAACCGGTTTCAAGGGAGATACCCAAAGGACAAAGAGGGAACATCCCAGGGGGGATGCTGTGCACGATTTTTCCTTTTCTGAAACACCATGACCTGATGTAGAGCTACAATTACTGGTAGGTGGATTTTCTGGAGCTGCTGCTGGATGCTGCAGGGCACATCCCCCAGCCCCATGGTCCGGCACCGCAGCAAACACTGCTGCCTTCCTCCTCCCTTCCCATAGCCCTGTTTAGCTTGGAGCACCTGTCCGGAGGAGTGGGCATGCCAATAGGACCCGGTGTGTCTCTGGCCCCCTGAGGGGCCCTGGCTTTCTCTCCGGAGGGAAGGCTTACCGAGCTGTCCAGGAGGCCATTTCCATCAGTATCGTAGAGGCGAAACATAACTGAAGGGAGAAGAGATGCCAGTGGCTGGTTAAAGCCCAGCCCTGGGGCACCCCGGGCAGCCCGTGCTCGGTCCTGGGGCTGTGGGATGGGAGCCCGTGGCCCCAGGGTCCCACTTACACTCCAGCTTGTCCTCTGCCCGTCCCCTCTCCAGCAGGGAAAGGTAGCAGACGATGTCCTTCAGATGGACCACCTGGGACAGGGGGGCGGTGGGCAGTGGGGGAGTGGCTTTCAGGGAGCTGTGGCTCTTCCGCAGGCTGAAGGGCAACCTCTTCTCCACACTCCGTGTGCCTGCGGGCAGGGAGCGAGGGATGAAAGCCACGCACAGGAAGACAAGGAGCCATCACAGCTGGGACATGGGGCTGGCAGCTCGTGCTAACTTCACGCGGGGACCCACCTGATGTGGGGTGGGTAAGGTGTGGGTGACGCAGGGCAGGGTGCCATGGCAGGAGCAGGGCTGGGCACACAAGGGGGACACAGGGCTGGGTGCCATGGCAGGAGCAGGGCTGGGCACTGCCAGTTGGTCCCTGGGGCGCAGACCCCAACATCTCTGGCACTGTAGATACAGGTGGGATGAGAGTGGTGGGAGCCCAAGGGGACATGCCCCGCTGGGGACAAGCACCCAGACAGAAGGAGTGAGAAGCTTGGCTGGCGGCGGGGCAGTTTGCCAGGGTGCCGGGACAGCCCACATTGCTGGTGGCAGCCTTCGGCAGATGGCTGCTCCTGGCAGAGGGGCCCTTCCCAGCACTCCCCTCCTCAGTGGCTGGCAGGAGCAGGGCTGGAGGCAGACATGACTCACTGCTCCGATCTCCCCTCACTAGGAGCTGCTGCCAGGTAATTAAGACATTGCCTGTCTCCGAGGGACAGAGTCGGCAGCTTAAGTTTGCAAGGCAAAGGCATCAAGATGCCAGGAACCCACCGAGTTTGGAAGGTCACCGTCACCACACCGGGGACCCGATCAGCAAAGCTTTCAGGGAGCTGTGGCTGAAACTGAAGAGGGCTTGTCACTGCTGGTGCCCCCCTTGGAGTCCCAGGCAAGCTCACCTGGCGACTGAGGGCTGAGCAGGGACCCGGAGGAGACCTTCGAAGAGCCCGAGGAGTTGTGAGCAGAAGGGGTGCCGGTGGTGGACTTCTGGGAGGACGACCTGGACCAGCTTGGGGAGGCATTGGGGATCGACGCTGGGGTGAGGGACGCTGGCTGCGGCTCAGCTGCATTGCTGTGACAGCTCTTGGGCTCCGGGGTGTGTCGTCCCAGGGCACTTAGGAGCATTTTCCCATTGATCCCTGCAAAGCAGAGAGATGCCCGTGGGCAGGGTGACATCAGGGTGCCTGTGCCTGGCAAACCCCTTCCTCCAGAAGCCCTGCCTGGCTGTCACTCGCCCTGGGTCTTCTTTGCTAGCCCCAAAGCCAGCTAGTATCCCAACCCCTGGGGTCTCTGAGGGGCACTGCTGGTGGCCCCTCACCCTCCTGCCTGGCCCAGCAGCTCCCAGCAGCACTCCCATCCCTGGGTGCCGGCCACCATGGCGCTTGGGACCAGGCAGGGAGGATGTGATCCCCCAACCACCATGCCCCGACATGGCAGCTGAGCGCCCAAGGAGAGTTCTCCCTGTTCTTTTGCAGTTTGTAGCCCTTTCAGCAGATGTCTCCATGCACTGTGAATCCACTCGGGCAGGGACCGGGGATGGCAGAAGCTGGGTGCCTGGCACACCTCCCCTGCTCCGGGTGCAGCTGTGCATTTGGTGGCTGCCTGTGCCAGTACCTGTGACAGGGGCGCAGGCCACCTTGGTCTGGATGGCGATGCCAGCATCAAGTGACTTTGGCTACGAACGCACAGAGGAAAGGGAGGAATCAGCGCAATGGCGCCCTGTGGGTCACCCACCCCAGGGAAGCCCCCTCCTCCCTGGAGCAGCTCGGGGGCCCTGAGAGCCTGTCCATCAGATGGGACAGAGCTGAGATGTGTGCTGTAGCCACCCACTGCAGTTGTCCCCCTGCAACCTTCGTCCCCGAGGGGCGGCGTGGGAGCGAGCCCCACATGCGGCGGTGCCATGGCTGGGGCAGGGCGGGCTCACCGAGGGTGTTGAGCTGCGACACACTGGGGCCCTGGCGCTGGGTCTCGGGGGAGGCCTGGCATATCTTACGCTTGAAGGAGGTGAAGAGGTGTTGGCAAAGTTCTTCGGGCACATCCGCCTCCAGGTAGGTCTTCATGAAGAGGCGAAAGCCCTCGTAGTCGATGGGCTGGGAAGGGGACAGAGGAAGAGGATGGACGTGCCCTGGGCACTCCATGGGGTTGCAGAGCTTCCAGCCCTGGGCCCCCCTCACCGGGCACATCAGCTGCAGAGCCCTCCCCAAAACCACTGGCTTCCCAAATCCCAGCAGTGGGATATGACCTAAGGGGTCGCAGAGGCAGCAGGGCCAGAAATCCCCGGAGCCAGCTGGCTGCCTGGGGCTGGCAGGGCTGAGCCAGGCCAGCAGCACTGGGAGCAGGGATGGGAGCCACAGCGGCCAGGGTAGGAGCTGGGGCAGCAGCAGGGAAGGGCAGAGCTGCGGTGGGACAGCACTTGCAGGCAGTGGGGCATCAGCCAGCTCACCTGCCCGGGGTCTGCAGCCAGCAGCTCCCCACAGACGGTGGGCAGCTTGCTGGAGAGGCAGGAGGCTCTGATGGAGCTGAGTGCTCAGCTGCTGGCAAACGATTGAGGAACTAAATACAGACCTTCTAGCAAAGCCAAATGTGGCTGGGGGTTGTTGGAGGTAGAAGGGTGTAACGAGCTGTGTTCTGAAAGACTCCTGCTTCCCTGGGGCAGGACAAAGAGCAGGGGAACCCCCCCAGCCCACTCCCAGCCCGTGGGGACTATTGTCCTCCCAAGGTCTCCTCACCTCCTCTTTTCCCACTGGGCATCTGCATTGCATCAGGACATTGCCTTCCTGATGCCTTTTGTGGCCACAGCTGAAGTGAAGGTCCCATGATGTCCCACTTGAATAGTGGGGTAGTTTTGCTGCCCCTCCTCTTCATGTTCAGCCCACTGATTTTATTGTGTTTCACCTCATTTCTAGTGATTACAGCCTCCGTGAAAGGCTCTGTCCTGCTGGCACACTAATAGGTCTCTCTGAAAGCACTCTGAAAGCTTGGAAGCTTGGAAAAAATAACCCCAGCTTTGAGCAAGAAGGCACAGGGCCTTCCCCTGTCTCCACACTGGCAACAACAAAAGCATTTGCTTTTGTGGGGAGACAGAGTAAATCCCTCCTGGCTTTGCCTCCAAGGAGATGCCCCAAATCACTCTCAGTAAGGCAGCCTGCAGCCAGCACGGGGTGGCAGCATGGCCGTGGGGTCCTGGCAGCATTGGTGGGATGGGGTGGGGTGGCTGTGCTGCCAGCCTGGTCCTTGGGATGTCCGGGGGCTGGGAAAGATGGGGAATACAGATGTTCCCACCTGTGGGAACATCTTTCCCAGTCCTGGGAGCGTGGCCATGGGGAGAGGCAGGGGACAGACAGACCTGCCTTTTCCCAGCTGCTTTTAGCTACAGGAGCTGGGTGGGGAAGCTGGCAGGGGGGGGGGGAGCTGCCAGCAGCATGGGGGCAGGCTGGAGGGGACACAGCCATACCTGTTCCGGGTTGTACCTCGAGAGGACACCGTCCCCGTGGAACTCCTCAAGGACATCCTTGAGCTTCTTGGTGGAATCTGGGGAGACAAAGGCATCGCACTGAGCACAGTGCCTGTGAGCCCCCCTCACCATTAGACCACCAGCAGGATGGTGGTGATGAGTTTATCTGCCGAATATACAATTTCTGGTTCCCTCCATGCCTGGGAAGGGGCCGCCCCATGCCCTGCTTTCCCCCCCCTTTCCCCCCACACTTTGAAGGGCGCCATGGTTTCAGCCAAATTTACCAAAACCAGACTGACAGATGGACTTCCCTCCCCACAAAAAGAGAGGAGAGGATGAGATAAGGAGATTTAAAGGGCATATATGTAAAGCTGGTTGGCAGAGATGGGTCCTCTTCCTCCTACCTATATGAAAATACAGACCCAGAGTGAAGTCGCAGCACTGAGTAAGGACAGCCCGGACCAATTCCCGTGGGGATGCTGAGCACAAAGCCCAGCCGTCCCTGCCCCTGCCTCTCTACACATGTTTTGGGGTGCTGACCCCGTACTGAGAACATGGTGGCACCCCCTTGGCAGCCTGAGCCATCCCTGGAGCCTGCCCTGGGCTGCCCATCGGCATCTCAAGGAGGTGCCAGGAGGGAGAGGACTGGGAGGCAAAGGGGAACCCCATGTAAACTTCCACATAAATAGTAAATGGCCCACGAGTTTCCCTGGCTGGGTGTTGTCAGGGCTGGAGGGACATCGGTCCTTCCAAAATGGAGAAATAAGGGAAAAATGGGAAAAAAGATCAAGGGGAGGGAATGTTAAACCCTAACCTTCACATACATATCTCCAGGCACATCCATTTAAAAGGCTCTTGGACATGCCAGCCCTGTTAATTACTGTGAAATCCTCTCTCCAAGCTGGGGCTGTGCTGGCTTCTGCTCCCCCATGCTGGGGATGGAGCTCGGCACTGGACCATGACTGTCCTGGATATCTGGGGCAAGTCCAGGGCTTGGAGAGCCCAGTCGGGCCAGCAAGAGCTCGAGGAGGGGGCTCCTGGCCCTCGGGCTAGGGAGGACCTAGGGGAGTACCCCCCAACCCTTCTCCCTGCCACGGTGCCAGGCCACCCTCCTGGGGAGCAGGCAGCTGCCCACACTGCAGCCTTGCTTGCCAAACTTTCATTAACGAAACGAAGGATCTGTATGTGTTCTGAGCTCAGTGTTACAGATGGCACTTTATGGTCTGTGATTCAAGCAAGCAGTTCTCCCATTCTCCAGAGAGGCAGGATGAAAGTCAGACAGGGATGCTGTACACACACCCCTGGGGCAGCTTGCACTGGTGGTTTGGATTGGGAGACTGTGCCTGCCGGCACTGTCAGCCCTGACCCGGTTCACCTCACCCCTACGATGCACAACAGCCCCGAGGACAGCCCTGGGAGGCTCACAGGGTCCCCTCTGCCTCCCACACAGCCACAGGAGCCTGCTCACCCCGGGGCTGTGCTGCCGCTGCAAAGCAATGCCCCTCAGATTTTACACCCTGCCCTGCTCTCAGCCCCTTCCCGGGCTGCACTGCTTCCCCACAGCTTGCCACAATGAGCACACTCGCACGCCGGCTCGCAGGCAGGCAGGACCTTGAGGACCTGGTTTTGAACCTCTGGGCTTTGCCTGGGCTCCCTCCCCAGCTGCTCCCAGCCCCAGGACCCTACGGCACCGCCGCCAATCTCCTCTCCTCGGCAGGAGCTGCAGGAGAGGGTTCCTCTGCAAAAGCACCAAGTAAAATTACTGCAGAGGGTTGGCAACCCGAGGCGAGCCGTGGAGCAGCTCTGCGTGTTTAGGAAAAGCCCGTCTGCTTTCCTCGTTGGCATTTCGCTTTGCTAACAAACGTGGGAGCCGTCCGCCCTTGGAGGGACTGAGTTGTGCTCACGTGTGCCTCCCCCCAAACAGAGGGGCTTGTGCTCAGCTAAATCCTCCCGGGTGCACAAGCATGGGGGGACTCCTCTGCTGTGCCCCCCACAGCTGGTGCTGGAGGTCGGGGACCTTCCCAGCCTCCCCATCCAAAACCTAAGAAGTCATCTAGTTCTCCGGGAGGACACCAAGGATGTGTAGGACACCAAAACCGGCACAGATCAGGACTTTTAAAACCCCTCTCCTTGTCCCAGGGGGGGATACATGGGGGACACGAGTTACTCACAATCCGTGTACTGCTGGAGCTGGGCAAATTCAGTGGGACTGAGCGAGATCCAGCCACCATCACTCATCTTGGGGCGGTGCACCCCAAAGGGGGACCACGAGTCGCTGTGCTCCCCGTGCCAGGCTCGGTGCCGCAGGTCCCAGCCAGCGTGGTCACATCGGCACTGTGAGGGGCACGGGGTGTTCTTGGCTGGCTGGCACCATCCCGCTGAGCCCGTGGGCAGCAAACCCCAGCGTCAGAGCAGCCAGTCAGCACCTTCCTCCCTAGAGTGGGAACAGAAAGATAGGAGGGGGTTAGTGCTGCCCAGCTGGCAGCAGGCAGAGGCTGGCTCTTGCCTGCACAGGCTGCCCTGCCATGGGGGAGAGTTCCCTACGGCACTGAGGGTCAGTGGGGATGGTAGACGGGGGGTGTGAGCTCGGAAATGGGGTGCAAGGGTGCCTTCCCTGCTGGGGAGGGTCCCCACCATGGATGTGGTGGACACCTGGTCCAGGCGCCCCACGGCAACAGAGAGGGGAACGTACCAGCTGGAGTGAGGGGCTGGCAGAAAGGGGGGACGAGCCCAGGGAGGAACGCAGAGCACCTCGCTGTGTGACTGTCCCCAGGGCTCAGTGTTCCCAGGGGAGCCCTCTGCCACGGAGCCGGTGCGGTCCCACCTGGAGCAGCCACAGCTCAACAGAGGCAAGGCCAATGCCGCGGGCAGGGAAAGGAGCTGCTCGCCTTATTTACCCCCAGTATTTCCCGGGGGAACCCAGCATGATAGGAGCAGAAGGAAGGACACAATTAATCAGAGAAGATGCAGTGCCCGGAGGCTGGGGATCTGAAGGAGTGGAAACTCCCAGCTCGCGCCTCCATCTCCGAAGCTGGTGGCGACCTTTAACTGGCTTTGCCACTGAGAATCGTTGTAAATGAAAATCTCCACTCAAAATTGGATGAGAGGGAAAAACCTGCACTGCAGAGCAAGTGTCAGAGGGGCCTCCAACCAAGCAGCCCTCTCCAGCCCATCCATTCGCAGGCTTCACAATTCATTAGCTTTTTCACTTAACTGAATCAGCCCCAGGGGAAAGGGCAGCATCCCAAGGAGGTGGCTGTTCTTCAAGGAACAGAGAAGTGCAATTTGATCTCCATTTTAGGGCTGTCTCCCTGCTAAATGTTGGCTCCTGGTTTCCACCAGCCTGAGCTGACAGACGGGAGGAAGAGCACTGGCAAGCTGGGAAGGACCACACAACTTGGGGTGATGCTTGGGGAGCACCGCACCCCCTGGGCCTGGCTGGACTGCCCTCAGTGCCTCTCCATTCCAAGGAAAAGGCATTTCATTAAGGGGAGCAAGTAATTTTGTGGAGCTGCTGGGTCCCACGTGCCACACCACCCCCAGTCGGTGTCCCTAGAGATGGTCACATACTGGGGGGCAGCAGAGGCAGGCACTTAACCCCTCATCTTCAGGATTTCCCCCAAAAACTGTCTGTGGAATAGACCTTCTCCTTCACACCAGCTGCCTAGGGCAGCCCTGCTGCCGGCAAGGAGACGTGGCCACCTACTCGGGGTTCTAGGGATGCAGTCAGGGGAGCATCACTGCTTGGTCCCCAGAAAAAAAAAACACTATTTTCTTTACCAATGTTATTTTGGCTTTAACTCCAGCTGCTGCAGGTACTCCAGGGTGAGACATGGCCCAAGTGTTGGCAGAGGAGGGAGCACTGCAAACTGCTATGGGGAGGACGGCAGCCCCCAGGCAAGCAGCGCCATGCTGAGCACCCGCCCAGATGGCTGCCCATGGGTTTTCCAGCTGCGGGAAGTGACTGCACATCTGGAGAGAAGCTCACCAAACCCCCCAGCATGTGTTTCCTGCAGCTCAATGACACGGCTGCGCTTACTCCTGCTCAGCCCTTTCCTCCCAGGAGCTGCAGTGTGGACCCCATCCCACTTCACTGCCCGGAGCTGCTCCAGCCCTGGGGGTATTGCTGGGTATGAAGCTGTGCCCCACTGGGGATGCTGCTGCCCGAGGATGCTCTCCAAGAGCTGGGGGAGATGCTACTGCCTGGAAAAGTTCCTGTGCGTCTCCCTTCCCTCTGCCAGCAGGGACAGCCACTGGGGCTCTTGTCCCTGGCAATCCCATCCCATGGCCTGGGACTTCTTGGCTACAGGGCAACGTGGCTCCAAGGTTGCTGGGAGCGCAGCGAGGGCTGAGCTGGCAGGGGCTTGGGGACCCCTGAGAAGCTTCTGCTGCTCCTGCCTGGGGTGGCAGGGGGATGGCTGCCCCAGGGCTGGGGGGCACAACTTCCCCACACAAGTGCAGGCCTACGGCAACACACAACCCCAAGGGAAGTGCCCCCCCGTGACAACTTGCCTCCACCCTGTGGCCGTTCCAAGTCATCCCAGCAGCTCTTTGTCCCCATGTCACCAACTGGGGACAGGCTGGACACATTGGTTTTAGGGCTAAAAAAAACACTACCCAATGTCTTGCCATTGGTTTTCTGGGGATCTTCATCTTGGGGAAAGGACAAGCAGGAATATGGTGTTTGCACCTTTCCAGCATGAGAAGTTTGTCCCAAGGTATCTCCAAGGCTGGTCCAGAAGAACTGAATTTGCACGAAACCCTCCAGGAGTGCACACAGGCTTTCTGTTTCCTGGCAAATCAGCTCTTTCATTTGACCAGAACCTATTTTTTATCCTACATTTATACAAGGAGAGGCTGAGAGAGCAGAGCTAGCTCAGCCTGCAGAAGAAAAGGTGAAGGGGGGGACGTGGCTGGCTCCAGCTGCTCGAAGGCGTTTGGGCGCACGGAGCCCTTCCGCAATGGACGGCAGCAAAACAGCCCTTGCCTCTTTTAACAGTGGGTTATGGAGCGGCACGAAGCAATGGAAGGAAAGCAAAGCGGAGCTAATTGGGCCATCCCAAGGGGCTTTCCCCCAGCAATTGCTGGAATAACAAATGCCACTTCTGGCACGTCAGCCTTGGATTTCAGGAAGGGCAGGAAAAAGCCTCCTTAGGAATCCAGCTGCTGCTCGTTTGGCCACCCTCTGAATTGTCAGCAGCAAATTATGTTCTATTAAATCAAATTTGCCTCTCTCTAAAAATAGCTCCCCCACTAGTGTTACAAATCACACTGGATTACCCTGCCTGAGAGCACTTACTGGGACACAGCCCCTCTCCCCCTCCTTGCTCCGTGCCTGCCAGCCGCGCGCGGGGGCTCTGCCGGCACCGGCGGCACGGCGTGACTCAGGGCGGCTGGAGTGGCCGGGGGAGGATGGAGAGGAGGGAGCCAGGAGGGCTCCCAGAACTTTCCAAACCCTGCTGGGGGATTAGCTGGTGCGGGAGCCCTCGGGGAAACCCCGCACAGAGCATCCCGCCGGCCCCAGGGCTGGGCAGGGGATGATGAAGGAGGTGCCCACCGCAGAAGCATCACAGAGGCAGCAGCTCAGTGGGAGCCAGGGCCCGGCCATGTACGGCCTGAAACACGTCAACAAGGGAGATGCCAGGCTGAAGCTGGCGATGGGCCATTCCCCATCAGCCAGCAGGGCCCGAGCAGGCAGTGGCAGGGCCAAGCCATGGGCAGTGGGCACATCTTGGTACCCACGACTGGCTGCCCATGGGCACCCCCAGTGTCCGGGGCTGGGGGGCTCCCAGCAGCAGCGATGGGAAGGCAGAGGAGTTGTGTTTGCAACCAGCCACGAGCCCCCCAGCCATCCCCCAGCCACGCGGTGCTGCCGAGGACAGGGAACCTGACTCCTGGGCTGCTCCCCCAGCCACGGGAGAGCTTGTTCCACCGGCACCTGCCTGCCCTCTCCAGAGCTAGTGATGGAGACCTAATTCTGCTCAAGCTGGGGCAAAAACAACCACGGGAGGTGGGATGGGCAGCCTCCAGGTGCCGGCAGAAGAGTGGCTGCTCTCACATAGCCTCCAGCCTTCGAGGGGTTCTGCAGGGGTGTGTAGACGGGGCATGCCCTGCCTGCACATTTCTGCTTCAGATGCCCTTCGGGAAGGAAAAACGTTGGCTCCTTGAGCTTCAGCAGACGGGGCGAGGAGGGAAAGCTCCTGCTGTGCATACGCACACTTGCATGTGCGGAGGCTGGAGCTCTCCCACAGCAGCCAGGCTCTTCCCCACTTCCCCAGCCGGGCCCACTGAAAGCCACAGTCACTCCCAGCATCTTCTCCCGGGTCCCAGGGAAGCATGGTAGGTCCCTCCAGGAATGGCATTTTCCAGCCCGCCCGCCCCATCTTTTTGGAAAGATCAGCCTATTTTTGTGTTGGGCTGGGGAGAGGCCCCTGAGGCGGTGGGTGGAGTGTAAATCCCTCCTGTCCCACTGCAGCAAACAAACCCCAACCAAGTCACGCTCAAACTATTTTCTGCAATGACAGGAGAACACACTTTTCTGCATTTTACCAGCCTGAGAGGACATCCAGGATTTGCTTTTTCCATTCTCCCCGCCTGTTGCTCTCCCCCCCGGCCCTTTGCCCGCCCACCCACGCAGCACCAGGCACGCTCTCTGGGTACCTCACACCACCTCTGCTCTGGGTGCTGAGCACCCTCACGGCACTGGAGCAATGAAACGTGCTGGCAGGGTGGCCAAGAGCACCCAGACAGGTAGCTGCCCATCAGCCCGTGCCTGCCAGCCCCAAGCACCTCTCATGGGAGGACAGGTGCTCCTTTCCACCTGGAGTTGCTACTTTTCGGTGCGTTGTGCTGGCTGCCCTCTCCCCAGCCATCAGTAGCGGGTCCAGCAAACACGGAGGCAGCTGCTGGTGCACAACCCCAAATCCTGCATGCTCACATCTGCCAGGAGCACCTGCCTCCGTGCCCACTCCCAGCTGAAGGGCATCCTTCTCTGGCAGCTTTGAAGCAGGCGAGCAGTGTTCTCCTAAGAGATGCTACCCTCTCCCTGACCGCTGTGTTAGAGGACTGGCGAAGCCAGGGGGAAGAGACATCTGCTGCCACCGTGACCAGCGGGTGCTCTCTCCCATATCGCCGGGCGGGGACGCGGGAAGGGGAGGGTGGCCTGGGGATTGGGCTGCAGAAGTACTGACTCCCAACCAGGAGCTGGGAGAGTTCGGCTCAGCCCAGCCACATGAGGACAGCAGGGACCTGGCATGGCCCCCCTGGAGCTCATCACCCCCCGCCACCAGCCCGCCAGGGCAGCTCGGCTCACGCCCTGGGGACACCAACAACTTCCTGACCGACTGTTGTTGCCTTTTTAGAGAATAATTTTGCTGGCTGAGTTTGGAGCAGGCTGGATCCGAGCTAGGACGCCTTTTAAGCAAGACCCGTCCCCTCCCCTGCGGGTCCCAGCCAGACCAGAGCTTGTCTCCCAAAAAAGCCCCTTCCCACAGCAGACAGGGAGGCAGCCGGTGGGTGGCCCTGCAGCCTGGGGGCTGGGATCCTCCCTGGGCTCCATCACCTCACACCTACAAACCCAGGGCTTCCCGCTGCCAGCACAGGGAATCCTGCGGCAGCGAGTCCCAGCAGGGGTTAACTGCACCTTTGCGTGGGACAACGCTGCTTTCTGATAGCTTTGAAATCCCTTCTTCTCCCCTTTCATCCCCTGAAACAACCTGAAGAACAAGTTGCAGGCAGCCTCTTTCCGCTGGCCAGGCGTGCTGAACACCTCCTCCGTCCTCCTGCCCTCCAAAGCAAACGGTGCCAGCAATTCTTACTTAATGAGAAAGACACTAACGAGCTCGTCCAGCCTGGAAACGTGGAGGAACAGCTGACTCGGGCTGTTTCTCTGCCCATCAAAAGGTGTGTGGTTTTTGAGCAAAGCTGAGAACCAGCAGACGTTGAGACACCAGTGAAGTGCGTAGCCTCCCCAGGCTACGCTAAGGGCTTGGTGGCAGCCATCTTCTCCACCCTGGGGGACGAGGGGATGCTGCCCTGCCCTTCCCGACCGTTAAGGTCCCTTTTCCCAGGGGCCAAGCCCCCCGCCCGGCCACCCGAGGACCCCAGCTCCCACGCCTCAGCGCTGCTCCGCTCTTCCAGCGCCTGGCCCCGCTCCCCAAAGCGCTTCAAACCCGCCCCAAAGCCCCCGGGACGGGGTCGGGACCGGCCCGGTTAAGGTTGGAGGCTCGGAGGGCACCGTGCGGGGAGCGGCGGGGGCCGCGAAGTCGGTCCCAGGCTGGGCGGGCGGTGGCGGCTGGGCGAGCGGCGGTCCCGACCGGGTGGCCGGGTTTTCCCACGGCTGGGAAGGGGAGNCCGAGCGGGAGGGCTGGGCGAAGGAGGAGGAGGAGTTGGGGGGCAGAGCCCGGCGGCCCCGACTGCGCCCCCGGGAAGCGCCGTGGAGGGGAGCCGCCGGCCTGCGGAGGGGACCGGGAG
>VXAK01003236.1:94806-108646 GCA_013399435.1 Arenaria interpres
CTCCTTGTCCCCATCCCCGTCCCCCATCCCTGTCCCACTCTCTTCCCTGGGGCTTTTTACCCCCGCACCTCGGTGTCTCCTGCTTTTAAGCAGGCAAAGGTTGCTCTTTCCTAAGGGACAGAACAAGCCACCGAAAACAAACAAACAAAAATGCCAAAACAGATAAAAAGCATTTTTATTTTCTTTCCATGACGCGTATGCCTGCCTGCTCGGGAGTGACACTATTTCAGGCATGTCTATTATTTATGTTTCACTATATTTATATTAATTAGAGACGCCATCTATGTACGTAACTCTCCAGCTTAAAAAAAAAAAGGGAGGAGAAGGGGACTGACAGCTGAGACTGAATATTCACGGGAGGAAAAGGCAGAGGAAGAGAATACACAGCTAGAGCTGCACTCTGTGTGCTGGTCCCATACGATGTTTCTGCTCTACACCTGGGATGTCTCCAGTCCCAACCCCACTTTCCCTCCTTCCCTCCCGGCTGGGACCCCAGAGAGATGCGTCAGGGCTCCTGGCTGGGATGCTGAGGGTGACAGAGTCCCCAGGCATGCCAGTTGAAGGGGACATGGAGGCACTCATGTCATCTGTGCCTGGGCAAGAGAAGCATCCCCTCAAAGCACCCACTCTCCCCTGATGATTGCTGAGCAGTGGAAAGAGGGCCCTGAGCTCCCCAGCTCCCTTCCATGCTGATTGTCTCCCTTGGGCGTTGTAACCTGTGCCCACACCCAGCTGAAGCCTCTTCCCTGAGACGAGTGTCCCAGCCTTGTCCTTGTCCTTGTCCTGTCCAATGGCTCCAGGTCACTTCTCCTCCATCCCGGGGAGGTCTCTCTGCAGGGAAGAGGTGGTTTGCCAAACCTGTAGGTGAAAGGAGGAGGAGGAGGAAGAGAGTAGGGAAGGCTCCTGGCTGGACACCAGCTATAGCCTTCACCTAGGGTACCAGGGTACATTGGCCCCGCGTTGGGCAGAGAGATACCTGACCAGAGCTGGTGAAATACCTCCTGCAAAGGCTCAGCTGGCAGACACAGAGTCCTTTTCCCAGAAGAAACCCTGCCCAGCTCAGGGCTGACCCTGGCCCCTGCAGGAGCGATGCACCCAGGATGTGTTATTACCTCCAGAAATGCTCTCTAGCTGGCACCAGCACCCCCCGGGCCTTCCAGATGGCTGGGGGCTCCCACAGCTTTTGCCAGGGGTTGGAAATGGCCCTGCATGAGTGGTGCAAGAATATTTTCTTCAGGCAGGGAGTCCAGCCCGACCAGGAGAAGTCAATGCTGCACTCCCCCACCCTGCGTTGGGTTTGCTAATTCTGCCCAGGCTATTGGCGAAACACTCCCAGCACACCCAGATGAAAGAGTTTCCTTCTTTCCCTGCATCCAAGTAGGTTCTCCTTCCAGGGATTAATTAGTAAATTAAAATGGTAGAAAGACAAAATTATTATGATTAGGCACAAGCCTCAGTGATGATGTCTCTCTCTTGCAGATCTGCATGCTGTGTCACAGCACATGCCCACCTCCCTCGAAGGGCTGCTGGCAGCAGATTTCCCTCCCCCCAGATTGATTCCCTTAGTGGGAGAGACCCTGGGGTCGGGGTTTGGGTGGATAACAGCTACTTAGGGGTGCCTTAAACATCAATCTCCAGGCTCGAAAGCCCTGACGATGGTGCCCAAAGTGCCCCGCACCTGCAGGAGAAGGATGGTCCCTTTGCTGGGGCATCAGCAACCCAATCCAGGGGTGCTGGCAGCAGCTGCGAAGCCTCTGGGCGCTGCCCCCATGTATGCTGGGGGTGAAAAACCCGGGTGGAGAGAAGTGGGAGGAAAAACGTGCTGGCATGGGGACACCACCTTGTTTCACAATTTCTCCCTCTGGGCATTCTTAATTTCTCCCTGGTCCCCATCAGTTCACCTCCACTCTCCCTGCCGTGCTGAGGACTCCTTGCTGCGGGTCAGCAATGACCCACCACCCACCAGAGACCCCACAGCCGCGGCCACCCGTCCCACCTCGGCACAGCCTCCTGCCAAACCCTGTGCCCCGAGGCCGGGGCTGGCCGAGCCTTGCTTTCCAGATTAATGCAAGCGATGTACTGCAAGCTGGACTGATCAGAGTTGCAGCCCCATTTTCTAGCCCCATCCAAAAAAGCTGTCACTTTTTGCCTGGCAAAAATTGTCCTTCTTAAACTAAATCACTTATTCTGATGCTCAGTAGTTTCTTCTTTTTCCTTGGTTCCCCCTGGCAGGAGCTCAAACCCCAGCAGGGATCAGCAGGCGAAAGGGTGGGCAAAACCATAGGCAGAAAGGGCAGGTTCTTGCAGTTTTGGGGGTGAAATCCTGTCCTTGTCCCCTCTGCCCAGCACCCACAGGCACCGGGGCTCCCAAGGAGGTGGTTGCTTTGTCCAGAGTGGGCACAGAAGCAAGGCAAACCTTATTTTGGAGCCACCCAAAAGGAAGATGATGCGTTTCTCAGTGTAAGAAGTGAAAAAGAGATTAGAAGTGTCTTTTCATCACCAGGGCAGATTCAGAACATTTTTAACAGCTCTCTTCTTGCTTTAACTCTGGTTAATTTGCTCTTGAAACGTTGACCCGAGGCGATGCCACGGTTTGCTGCTAACTCAGTTGTAGTGCCACCTCCCCTGCCTGGGCTCTGTTACGTAGGGGAGAAGGAATCCCTAGCAATTATAACTTGATTATTTTACTGAACGTGTGATTACAAACGGGAACCGCAGAGCCCGTTAGGGCTCTGAGTAATGAGCACTGCAGACAAGATACAATTAAAACAACCTCAGGCTCCCCTGGCTCCAGGTCTTACTCCAAAGACAAGCAGGCTGCCTTTACTCCCCCCCCAGTTATTTCTCAATGACCAGAGGAAAGATGGTAAATTTCAAAGCAGGGGAAAAAAAAACAACAAAAAAACACTTGAGAAATTTCCAGGCTGATTTTTTTTTTTTTTTTACAGCTTCTGTTCTTCTCAGTGGTGGTGCCCTGGTGATGGACAGGGGGAAGGATGAGCTCTCCTGCTCCTGCCCATGGGTCGTCACCAGCATTATATTAAGTTGCGGTGAGCCTGGAGAGTGGCAGATTAGGCTGGAAATTAGAAAACACGGCAGGGATGGGATGTCTCCCCAGAGGGACTCAGCCACAGAGGCTGGGAGACGCCAGTATGGCCAAACTGTCCTCTTCTCAGCCACCGCTCACAGCAATGCAGGGTGCCCCGGGTCATGCTGGGGCTCCTGTTCGCAGCAGGGCAGGACAGCCGGCTGCTTTTGTTGCCGTGTCTTTTGCCAAAGAACTTGGTGTCACCTCAGCAGGTTTTTCTCAGGCTCCTGCCTGGACATGCTGCGCATCGTGGGGGAAACAACAGCATCTCTGCTGGTAGCTGCCGGCTGACTCCATTCCTGCCTCCTGTGCCTGGAGACTGAATGGCCCCGCTCTCCCCCGCAGCGTGATTTTCAAGCACGATGACATTCTGGAGGGTAAAATATTTCTAATTGTGGGATATATGGGGCTGGCGTTGTGGGGGACCGCTGGCAGGCGAGAGCTGCAGCGAGGCAGTCAGAGGGAAGAGGTGCAGCAGTGCCAGCAGCAGCTCTCCGGGGCTGTGCAGCTCTCGCCCGAGCCTGGCTGCTGCATGGAGCCAGCTCGCTGTCGGGGAAAGATGGTGCGAGTGAGTCAGGGATTTGGGCGAAGAGGCGTTCTCCCGAGGCTGGAGGAGGATGCCGTGCTGAGATGGCAACCAGCAGCATGGAGCCTGCGAGCTGCTGGCTCCTTCTGAGCCGGGATGCTCAGCACGGTGCCGGGGAAACCCAGGCGGGAGGGAGCTGGGTGACCGAGAGCAGTGCTGTGGGCTGAGTCACAGCACCCACGGGTGCACTGCTAAACATTAGCCCTGCCCTGCTTCCCCTTGAGTGATCTTGGGTCTGCAGATGATGACGGTGCCAACAGCTCAGAAGGTGACAGTATCACAGCGTCACGGCGTCAGCAGCTGCCAGCCGTGAGCACCAGGCATGGCCACACACCTGAAATGCGCGGTGCAATGCCGCGGCTTCCCATCCATGTCCCTACCACGTTGTTCCCCAAAATTACACCTTGCCAGAGCAAAGACAGGAGGGAGGCTTCAGCCCAGCCCTGCAGGAGGTGCTCTGCCTGTGTCTGCTAATGTTGGTGTGATATTGTGTTAATAAAACACATAGAAAAGTGTGCTGTAGACTGCCACGTCCGTGCTCCCAGTGGTTATTTTAACTTGAATAAATAGCATAGTGGAAAAATCAGATGTTCAATGAAATATACGGAAAAACCCTCCTGTACAGGGATACCAATGTATCATCTGCAGCCTGAAGCAGCCCATGCTGTGAGTTCATTGCACACACCTGGGCGCAGCTGGGTACCTCCAGCAGGAAAAGGGAGGTGGGAGGAGGAGGGCAGGTGATGAGCACCAAGCAAATCTGGGGTGCAGGAGCCCATGCCAAGGCAGAGCCCCAGCTCTGTGCCCTCGGGGCAGGCGCGGGAACAGCGGGCTCCTGCCTCCCCTCGGCTCAGGCTGCTGCCTTGCTCGGAGCAGAGCAGGGAAGAGAGTCAGAGAGCTGTCAGGTGTTGTTAGCGGTGTGACATCTCTTAATAAGGCCCATCTGGTTGGAAGGCAGTGGATCCAGCAGGATTTCTGCAGGCCTGATGGCAAATGCTTTTGCCAAGGTTTTACAATCAGCATTAATAAACATGCTGGGGCGGCATTTGGCACCGGGAGCTCAAACTTCCCAGGCTGAGACTGAGAAAAAACAGAATTACAGCAAAACCCCTTGCTGCACAGCGGAACTCCTGGTCTACTCATTCCACCTCCTGGGACGTGCGGATCCCGCACAGCCTGCCAACGCTCACTCGGCTGCGGGTCGCTTCTGGTGGGGTTGCCGGTTCCCACTGATGCCCCAATCCCGCTGGGAGTATGTGCATGGATCCTGCACCCTTAAATAAAGGGCTGGCTGGGCTGCCCAGCTTTTCCACCACCCTTGAAGAGCCACTGGACCTTTATCCAAATCTCCATCCTTCTCATCCCGCATCACTACACCGTGAGGGACACGAGTGGCTGCGTGGGGCGATAACCGTGGGATGGAAACGCCTGTCCTCCGGGAAGAGGGATTGTGGGGATCAAACCTGCTGTGACAAGCCTGTGTCTCACCAGCAGCCATGTGTCACGCAGGCAGCGGGCACTTGTAAAGCAGGATGGCAATGTATAGAAAGTGTCTGGGAGGGAACAGCTGGACCCGTAGGTGTGTAATAGCGGCAGAAAAACCCCATGTGATTTAGGGAAATGCCACATTTGGGGATGATGAAAGGGTAGAGCTGAACCGAGTGGCGGTCGATGAATCACAGGGCTTTAGGGAACACGCTAGCGGGCGTTCGAACTACTCTGTAAAGCTTGGCTCAGTTCTGGCAGACGTTTGGGCGTTGCAGGAATGGGCTCTGCTGCCCATTCCCGGCTTCTCCCACCCGAGCCGGGGAAACGGAGTGGGGCAGAGAGGGGAACGGAACGCCGCGATGCCCACGGGGGACCCCGCACACTGCTGGCCCTGGGGCAGGGGAAGGGGCCGACAGACGTTACCTCGGGCTGGAGCCCCGAAGCGTGTGGTCCCAGGGCAGCGTGCTGGCGTGAGCCAAGCTTTGCTGGGTCAGCCCTGCCCTGGGGGCCGCAGAGCCGCTGGGGAAGCATGGAGGAGATGGCTGCTGCTGCAGGGGCTTGGCAGGAGCTGGCAGATCTTCATTTGCTGCTGTCTTTTCTACTCCCAGCTCTGCCTGCCAGACCTCCAACCCCGGCATGCTGTGGCAGCACTTACAGCACGAGGAAGGCAAGGAGCAGCAAGGCTGGGGTGGTGCAAGACACTGACACCCCAAGGCCAGTGCCCAAGGCATGCTGGCACCCCAAGGAACCCCTCTGCTCCCGCTCACACCCGGATAGAGACTTGGCTGCCCCCAGCTCCTGGGCCCTGCAGAGCCCTGAATGGTCCCTTGGATGCTTCAGCCTCCCTTAAGTGAGCAGGATTAAATTTGCCTCATTATAAACCCCATCAGGCTGGGGAGTGTGGAGCACCAGGCTGTAGGGGACACCGAGTCTCCCCGTGGCAGGCTTCACAGGGCTGCTGGCAGGGACAGGGGTGTCCCTGAATCAAACTATCTCCAAGGCGCTGATGCTGGGCCTCCTTGCAGATGCCCTTCCCGTTATTCCTGCAGCTGGTCCAGACCGTGTCCCTGCTGTGGTTGCTCTTCCCCAGGGTCATGATGCTGGGTTGTGGGTCTCCCCAAAGCCCAACCCAGTGTGCCCAAGGGCTGGCTGGAGGGCTCCTCTCTGTGAGCAGTAAGAAGAATCGCTCTAAGTATATACTTCCTTAAATCCCTTGAACTCCTGAATTAAAATAAGGATGTGGGATTTAAGTTGGAAGGGTTTGAAGCAGATATTTTTGTTATACATCATCGTGCCTGTCACGAGTCTAAAATACTTGGAAGGGCTGTATAAATAGCCGTTTGGTCACCTTTTCTCAGCTGGCTCCTGCCTTCCTCTATCTCACAGCTGCAACAGAGCAGGGAAATGTGTGTGGCACTCGGGAATGTGCGGTTTTACTTTCGGTTACTTTCTGTGTTTCCATGAGAGATGTTGTCAAAAGCCTTGTTTCATCCAAAATAGGAGAGAGGAGAAGGGAGGAGAGGACCAGGACACATGAGGATGCTGCTTCGCCAAGTATCACTCAGACACCCGCAGACTGCAGGATAAAATTGTTGGCAGTGAAATGCCGTCAACGTTACTGGGAACTGCACTATGCTCTGGGCAATTCCTGTGTCAACCCCAGAACTCCCAGCGTGTGAAACAGGGGAATTTTGGTGAAATTTTCAGTGGAGAGAGGGGCAAAATAAGCCAGAAGCTGTTTCTCACCTTCACAGCTGGACCAGCCGGGGAAGCCTGGGGGCATGGTTCAGGATGCCCCACATCTTCTGCCCCATCAGCAAGCTCCCAGGCATCACCCCAGGCCAGCGGCTGGTAGGGATGCCCCGAGGTCTGCCCTGAAAACACCCACCAGGCACTGGGGGCTGGGGGAAATCTCTGACGTTACTCTTTGGTTGTGTTTTTTTTTTTTAAAGCTACATCAAGAAGATGTTTCCATTAAAAGACCTTCTGGGTCTAAGATGTGAATCCACAACCGCAGCCAGCCAGCTTGTCTCGGTTTCAGCTTAAAACTCGCCGGTGCCGGTGCCGGTGCCGCAGCCACTGGGAGATGAGAAACATTTGCCATATGCTGAGGGATTACTGTATAAAACCGAGATGCTTGGCTGCACACCAAGTTACAGGGTTTCCAAATAGAGTCTGAATCCTGGACAGAAAAGTTCCAACTAAATATAGCCATGACAGCCTCAGAGTTGACTTCTTTTTTTTTGGTGGGGGGGGTTTGAGGGGGGTGTGAATTCACTTAAAATAGCCTGTGGTGGTATTTATTTTTTTTGTGCCCTGTTGAGGGGGCAGGTAGACACGTGTTTACAAACAGAGGTACAAACCCAAGGAGATGGTGGGAGGGGGAACCTCGCCCTTCTTCCCGCCTGCCCTGGGATGCCCCCGAGAGATGGAGGGGATGCGGGTGCAGAGCCCTCTGACTGCCTCCAGTCCCTCAGGAAGAGGAGGAGGAACCACGGGAGGCAGCTCTGGCCTCCCCTTCCTTGCACCTTGCCCAGGAAAGAGCTATCTGCTTAAAAACCATTGCAGAGGACCAAAAAACCTGGGGGGGGCGGGGGGAGGTATGATGATATGGGGGACAAGAGACAAGTGAGTGGCCCTGGAGAGAGGCTGGTGCTGGCGAGGGCTCACTCATACGTAGCTCAGCAAGAAGGAACTTTGCCTGGTGGTTTCGGCAGAGCCAGTCGTGCTGCCAGGAGCCAGGAGCGACGGGGGGCTGACAAAAACTCGGCGAGGAGACGGTGCTTTCACTTGAAAAAGGTGATTTGGATATTCTGGGCTGCCAGCCCAGCTCATGCCTTTCTGAGATGTGGGCTGGATTACTCAGCCATAGACCCACCATCAAATGCAGAAATGCAAAATCAAAGCCCAGCACTGGGACGGAGTGAGGGGCTGGGACTTGAGCGGTGCCACACACCGGCCAAGCCAGCCCTCGGCTTTGGGATGGAGCAGCTCTGGGTGCAGAGTGAAACAGTTTGGCAAAAGCCCATAGAAAAAGAAAAAAAGACTAAATATCTGGGATAGGAAAGCAGGTGTCGGTTGTGCTCCTCACAGTGAGCACAGCATGTCGGGAGGAAGCGTTGGAAAGAAAGTGGAGTGAACTCATCCTCAGCAGCACAAGCAGCATCGGTCCTGCCCACCAGCCAGCCACAAGCACTCAGGGCAGCAGGATGCTGAAAGGTCTTTAAAGGGCTGAGGGAGAAAACTCCCAGAAAGCCAGAAGTTATTGCCTATATACATACTTATATATAATGTAATATATATAATGTAATATATATAATAAACTGCTGTTATTAAGCTTGATCAGAAAAAGGAGGTGAGACAGGCACCTACATGTGCATTGGATTGCACAGTATCCGCAAGACCTTTCCAACACCTTTGCATTGCAGGCAGTATTTTATTTACAGGTTCACAGCTCCTGGGACAGCTGATGGGAATATAAATTAAGCAGATATCTGAGATGGGCCTTAAATGAGGGCAGCCTTGAAAACACAGAACATCTGAGATGGGCATGTATTGGATAATCAGAAGTTGTCCAAAATTAAAAAAAACCTGGATTTGTAAATCCTTATTACAAGGAGGAAAGCAGCCCGAGGTGTGATTCTGCAGCAGAACTGGAGCTGCTGGGAGAGAGAAGGCAAAATTCATGTTCCTAAACAACGGTGTTGGGGAGGCCAGTGACACGGGGGAGGTACAGATAATAATAACAAATACTGCCGGAGTTATACCTTACATAGATAAAACCGCCGCTGGAACCAGCTTTCTGAGAGCCCAGCGAAAAGCTTTTGTTTAATTTATGGGGCTCAGGCTATATTTAGCTGGCAGATCCTTGGGGTTTTATCTGGGATCACTGCTCCAAGCCAGCAGCTGGAACATTTTAATTGTTTGCTCTGGGTTCGGGGTTGGGTTTTTTTTTGCCAAATGGAGAAAAAGGAAAGCAGGTGCCAGGGTCTGACCCCGCTGGCCTCCTGACATTCTCGGCAGCACCTCCCAGGGCAGGGAGGGCAAATGGACCTCGGGCGACTCTCTGCCTCCTGAGAGACTTTCTGGAGCGGTGCTGGGGGGTTCCCAGGGCGAAGCCCGTCCACCAGCCCGGCCGGGACCCCGCGTTCGTTCCCAGTCCCTGCCAAAGGGCAGCCATCAGCATGCCAGAGCACGGAGGGAGGGACGTCACCACGCACCGTGTCTCCCCATCCTCGGGTTGCTACTGAGATTTAAAAATAGCCTGGGCCATCCAGCGTGGAGAGAGCATCCCCTTCTTCCAGGAAAGTGAGAAGCTCTGCTCCAGGCCTGGGAACACGCCCGCAGTCGGTGGGGGGTTTATTTGTTAGAAAAGCCCTTTGGTGTCTGCCTGGAGCGTGGATGTGAGAAGAGCCATCTGCTCAGGGACAGGCGGTGTTTATGCCTCCGTGCCAGAGAAGGGCTCTGCGGACGCCTGGTCCCCAGCTCCCATGGCTCAGCTCGGGTGATGAATGCAGCCGTCTCTGTTTGGGAAAACACCCACTCTGCTGTGCCGGGATCTCCCCCGGCAGCTCGGAAATGTCCCCCCCCCCGTCGGTGGCTGACGAGAGCCAGTGTGGCGCAGTGGCAGTGGGGACAGCCGAGTGCTGGGGAACAGAATCACAGAATGGTTAGAGTTGGAACAGACCTTAGACATCATCGAGTTCCAACCCCTGCCCTGGGCAGGGACACCTCCACTAAAGCAGGTTGCTCAAAGCCCCATCCAGCCTGGCCTTAAACACTTCCAGGGTTGGGACATCCACAACTTCCCTGGGCAGCCTGTTCCAGTGCCTCACCACCCTCACAGGAAATAATTTCTTCCTAATATCTAACCTAAATCTCCCCTCTTCCAATTTAAAATCGTTACCCCTTGTCCTGTCACTGCACTCCCTGACAAAGAGTCCCTCCCCAGCTCTCCTGAAGCTCCCTTCAGATACTGGAAGGCTGCTATAAGGTCTCCCCGGAGCCTTCTCTTCTCCAGGCTGAACCCCCCCAACTCTCTCAGCCTGTCCTCACAGCAGAGGTGATCCATCCCTCTGATCATCTTCATGGCCCTCCGCTGGACCCGTTCCAACAGGTCCATGTCCTTCCCGTGCTGAGGACTCCAGAGCTGGACACAGGACTACAGGTGGGGTCTCCCCAGAGCGGAGCAGAGGGGTAAAATCCCCTCCCTCACCCTGCTGGCCACGCTTCTCTTGATGCAACTCAGGATGGGGTTGGTTTTCTGGGCTGCCAGTGCACATTGCCGGCTCATCTTGAGCTTCTCGTCCACCAACACTCCCAAGTCCCTTTCCTCAGGGCTGCTTTCTAATGCCTCACCCCCTAGTCTGTACTGGTGGCGAGGATTGTTCCAGCCCAGGTGCAGAACCTTGCACTTGCTCGTGTTGAACCTCATGAGGTTTACCTGGGCCCACCTCTCCAGCCTGTCCAGGTCCTTCTGGATGACATCCCGTCCCTCTGGTGTATCGACAAGACCACACAGCTTGGTGTCATCTGCAAACTTGCCGATGGTGCACTCAATCTCTCTGTCTATGTTGTTGATAAAAATGGTCCCAGCACAGACCCTGAGGGACACCACTTGTCCCTGCTCTCCAGCTGGACTTCAAGCCATTCAGTAACACAATGTGGGGGTCTGCCAGGGTGTCCTTGCCGTGCAGGGCACCGGGCACGCTGGCATCCCCTCTCTGGAGCCGTGCCCCGGCGCTGAGCAGGGTGCTCCGCAGGCAACCCCACCAGGGGGACACACCAGCACAGGAGGGTGTTTTGGGGGTTCCTGCTCCACCACTGGTGCTTGGGGCTGCAGGCAGGCGCCTCTCCCCAGGCTCGAGGGAAGGCATTGGTACATCGATGAGACCAAAAGGAGGCCGTTAAAAGCAAAGCGAAGCGCCTCGGCCATGTACATGTGCCGGGGGGTTGCTGGCTCAGGCCCAGCAGCCGGGGTGCTCCTGGAGCCCCATCTGCCTGCGCTGTCCCTCCAGAGGGGACATGGCGTTGGGAGTAGAGGGAAATATTCATAGAAGGACAAGAAAAAGCCACTGTTTTCAACCTTACTTTTTTTTTTTTTTTTCCCTTTTCTCCCTACAGAGTAAATCCCTTTCACTTGGACCCTGCTGACACAAGTTTTGCGCCGAAACACTGGCAATTGCCCCTTTCTATCACTGGCCATCGTGGCAAGCTAATTTTATCCTCCCCGGCCCCCCTCATCTCCTGGAGATTGTCCTGTTGCAGCCGGGGAGTGCTAGAAAATAGCACATCGCCCACTCATCCAGCCTCCTTCAAGGGAAATATTTATATTATGCCAAAGAGAGGGTTTCCATGGCAGTGACGACTTTAGCACCGTCGCCTTGGAAACCACTTGAGGCCATCTTGAAGGGTTTGAAAATACCCTTCAAAGACAAATAAGGAGCGGGAGCAGAAAGGCCGGCAGGATTAGAGAGGTGTTTTGGTCTTCCCAGGCATGCCCATCAGCACCTTGCCCACCCTCGCTGCCCGGGTGCCCACCCTGCAGCTGGTGCTCCGGGTCCCTGCCGTGCTGCCCGGATGGGATGCTCCGTAGCCTGAGTGTTGCTTCAAGAATGAACCCAGGACACATGAACGAGGCACTTTGCAAACAGAAATGGTTCGGTGAGCGCTTCCTTCAGCCTCCCAAGGTGTCAGGGCATTGCCAGCGTGAGAGAGCTGCCTCCAGCCCAGGAGGGGGCTTTGGGGACACCCCCCTGGGCTCACTGACGCCAGTGCCTGCCCAGCCTCTAGGTGCTTGTGGAGGAACAAGACCCCAGGTCCCGAGTCTTTTCGGCAGCCCCCGAGTCTCCATTACATGCAACGAGACCCATGTTTCACCCCAGGAGCTGCCAAATCTAAACCACCTGCAAGAGGCGGCTGCTGGTGGCAGAGTGCTCACCTGCGGTGGCAAAATCCAGAGTCCCCTTTCCTCCTCCTCCTCCCACAGCTCAGCCCCCACATCCCACAGTTCAGCCGACACAATGCTATCAGCTGTTTACTCTGCCAGCCTGCAGGAGCTCTATCACCAGTGGCCATCCCATCTGGCTCTCAAGGACACCAAAAACACGGCAGAGAAAGCAAAGCTTTCAGAGCAGGTGGACGATGAGCTCCACGATGAAGCTGGTGGTGGCAGAGACAGCCAGCAATGCTGCCTGCTCAAGCTATGGGATCACTGTCTTTTGGTTTTGGTCTCTATTTTGCTGAAAAATATTAGTTCCTGTCTGAATTTAGTTCAGGGCAATCCAAAATTTCTTTCCTGCCTTCATGCTGAGGAGTCAGTTATTTGCCCAGCCAGAGCCCTGCCCCCAGCACCCCCACTCAGCTCTGCAGTGCATCTCCAGTGCTGCCGGCTGCCTCCCACCCACGGGCTCCTCCATGACACCCCACACCTGCCCCATGGCCAAAACCAGTCACCCACAAACAACTCGACCGCTTTTCCCACAGAGAAACAGCCATGCGGTGCTTAGTCCCTCCATGGGTGCCGGTGCAGGGGTAGCTTGTGTCTCCCCATCCCTGCTCCTGCCTGCGCCTGCCTGAGGGGGGCAGGGAGCATTTTGGGGCACAATAGGGATGGAGTTACAGTGCCAGGGCACTCTGAGGATTTGCAGCCATGTGTCCGCCTGAAAAACACGTGGTCTTGTTCTGAGTCAGGGTCCCGGGTGCCGGATGGCCAGCCAGAACGGGTACACTCATAGGGGCAGCGGGTTTGCGCTGCTGCCGCCCCAAAGCCCATGTGCACCTAGTGGTACTCTTACCCCCTTCCCAAGGGACCTGAGGCAAAACCCAAGAGCAGCCCGGTGCAGGCAGCATCCCAACCCTCCTGGTGGTGACCGTCAGAAACCCATTTCTCTCCGGCTGCCGGAACCGCCAGGTGTGAATCGGGCAGTGTGGGGCTCTTGGGCTTCAGCCCAGGAAAGCACTCAGCACTTGAAAATCTCCATTTATATCAATGGAGCTTCTCACATCTCAAAGGCTGAACGTGTGGGCTTGAGGCCAGCAAAGTTCTTACTTTGCCCAGGGGGCAGACCCCAGCGCTCCATGTCACAAAAATTCACGCCTAGCCGATGCCGACCGACGTGAGAGGCCGGGATGCAAAGCACGGAATTACAAGAGTAAATATTTATTTGTGCACATGAAGAGGTGTAAAACCACCCGAATGTGGTTTTACACGGGGTTCCTACCCCCTTCAAGCAGTCAGGTACAATGTGGCTCGACCAACCACTAACACCCCCCCTGCCCGTTGCTGGTCACAGGAAAGCTTTGCAAAGCCACCCTATTGCCGCAGCGTTCCTGCCCCTTGTCCATTGACCCCGGCGTCCCTGGAGGCACTCAGGGTTTCAAAGACATGTCAGAGGGGCTGGGATGCTGGTGTGATTACGCTTGTCCTGGGTTATCCTTTTTTCTTCATGGACAGCTCTAAGCATCCCAAAAGCAAAGTCCTTCTTTCCAGGCCCGGGATGTCCTTCAGTTTGTTTTATTCTAGAATCATAGAGTGGTTTGGGTGGGATGGGACCTAAAAGCCCACCCAGTGCCACCCCCTGCCCTGGGCAGGCACACCTCCCACCAGACCAGGTTGCTCCAAGTCCCATCCAACCTGGCCTTGAACCCCTCCAGGGATGGGGCAGCCACAGCTTCTC